>OX392457.1:16758474-17358474 GCA_947623535.1 Coelioxys conoideus | reverse complement strand
AGCGCAGTACGAGTCAGCCGGAAGTGGAGGAGTCTGACGGTAGCGTGCAGAGGAACGATACCGACCCCATCTTCAAGAACGTCACCGAATTCGAGGCGATGCAGGATCCTCGTACGATTCAGTCGAGGTTCGAGGACTCGTCGAACGCGTCGCGCGTCGTCGACGACGTCAGTGTCGAGTTACAAAGGGATCAAAGCGCCGCGGCGTCGTTAGCGGCCGAACAGAACGGTGTGCACGAATTAAAACCCGAAGAATCCGATCAAAGATCGATGGATCGCGCCGAGAGCAAAATACAAGCCGTGAGCAGGTTATTCCCCACGTCGACCGAGTCCGATCGAAGCAGCGTCCTCAGCACGGCTACCTCGAAGAGCGAGGACGTCTTAAGTCGCGTTCAAGTGAGCGAGTTAAATCGCGCCCAAGTGAACGAGTTAAATCGCGACCAAGCTAAAGAGCAATCGGCTCCGAAAACGTCGGAGCACGAAATAACGAATAGCCCGAAACCGGAAGGACAGAATGAAGGCTCAGTGACCGTCGCGACGACGTCCGTCCGGGAATCAGCGTCGACGGAGCCGAGACAGATCGAGCAGAAGAACGTGGACGACATCAGGGCGATCTCGTTCAAAGTGCCGGCCGTGGAGGACGCGAAACAGGAGACGCAACAACAGGAACAGCCGAGAAATCCCGGCGAAACGAGGAAGGATCATTCCAGACCGGTGAACAATCTTCTGTTGCCCGGGGGCAAGTCCACCAAGGGTTTCTACGAGATAAAACCGTCGATCAAGACCGAAATGGAGAACCATCTGGCTGCCAGCAGCACACAGAGAACCCTATCCGGGAAAAAGTTCGTGTTGCCGAACGTGGACAGCGCGTTTGGCAAATTCGGTCCTTACTTCGAGGACGGCGATCAGGATATGAATATCACTGCCAGAATCGGTAGCAAGATGCTGCTCGATTGCAAGATCGGGATGCTTGGTGACAAGGAGGTAATATTGATTCGCATGGTGAACGTTGTTCTTTCGGTCATTCGTTGCGGCGGCGATAAAAATCGTCGGATATCGCGTGTTGTTTGTTAAGTTCGCGTATATTGTATAACTGCTGGCCGTAATTGACGCCCGTTGCAATCGACCTGTATTGCGATTGACGCGTGCAGTGACCGGTACTCGTAATTACCACCCGTTGGAATTGGCACGAATTGAAGTGGCGTGCATTGAAATTAACGAACGTTGAAACCTACGCGCACGGTAGTTGTTTCAGACAAAAATCGACGCATAAGTAATCGGCGGTGATTAGAGTCGGAGAGTGTTGTAGTTGGAACGCTTAGAAATCAGTGTGCGTTAAAATCGGCGCGCGTTGAAATTGGCAAGCATTGGAATCGGTTTGCGTTGTAATCGGCATACGTTAGATCCGGTGCGTGGTAGAATCGGCACGCGTTGGAATCGACGCACGTTGTAATCGGCACGCTTTGGAATCGGTTTGCGTTAGATTCGGCACGTGATAGAATCGGTACGCGTTGGAATCGACGCACGTTGAAATCGGCGAGCGTTAGAATCGACGTGTGTTGGAATCGGGCTTGCGTTTTAATTGGCAAGCGTTAGATTCGGTGCGTGGTAGAATCGGCACGGGTTGGAATCGACGCACGTTGTAATCGGCGCGCGTTAGAATCGACGTGCGTTGTAATCGACGTGCGTTGCAATCAACGAACGTCAAACCACTTGATGCTGTAAACTTACCTATCCTTCAATAATCTATCATTTTACAATCGTCCAAAAAAAAAATTCGTAGCAAAAAGACATCGACATAACAAAATCAAGCACCAGTTTGTAAAAAAGTGGTAACGTAACTAATAAAAAAATGGAACCGTGTTTCCACGGTGTTCGATTCGATAAAATCTGATCCGTAATCAAATCTTTCCGCAACGAACGATGAACGTCTTGTTTTTCCCTCGATGAAATAGAGGATGAAGTACCGGCTGGCTTGGTATAAGTTTATTTATTTCGTTTGCCTTTCATTCGTTGCTCTTTCTGTTGGCTTTATAATACCGTTGCCTTTATGAGACAGTGGCTGATGCAAGTTGGAAAATAGGATGGGCGATGTCATAATGAAAAACCGGCAGCAACGGTCTTGTTATATTTTTATGGTCTCCGTGACGTACGATAAAGAGATATCACGGTGATGAAGCGAGAGGCGAGAACACGGATCGATCCTTTTTGCCCGCTGAAATTTTCTCCTCGGAACTCGCTACCCTCTCGATTACCTGCAATGTAAAATGAAAAAGAAACTGCTTCCTGCCTGATGTTAAAATACGATAGCTCCGATACAATCTTCTACTCTTTTCGTTTTTTTTTTCTTTACTTCTTAAGGAACGCAATGAACGCTCGGTATTTCGTCGGTGTTTAATCTCCCGTTCCGTTATTAAGGTTCGTAGTTGCTTTATATCGTTCGACGCGGCACACGTTGCGACGTGACGTTATTTACATTTAACACAAGGCTTAAATAGAATTTATTTCGATACTATTACATTGTCAGAGTCGGTATATTATGCTGTCCACATATTGCTATTTTCAATTCGGAAACATCGGCTCGCAACTGGGAAGTTTAAATTAGGTGATCATAATCATATCACTGCTATTTGTATCACAATATGATTATGGATTTATATCATAATATCATTACAGATCCATGTCATGATCGTGTCATTACGGATTTATGTCACAAATCTGCTATACTATGAACAACGTTGAACATAATTTACGGTAACGGTGTTTCCGATACGATTTCCAGTAATCGTGAAAGAAACAACACAAATATATGAACCTGTCTCTTTTTCTAGCATCATACGCGAATTATCGGAGGAATGATCGATCGCTATTGAAGAGACAGGAAGAGTCGCGAAGTTTCAATGTTATGACGAAACTCGCGGATTTCTTGGCAATAAATATCCACGAAACACTATCCACAGTCAACTATTATTTACAATCTCGAAAATAGGAGTCACGTACGCTTCGTAATCCCGATCTCCATCACTGGCTTTAACGTTATAAGTTGCATGATATATTTTCCAATGAAATTCGCGTTTTCGTCTGTTCCTACGTTGCCACCGAAGATCTTTCGCGGATACCATAGAGAGAACGGGGCATTGTATAACGATGACAGATGGCATCATACGTTTCGATTTCGTGCATTCTCTTCCGGGTCTATGATAGTCCATTCGAGTGTTCGACTAAGTCGGGAATATTGAGATTGATACAAACGGGACGTCGATGAGCATAATTTCGGTATTGTTACGTTAGAAACACTACTTCGAAAGTTTAACGCTAATCGAGAAAAGAGAATTTATCTTTTATTAAGAAATTATACGTGTGATCGAAAATGAATGAAAATTTAGAATTGATTCGGGAGACATATCAGATGTACAATGTTAAAAAAGGAAAATTTATAACCAATTAAGAAAATGCATGCCTGATGTACGACGTTAAGAAAGGAAAATTTATAATTAATTGAGGAAAAATATATGTGATGTACAATGTTCAAAAAGGAAAATTTGGAATTAATTGAGGGAAGATATATTTGATGAACATTGTTCAAAAAGAAAAATTTATAATCAATTAAGAAAAGGTATGCCTGATACCATGTTCTATATAACTATAATAACACGAATAACATTCTCTTCGGATATCTCTCGTATCTTAGAAATAGTCCATCGTCTTGCTCACCGTCTCGCAAACTTTTATGGACCGAAATTAATTTTCCGCAAACGACTTGCTTGTATTATTTCCTGAACTTTTATAGGACAGGAAACTTCAGACTCATAAAAAGAATTGTGAAAGTAAAGAAGTCGGTTGGTTTTCTGGTGTAGTTGACAACGCGACTGATTACAAACGCGAAGGTCCCCGGTTCAAAACCCGACGTGTGCAATTCGTTTTTTTTCACGGACTCCTAATTCTAAAGTTATTGTAAGAAATTTCAAGATCTTGCCAGTTAAAAAATTGCGGAAGTCTAAAATTCTCAAAATATAAGAATCCTGAAATTCTTAGCTTTCAGAGTTCCATAATGTAAAAGTCTCAAAATAGTCAAATTTCCGAAACTCTGAATTCCAAAAGTCTCAAAGTTTCAAAATTCAAATAATCCCAAAGATCAGAAACCCAATCCCAAAATTCGAAGTTTCCCCAAATCCCCGAATTATCAAATTTCAGTGTCCCAAAATTCTTGAACTAAAAAATTCTCAAATTTCAGTGTCCCAAAATTATTGAACTCAAAAATTCTCAAATTCCGTTCGTAATTAATACGTACATAGATATTATTTCCCGTTCCCTCGAACGACGGACAACAAAATCGGTTTCTCATTACTTATTCCACGGAATATGAATCGGTTCGTAATCCCGAGCGACTTCTGGTCCGCCTCTCGGCGGGAGGACAACGTTGGAATTCGACGAGAGCTGATTACAATGCGAAAAGTTGGCCGACGCCGTTAACGAATGATGTTTGCAATTATAATCGTTCCGTTTTCGGCCCTGCTGTCTCTCGCTCGCCAGCTGCGTTTTGCGATTAAACGATGAATACCCGAGTCCCGCGGGAAACGATGCTTAAGCACTAATTGCGACGCTTTCGACCGTGTTGCCTGCCTTTCTTCGAGATTACTCGAGACTCCCAGATACTTAACGCTTTTCAGGATTAAGTGTTTCGACTTGTTTCTGATACTTGTATGCCGTTGGCACGAAAGCACAGAATCATTCTATACCGGCAAACCTTTTAACGAACGTTCGACGTCTTGCAATTAACCGCGACTACATGCCTTCCAATCGACTGAAATTTAATATCTTGCGATTCAATTTCATCTACTGATCTAAAATTTGTCTTACACTTATGCAAAAATTGTCCTGTGCTTGTCTGAAATTTGTCTGAAATTAGTCCTACATTTGACTGAACTCTGTCTTGCACTTATCTCAACATTGCCTTATACGTGTCACAAATTTGTCGGTAGTCCAAAATTAGTCTTGCGCTTATCAGAATCGTGTCCCGTACCTCGCTGAAATTCATTGTATCCCAGTGATCGTCAGACATATTCCGAATAAATTTGAATTTATTGGCTTGTATACAACGTAGACCCGATCGGTTTATAAACCTATCATGTATAGTTCAGAGAGAAACAGTGTGATATATGTGGTGAACATGATCAGCTATCGGAGTCCCATTGTATCGATGCTTCGTGTTACGAGAACGATGTTCGTGGCCGATTAATTAACAAATCCAGCATAGAATTCGCAGAGCATTTGCATGAAACGGTACTCGTTTAATGGGGTATAATTTTGTCGGTTCGAAGGTGAACGTTTTCGCGACAGGACGGACACGAGCGATAACCGCGAGCCGATTATCGGTTCCATTCAACCGGACGCGTTGACGCGACGTCGACGCGAGGTGTAGTTTGATCGATTATTAAATTTCATGATCGCACGCCACCCGAGAAGCGAATGTTTCATGATGTTTTGGTTAACGCAATTATTGAAGCCCTGAGGGGGTGGTTTTAACTGGCCGATTGTTCGCGGAACGAGAAACTACCTGCAAACTCGATACCTACGTATCAATTTGCTCTAATCTCTCGTTCTATGAACGTACTAGCATTATCGATCTTTATGGCACTCTATTTTTGACACGGTCCTTCCCGTTGGGTCGTATTTCATGAAAACACGATGAAAAATTCCACGACCCTGAGTTTTGCATCCCCGAGTTCCACATCTCCGAGTTTCAAATCCATGAGTTTTACATCGCCGAATTTCCTATCCCCGAATTCCACATCGCCGAGTTCCACACCCCCAAGTTCCATATCTCCCACTTCCACACCCTAAAGTTCCGCCACATCTCCGAGTTCCGCACCCCCGAGTTCCTCATCACCGAATTTCATACCCCCGAGTTCGATAGCATCGACTTCCACATCCCCAAGTTCCTTATCTCCGAGCTCCACACACCCCCGAGTTCCTCATCACCAAGTTCCACACCCCCAATTTCCGAACCCCCAAGTTCCACACCTCCGAGTTCCACATCCTCGAGTTTCTCACCCCCCCAGTTCCACATCTCCGAGTTCCATACCCTCGAGTTCTCCAGCCCCTGTTCCACATCTCGGAGTTCGACATCATTGTGTTCCATATCCCCCTTAATCACACCCCCGAATTCTTAAATCTCCAAGTTCTGAAGTCCTTAAATTCTCACACCATAAATCTGCAAATCTCTAATTGTAAGTCTCTAAGTTTCTAAATTTTTAAATTTCTGAATTTCTAAATGTGTAAATCTATAAATGTCTAAAAAAATACAATGCCTAAAAAAGTTTTCCTTCCAAACATTTTAACGATGCCAATTATTTATTTCACCCTTTACGAAATTTCGCGCGAGCGTGTCGCAATTAACTCGTCAGTGAAAAAATTCACGTTAAATCGACAGCCACAGCGACAACGTCGCTTTTTGTGCTTGAATGGCGGTATCACGAGCGATGTTAATTAAATATCTAATTTTAAAGCGAATTACAAACAAGAACGTGAGCGCGCGAGCTTCTGCGATACGTCCTAATTTAATATCAACTAACAGATCTAAAAGACGACGAACGACTTTAAATATCGCAAGGTATAGTACTCTAAATATATATTTGAATTGTTACGTTACCGATGAGTCTTCTAAAAAGTGATCTCTGAAGTCTCTGAAAATTATTCGCCGATGCGATAACGCACCGTGGGTCTCCGTCAGCGTCAAAAGCCAGAGCTTGACGAACTTGTATCCTTTTCTCGCGACACTCGTCACGTACGGTATAAAAACAGGGACGATAAGAAGTAACGAACGGCGCAGTTGTACAGAGGGAAAGAAAAGACGGCCAGTCAGTGCGAGGAACGTTAAGCCGGGCTTCCACGAACACTTAACGCGAAATTGCGCGACGGCATTCATTCGCGGACGATTCAACGTCGAGCTTCTCGATTCCGTTGCCGTGAAATTATTACCTTTCGACGAGATCCCGTTTAATTCCACGCCGCCGCAACAATGCCACGCCTATTTCACTGGAACCCGGCCGTTTCCGGAAATCCGTGATTTACGGGGCAATAACGAGAGATATTTGCCGTGTCGCGTTTCAGGTGACGTGGTTGCAACAGCACAGCAAGGATTCACTTCGGCTGCTCACCGTCGGTAAGAAACCGTACAGCATCGATCAGAGGATCAGCTTGAACTTTCGGTAAGTGCCACGGTCGAAATTTAATTGAACATGATACACGCTTCCTTTGATCCACAGGTATCCGAGCAACTGGAGATTACAGATACTCTACGCCACTCCTAGGGACTCTGGGCTGTACAAGTGCCAGGTTGCCACCCATCCGCCTTTGGTGAAAAAAATTCACGTCGTCGTCACGGGTGAGTCGGCTGTTACTAAAGACGTACTAACTCATTATCGAGATTAAACGACTTGTGGAGCTCGAACAAGTTACTCGATAACTCGTTGCCTCCTATTAGTTCAATCTACGAAACCTATAAATATATTAGAGAACACTGATCGAATTCATCCCTAATTGTTAAAGTGCGAGTACATTTTCGTTACACATTGTATTTCATCAAACATTTTTATTCAGAGTACAATTTTTAAAGCCTAAACAAATTACTCGATAACTCGTTGTCTCTTGTTTATTTAAACTACTGAACCTTTAATATGTTGAAGATCACTTTGATCGAATTCGTCCTTAATTATTAAAGTGTGAGTATATTTTTCTTAGACGTTGTATTTCTTGAAACATTTTTACTCTGATTACACTTTTCAAAGTCTAAACAAATTACTCGATAAATCTTTGCTTCTTGTTCATTTTATCTACTAAACATGTGAATATGTCGATGAACACTTTGATCGAATACACCCTTAATTATTAAAGTGCGAGTGCAATTTTGTTAAACGTTGTATTTCTTCAAACATTTTTACACAAATCATACTACGTGTACATATGTCGATGAACATTTTAATCAAATACATCCTTGATCGTTAGAGTGTGACTAGATTTGTGCTAGACGTTGTATTTCTTCTAACATTTTATTT
Source organism: Coelioxys conoideus (assembly GCA_947623535.1). NCBI lineage: Eukaryota > Metazoa > Arthropoda > Insecta > Hymenoptera > Megachilidae > Coelioxys > Coelioxys conoideus. Next base: position 17,350,418 of record OX392457.1, on the reverse strand, counting down.
TTACTTCTATTTAAATTGTCGGATGAAACGAAGGCACTAACATCATATAGTAACTAGGACTATATATGTTCGAATATAATAATATAGAAAATATTGTGTTTATTTCTATATTCTAAGTGTACGAATCCATTTTTCCCACACTGTATCTGTGTCGAGAGTGTATTCTGACCGTGTACGTTTCCTCAGTGATCCGTTTTAAGTAACGAAGGTTTGAATTGCACGAAATCTTTTTACACGGCAAAAAACACAAGGAACGAAAATCCGCGTACAATGTCCTCTTTCGTCGATCAAATATTGCTTCGGGGGGAAAAATTAAATTCGCGTAAAACGGAGGTGAATTCGCCGGTTCGAGTAACGGAGGGACATCGAAGACCAAGGAAGGGTGGATCGGGTCAGAGTCGGTTAGAAAGGGTTGGCGGCTAAGTATTGCAAGTCTCGCGTTTCTCGATCTCCTTACGTCGCCGATTCGGTGCAATGGAAACCCGCATTTCCTTGGCCAAAAGCGACCCGCGCTGGTAATCCGATCCGATCCGAAGAGGGTCGGTCTACGAACAAAAGCTACCGTAAGGACGAAGTAGGGCAGAACAAACCCGGATGAACCGACATTGTTACACGACTCTTTTTCCCCCCTCTGTTCTTGAACCTTCTCTCTCTTTCTCATTCCCTCTCTCTCTCTCTCTCTCTCTCTCTCTCTCTCTCTCTCTCTCTCCCGTCGATCGCGAGCTCGTCCTTTGCGACGCGCGTCCTTTCTTTGACCGACGACGATTCCTCGACGAACACGTTGGATCCTCGGGAATCGACTGCAACGTTAATTCATGGGAAAGAATTAATCGATAAGGACGATTTTAATCGCGAAAATAGGACGTTAGAGAGATTGTAATGGAATACGGTGAGAGACGGGCAAAATATGTTTGGCGCACGTGGTTTATTATAAATGGTCGAATAAGTAGAAGCGCACTGGTGACTGAACTCATAACGCTTGGTAATCTATTCACTTAATTATTAATATTTTTTCTTTTTATAATTTTATTGATCTAATTAATTTTTATTTTTATGAACAACCTGATAGATCATAATTAGAATTGAATCAAAAATTTAATTGCAGCAAAAGTCTGGTTTATCATATTCGATAATGCAGAGTGCGTCACAAGATATTGTGAGCGTGCAACTATAACATCATCAACGGATTGGTTTTCATTGAAAAGCGACGGAGAGTCTGTCGTTGAGCGAAACCGAACGAACAAAGGTTAATATCATGCATCGTGTCTTTTCTTGAATAAAAAAACCCTTCCAATATCGTAGTGCAACGGGTTAAAACACGCTCCTATTCTATCTATGAGTGGTCAACGCTATTTCCGTCGACCCATGTGCCGTTACAACGACGTTCTGCGATCCTCGATGAAATAAGTTTCCGCGGAGGACGATTTGTTAGGGAATGATTGATAGATCTTCGCGACACGCAGCTAGGTGATCGATCGGGTTACTTAATTCGGCTACAACTGGTGAACGTGCTTCGCGGAGAGCCACCGTGACCATTCTTTACTGTTCCTTCTTTCAATTATACCCTGACGGCCGAACGTATGGGTCAAGCTGGAAGTTTTGAGAATCTGCTCGCGAAGGCCATTTATAGTCGCGTCTCTTAGCGCGGGCCGCGCGTGCATTTAGACCGTGGTTCCGAATCAAACTTTCCTCAACTTCGGATATTTATTGCTGTTTCACAATTTTCGAAACTTTTCTCGTTAAACGAAAGACGTCCCGTCTACCCTTTGCCCGATTATCGCTGTCAACGTTCTGAATTATTCAGGAAAAATAAAAATGTTCGATTTCTGCTTATCATACTTTGTCTTCGTCGAAATTTCAACGCCTCTGTAACAGTTAACACTAAAACTACCAAAAGGGGTCAAATGACACTTCTACAAATTTCCTACTTCAGATGAGAAAATTTGTTGAGTTGATCTTCTTGAGATTTATGCTGATTGTCATTAAGATAAAGAATCTATTTATGTTTCGTCGTTTATCCATTTATTTTTCAACTTCATTTTTAACACCAAAATAATAGTACATTGTTCGTTGGTACTTTTAGTGTTAATCTTTTGCTAAATTGTTACAATGACTTTAACGTAACGTTAGTACGTGAAATGAATTTTGTAAAGTGGTTACATAAATCTGCCATATTCTCTGTTTCTGTTACTCAGCTGGGATCAATATTGTTTGTTTCGAGGACCCTTGCTTCCAGCTGTGAAAATGAAGTCTTCACTTCAAGATTTCGTGCTATCGATTCGTACGTTGAAAGCTACTCAGCGGGAAACATTGGTCAAGAGTAACAAGCAAAGAAACAAATATATCCGCTCGCGCAAACGTTGCTACGTGTTCTTTCGTTCTCTGACACGAGTTTGTCGACTTCGAACCGGTTTTCTGGATGACTAGCAATACCCATTGAACCAGAAATCACAGAAAATACTGCTATCCTAACCTCTTTCCGGGACTGGAACGACAAGCAAATACTTCCTGATAAAATTCTACCTTCCTTCAACTACGTGTAACGTAACGTAACTCGCGTAATACGAAACAAAATAGAAGTTAATGGTAAATAAAAGCGATGCGAATCAATAAATGGGACAGAAGCGTATCCGTAAGTAAAACAGAAGGGAATCGGTAAATAAAACAGAAGAGAATGAACAAGTAACATTGAAATACATCTGTAATTAAAACAAATGTGAACCAATAACGAATATAGAAGCGAATCAATAAGTGAAGCAGAAGTGTGTCGATAAAAAAAAAGAAATAGCAGTGAATCGGTAATTAAAACAGAAGTGTACCAATCAAGAAAATAGAAGTGGATCAATTAGTAGAACAAAAGGAAATGGAAATGAATGGATAATTAAAACAGATGTTAACCAATAAAGAAAATAGAAGTGGATTAATTGGTAGAACAGGAGTGACTCAATAAAAAAATAGAAAAACAGAAGTGAATCGACGAAGAAAATAAAAGTGAATCACTAAGTAAAACGAAAGTGAATCAGTAAATAAAATAGAAGTGAATTATCAAGTAAAGCAAAAGTTAATCGAGTAAAGGTGAGGATATGGTTCGAAATGCGATAGGTGATACGACGTGTATCAGAGGGAACGAGTGAATGCACACGGGTCGGGTCATTAGTATACGGAACGTGAAACATGACGTTAAAACGTTCTAGATGGCATGGCGGCTGCACTTTCCGTGTTCCTCGAAATTGCATATTTGTCACGTTAGAACAGCAGCTACGAACACGTTGGAACGACTTGTGAAACGCGGCCTGGTCCGTCGACGAACAGACGCGTCGCGTCGTACGGTCATCGATCATCGATACGATTAATACGATGATTGATACGCATTCATCGTGGTCCATTTGTTAGCTACGCGAAGGCTGCGACAATATTTGCGACGCACGTTTTTGCGACGCGAGATTCGTGTCCTTTACTACGCCCTCTCCTTCGCGAATATCTCTTTGATAATCCTTTGCTACAATCCCAAAATCAAATACAAGTAGCCTCGCGTCGTAAGAACGCCCGTGGAAAATCCTTCTTTATTGCGCGCGAGCTTGGATTTGCGTGATGACATATGCAACGTGGAACTGTACTTCAATGAACAGAGAAACTGCTACGGTTTTGCACGTTCGAATTTGTGCTCGTCAAATTGCGTAGCCATAATTTAAAGATATCGTTGAGGCGCGTTCATAGAATCATAAGGCCATTGGAATTATTTTTAACTGTTAGAAAATTCGTGAATAACTACCATTTACAGCTGTTTACTACGTGCAACTTTTATCTTTAAACTTTTTTAATTTAGCACGATTTTCGAGGGCGAACGAGGTACAAATTAATATTTGAAGAATTGCAACAGATATTCGCTATTTTCTAAGATAATGTTACACGCGCATAATTTCCCTAGCGCAACAAATCAACCATCAAACAAACACACGCGCGTTTGATCCTGGGCGAGTGTACGTATCGAAGGTAGACTTAACGAGAAAGAGAAATCGATCCCGTGGATGATTAAACGGAAACGGAGCACAATGACAGAGGCTGCATGAATGAAACACAGCGTCCGTCAATAACGTCGATGAATATTCAAGCTTCATGAATGCTCAATTAAATTTGTTTAAAACTGCATTCAACATTCATGAATCTTCGCGTCCGTTGCCTGATCAGTTCGTCATTGACTATTGACCTCTCGATCGAGGCTCTTCCTTCCCGAGGACACGAAAATTCCTCAACATCGTCCCTCCGAATCACGATGTGATTGTCTAGTTGCGAATGACACAACTGACGAAACAATTCGAGAAGCGCCGGCGTTGAATGCATACTTGCTTTACATTTGAAAACAATGTAGGACAATAAATAAATAAGTGCTGCAACATCACCCAACATACCATTCATCGTAACAGATCATTCGTTAGCTCTGTAAAACATGACAGACATTTTAATAAAAAAGGAGTATACTGTATACATACCTACCTCCGACTCATCTGAGAAATAAATGGCACGGGAAGGGGTTAAAACGTCAACTACTGGTACCTTTACCTTAGTCTTGTATTTTCAGTCGATTTATCTGCTGACTTTCGCGTGATGCGTATCCGCCGCGTCTTCATGGTCGCGGAAGAAGCTCCGTTAAATATGAGAGCCGCGTGTCGAGGTAAGAAGGTGCCATTTCTCTGGCGGAACGGTGTCCCGTTACCAAGTGGATTGTTTAAAACGACCACCTTGCAAAATACCTCCTGGTAGAGGTACATTACGCAAATAGAGAGAGTCCATTAAGGTGGCAGGGGTCGTGCGTAAATTTTCCCTCCTCCCCCTGACACTGGAGCATGCGGAAGGGAAGTAGTTTCGCCGAATGCCCGTGGTCTTCCCTCCCCGTAACTAAGTCATCGTTCTTCCCAGGGACAAAAGAAAGCTTCCACGAGTTGCTCTGACCTTTCAGGCATTACCCACGACCGAGACCGCACGCAGATGGCACGGTTAAAAGGTAGCCCCGAAACGACCCGATTCCAGGTGCCTTTAACTGGAGCAACCTCGTGGAGAACATCGTCGAAGAATCCGCACCTTCCAGCCAATAACACGTAGACCGAAGTTTACGATCGTCTTACGAACATCTTACCGACAGTATTTACGACCTTCGTTGTCCATCGTGGTAGCTGATCGTAATTAAACTTAAGCGGCCATACCTACGTGAAGAATGTGCTCTCTTCGCGAAACTTGCTCTTTCTTTAATTTTCTGTCTGATGTTAAAAATAATGTTGACAAATAAAAACGATGAAACATAATGCACATATTAACCTCTTGATGAGAATTAACATCGAGAAAATCGTCTTAACAAATTTTGTGATTTAAAGTAGGAAATTTAAAATGTCACCAATGAAAACACCCATAAAAGTAGATTACATTTATAATGACAAAATATGACACGATTTACTTCTAATCCAGTAGTGGAAATTATTGTATTCGAATTCAGGTTGAATGCAACTCGTTTTTCGTTTACGATACTCACGGTCTGACTAGTTTTATCCTATTCTACTGCCAGAACACTATGACCAATGACGTTTCACAGATCACTGTGTCTGATAAACATCTGGTCAGCTCTATTGCATGATCTGAACTGCGACAGATGTATCGGGTTACATAATCTGTCTGACCAGTTACCAGTATATTCCACTGACGAGAAACATTATCCCTTGTGCCTTTGAGGCTATTACGTGATATTGGTTTACATACAGAGTGAAACAAATAAGACACAAATGAACAATAATAGAATATAATGTTATATCGAGGTGTTGCGATTTTTCATTTATTTTTAGACGATTACTATTAATCAAAAATTGAAAATAAATACAAAAATTAAAATATCGTGGACATTAGGCATGAAATTACCCTTAATTAATTTTAACCCCATGCACCCGAAAGGATTTTTCTTAATGGAAAGTGGGGTCTCCAACCCCATTCCACTATTTTTAAACCTCGCGTCTATAACACTATAGATTTAGCTAGAAAATACTTATTCAAATTGTTCTATTAGACCAAGTGACGAACGTGGGCCCCAGTTCGAGTGCAAATGGTTAAAGAATTTAGAATGCAGAATTAAATATCGTATAGTGCTCCATATATTTTTGAAAGCAACAAATTAGGTCACTCAACGTCCCACGACCCTTGTTAAATTTTCATAACAGTATCTTGCTGGACATTATGCAAAATTTATAACTACACAATGTACGACTTTATTCGAAACATAAGAGCCCGTAATGCACGATTTTATCTAAAATTTTCGCATGGTGCGTTAAACAGGTATTTTAATAATTCCACGAATCATGCAATGTTATCTTATCGCCGACGTTATCTGCGGAATTACTGTTCGCCGAAGGTCGCACGCGAATGCACGAATCCCAGAACGGCGATATTTTTAATTATTCCGAGACGGTATCTTCTTCCTGCAGAAGTTTTATTCGAAATTGCTTGTTTCCTCCGTGGGGAACTGTTCCGTCCGGGGTGGAAATTAGGGTTCGCCGAAGGACCGCTCGGTCGGGCAGAAATTTTATTAACACGCTGCGCGGAACGTCGTTCGTGTTTGAAATTCCGAAAATGCCGGGTAAAAAGAAGAAATAAAAAGAAAAAAACGAACAAGCTCGCCGGAGCCGTCGCGGTCTCCTTCGAGCTGAATAAAATTTCAGTTTACGCTCGGCGCCATTTTGTTCGTCGACCGCGGTCCGCGTCTTTAGGATTCCACGCGACAAAGATGCGCTCAGCAATCCAGTATGAAAGTATGCCCGGGCACGTGCGTTTCCCTCGTATCTTGCACGAGCAAACGGGAAAGCATCTTTCACGGGGACGCACCGGCAGGAATTTCTTTTCCGTCACGCTCGCGCAAAAAAACGCGGTTGCCCGCTGAATTATTGCGAATACCGTCGCTCTGCGCGGCGAGAAACAAACTTTTCTTGCGGCTCGACGTCGTCTAGCGTCGCGTCGATACATCGCGACGCCGTGTTATCTTTTTCTTCGCCGACATTGATCATCCCCCGCGAAGATCGCTGAATTATACCAAATCCGTGCCGGAAGAGTCCAGAAACGCAACCTTCCCTTTAAACTCCCTCGTAACTGTCGAATCGTAAGGTTTGGTGAAATCATGCTGACGCATAATTGTGATACAATGCAGAACAAAAATATGTGGACACTTTCTCTTAGAGTACATATTGCAGAGGAGTAGACCTCACAATTATTAGGTTGGTGCATATGAAATGTCGGATTATTAAGTGAATATATAAAACTGCATATCTTTTTTCAAAAGTCGTTTATTTAATCAAAGTATGATCCATTCGCTTGAGTACACTTTTCCCAACGAGATCATAATGCTTAAATAACTGTATTAAGAACACATGACTGAATTAACAGGTCTTTCTGTAACCGATACAAAAACAACCTTGCAATGTACATTTCAGAATATCTTATTAAAAAATAAAGTCAAGTACGAATTCAATTTATGAATTCGATTTTGAATAAAAATAGATAATTAGTATTTCAACGAAGTGTGAATGCTTTCATGCTTGCATAAAAAATACAAAATCGTATCATCGTGGCCCCCCGTCGAATTCGTGTTTGTCTAAAAACGCGTCGATCAATATATCGCAATATTTCTATTCGAACCTTAAGTTTCCAATTTATATGCAGTCGTACGTTAGCAAGGAATATCGAGCACGCGATATTCACGGCAACGTTTTCGTCGGAACGTAAACGCCACCATTCAAAACCAGACGAATCTGTAAACTCGATCGAGTTTTACTCGATTCATCTCGGGGACGGAAATCCGCAACGTCGATCGATCGACGGGATCGCGAATCGCGTTATCTGCGAGACAGATTTGTCCGCGTGCGCGAAACAAAAAAATGCCGTCCATAGATCGGTTTATCATAAGGTACGCGAGATAGATCGGCCAAATAGATGAGCCCGGCAATTTATCTCGGCTCGCGAACCTCGTTCCTCGATTGATCACGGCGGATAAATAATTGTGCGTCGAATAGCGAGCCGCGGTTCTCTTGAAACTTTGCGGAAACCACGAACCGGCATTCCGAACCGATACGATTTTAGCAATCTCTTCATGGTGGATTGATCGGCACGGAAAACGGGATTCGTACGCCGATAATCACATCGGAATTAACGGAGAAAAGCAAATAACGGAACCAATACCATCCACATTACCGATATTAAAAGATTCGATCTCCTGTTAAGTCAGACTCAATCTTCTCTTAAATGAAATTAGATCTTCTTTTAAATGAGACTAGATCTCCTCTCAAATGAGACTACATATCCTCTTAAATCAGACAACATCTCCTCTTAAACGAGACTAGATGTCCTTTTAAATGAGACTACATCTCCTCTCAAAGGTGTCAAGATCTCCTCTTGAACGAGACTAGATATCCTCTTAGAGATCTTGTACATCTACTATTAAATGAGACCACATCTCCTTTTAAATGAAACTATATCTCCTCTCAAATGAGTCCAGATCTCCTCTGAACACGTTGACTGCCACGCTAACGCAGTTGAAAATTTGATTAAATAGTATTTTTATGATTAATGAATCCTACCAAATACGTTCATAATAGTTTGCTTTATTTATTATTCATAGGTCCAAATAATTGCTACTACTGTTTCCAATTAAATAAATGACCAAATTCTTACTAAATAGATGATTGATCCATATGGAAATTTAAACGTCACTATTAAACGAGACTAGATTTCTTCTCAAATAAGATAAAATCTCCGACTTGTTGAGGATACCAACGACGAACGTCCCCGTTCTCGACTTTTACCACGACGATTCGTCGATACCGACGGAATCATTTTATTACGTGGACGGACAACGCGTCTGACAATCTCGACGGGGATTCTTGCAGCGACACGGGTCCTGCAGGATATTGAGATCGGGTAGGGTAAGCATTCGTGGAGAGGAAACGTCGGATCTCGGCTTCGCCCGATGAACAGACGCGAACGGAATTCAATGGAAAATTTAATCCCACGAAACCGGAGCCGACAGGATTGCGAGACGGGACCCGCGATCGAAATTTCTTTCGGCTGATCATTTTTTAAGCTGCTTTAGGATGAACGCTCGCGAACGCGAATAGGGAGTGCCTGCATCCGACCGGATGCTTCCCATGGGGATCTTAGGAGTCGTCGAACGAACGAAGGAAGAATGGCGTGTATTATTTAAATTGGATTCCACCATTCCGTATGACTCTCCATCTGATTCCTGTTTCGCGGCTCGAGCTCACAATGGCCAACCCTAAATCCGGGTTTCCCGTGTTTTATGATCGCTTTGGACACTCTTTTGTGCAATGAAGGGATTGCAGGTTCTATATAAATATGTACGTAATGGGCACAGGATGTGGACACAAAATGAGTAATTATAATAATAATTATTATTACTGACCATAAGTTTCATTCATGATAGCAGTATAATATTTGCGTTGTCTATTTATCAACTATTCGTTGATGAGCATGTTAACTCATTTTTATTTACAAATTTCCGTCAATACGAAAAACGTTTTCACGTATCCCGAAATAACTACACACATTACCTAATATATGAGTAAAGTCAGAACCTAATACATGATAAGCATATCATTATTTTTCGAGATCGAATCTAAAGTTTGACAACATAAAATAATGCAACAATATTCGAATGGAATGCTAAATAATGCATATAATATATGAGTAATACATATGATGTATTTAATGTAATAATACATACTACGTATGTAATGAAATAATACACACAATGTATGTAGTGAATTAATACATATGATGTAAATAATGGGATAATACATATGATACATGTAATGCAACAATACATATAATGCATGAAATGGAATAATACATGCAATGTATCCAATGGAATAATACATGTAATGTACGTAATGGAATAATACGCACAGTGCGCGTAATGGAATAATACATGTAATGTACATACGTAATGGAGCACTGCGTATAATGTGTGAGTGCGCATAGACGGTGAAGTTTCTGCGAGCGCGTGAACTGCAGCAAAAAGAGGGATGTGAAGACAAAGATCGCAGGGTGAAATTTGCATAGCGGTCGACTCGAGAATCGCAGTCGAACGGCTGCGTTGAATTCTAACGACGACCTGGAAAAAGAGTCGTGTCCGAGGCGTCGAACCCGAAGACGGGTCGGTACGTTTGGGGAAACGGAGATCGCCGATGTTTAACTGTTTCAAACCGTTTGCTCTGCCGGTCACGAACGATTCTCGACGTCGATTTTCCTTCGCCAAACCTGAGAAAGCTACAACTTGCATCCCCTGTTCTTCGTCCCATTCTCTCTCTCTCATCCCCGTAATTTGTATGGATCGTCACGTACCAATACCTCCTATCTGTATCCCATTCGTCAGCGACGGTGTTGGATACTCGAAAAGATAACTGTCGACGGTAGCTCCGTTTCCGGTGCGGCCCCTTTGCCTTTACAACACTCGCTCGTACAATAATCACTTGTACTATAGTCACTTTGCGATGATCACTCGTAACGTTCAATAAAAACCTGCGATTTCGTTCGAACCCTCAAATTTTTATCGAGTTCTTAGGTGGCTCTCTTCGGGATTATTAGCTATTTGATATTTTACGGCCCCGCCGATCGTTTTACGACTTATACAGCACTACTTTAGCGGATCTGTGTTTCTGACAGGATATCGAGCGACGCGTTCAAATGGGTCAAAGACGGGCGATTTTTAGTAAACGATTTCTTAGCGTTCGTCGGGCATCTCGTTAACGGGACACTTCTGTCGAGGATATCGGTGGATGCTTTAATTATACGATGTAAATTAGTCACCGGAGGTACCGGACGAGCCTTCGTTTTACGACTGTTAATTATGAATACATTTAGCCGCGAATGTAATTCAACGTGACCTCGCATAATCGTGCTCTTACCTGGATGTTTGAAAGTTTAATCCCGAGTACGAGGGCGGGTGAGGAAGGGGCGGAAACGTTTTTATTGTTGCTCGTTGTAATTGAAACTCCGAGTGTTCGTGTTTAATATCCCGGTGGAACGAGTAATTTCCGTTATCCGGCGTGCGGCAAACTGTTCCATGGAGGGACATGATTTTTCACCGGGAACATGCTTCGCTGTTTCAGCGCCGGAGTTGACAATAACGGACGATTCTGGACGAGTTGTACCTAAAGAGAGACACCTGAAGGCCGGAAGTGCCCTGAAACTCAGGTGCGAAGCTAGGGACGTCATCGAGTCGCTGAACGAGGCCGTTGTTTGGACCAGGGGGGATGAAACGCTCTCGGAAGACGTTAGGTAAGTTCCTGCGATCCTTTCGAGTAAATATTATAACCCTTTTCATTGAATAGAATGGAATGGTCATTTTGACCGCTTTGGTAGGTTTAATGTTAAGTACGGAGTAGACACGCGAATGTGTGGATATGAGTATATGTTGCGGGACACATACAGATATAGAATGTTTGAGATATTGGGTGCTGGGAATGTAGGATTCAGAATCTGAGAGTTTAGAGGTTGGGAAGTTAGGAATCTTGAGATGCAGAAAATTGAGGACACACAGACACATAATTTATAGTGACCAAAGGAACTTGCGGATATGGAAGTGCATAAACGTAGAAATGTAGGGATAGAAGTTCGAAATATAAAGAATTGGGCATGTAGTGATCTTGAAATACAGAAACCTGAAGATATTCGACGATCCAGAAATCTGAATATCTGAAATTCTGCGAAAACATAGAGACCTAGAATTACCTTAATTCAATAATCTGACAACATCGTCTCGTAGGAATTTCGAAGTACACGATTCTCTATTCACGCGTTTCACAATTACGATACAAAGAAGCTCAATTAATTCATATTGATAGACTTTAGTGGAAATAGTTTGGTAGACTTTATAGTGTCCGCAAAACGAGCATATCGATTCGAGACGTGACTCGAACGAGCTGATCGAACGTAGAAGCATCGACGGGTGGCAATTTCGCAAAACACCTCGTTATCCTGTAGCCGCCGTTAATGAAATTATCAAACAGCTGGAGTGGGAGGGGGAGAACAAAAACGGCCGAATACCCACTTAAGTGCCGTATCCATGAAACGAGAGCTTTCTCGCGTTTCATCGACCCCATCTCGTACCATGAGCTTCGTCTCTTTTTCTCCGCACCTAAGACCGGATACACGGTATTAGGTTGGCACGTGAGCCGGATATGGGTTACGCTCGGATATCTCGTTTTCCAGCGAGAACAGGACGACGGAGATCTCGGCCGGCAAGGAGGTCCTCGTGATCGTCAGCACCCTGATCGTCGAGAGAGCCAGCCCCAGGCACGCTGGAAACTATAGCTGCGTGGTGCCTGGAAAAGCGAAAACCACCATAGCGGTCCACGTACTCAACGGTGAGTTTTCTTTTCCGTCATTCATAGAAATTGCGACATTTTCGGAAATGGGGAATCGGGGCTTGATTAGATGGCTTTAGGACACATCGACGGTCTGCTACCGGAAATAGCGAACGCTATGAATATTTATAAGATCGGTTTGATCATGACGATTTCGTGGAAATGTGTGCTACCCACTCGTGGTCGCTGCTTGCCGCGCTATGAATCATTTTAGCTATAATTTATGACATTTTAACGATATTTATCGAAATTCTCAATGGTGCCATGTCTAATACATTCTTGATCGATAGTCCGATTCTGAGTATTCGTTCCATCGTTATAATTTTAATAATTTGAAGAACGCATTGAATAATCTGATATTGATCCTCGATCGATAAATCTCAGGCTGTGAATATGAATGTTCACTTGGTTGGTGCAGTTCTAGCAATTTCATTAAAATGATGAATGGTACGAGGTTCATTCTTGATGGCTAAATGTTAGATTTTAAATAGTAGTGACTATAAATGTTACTATAATTGTTACAATCTTAACAATTACAGAAAAATATTAAAGTTAGTCCGACGACTGAATGTTAAGTTATAAAAAGATAAAAGAAGGCAGAAAGAAATTGCATTACGAGCTAAGCAAGGTGTTATCCGTCTTCGTGATAGGACAATTTCTCCGTCGATTTACGAATGCGACGCTATCGCAACGCGATCACGACGAAAATTCGAGTTTCACGCTGGGAGACAAAATGGCCAGGCTTTTTATCTTGGCTGAGGATCGTCGAGGCACACGCGCGATTAGGCATCCTGAAATAAGGTTCAATCGACCACGACCCTAAGGCGATTCTCCAAAGGATAATGTTGCGAGAACACTCTCGAGTTTCCGCCTGGTGTACCTTTCGTTCTCCCTGATATCACGAGTTTTCTGCACATCTGGTAGGCATGTTATCCGATAAGGAAGAACCTACTACATATCCATGCGAATTTGGTCCAGATTTTTCACGGTGAATCAGATCCTCGAGGCTGTATCGTTTATTCTGCCTCGTTGCGTGTTTCAAACTGGACGATAATAGTTCGATATTGTTTTTGTAACCCCGAAGTGCGTGGTGGAGCGATAATTGTACCATCTAGGGACAACCAGCAGGAGACAAATAACAGAAAAATAACAGAGTTTTAATAGATTAATAAGTGAAACGCAGGTAATATAGGATTTTAATTGGAAAGATGAATTTTCGTGACGAATTATAAGGCATATTTGTACAGTGCACAGTTGAGCATACAAGTCATATGATATCTTGAGAACGACTATTCCTACGAAGAAAACGTATAGACTCTTTTAGACCGAGAATTTCCTAAGCTAAAAATTTTGTAATAACTAATTTTACCGTAAAACTGATAATTATCGAGATATTCGCGAATAACTGCATCAGTTTAGATTTTGACTCTCTGCAATGTTTTTAGCCGTACTCCCGGTACACAAACAACGAGAGAAAGGTCCGTACAGCGATTGATATTTCAATAATTACTCAGCGGATCGATCGCTTGTCTCCGATTTCCGTAGACTATTAACAACGTAAGCAGCAACCGAATTCCGTGGAGACGGGTCGTTAAATCAAATCGATTCCGCGGTTAAAAAAAAAAAAGGAACGCAAAAAGAAACGGATTCGCAGGACGTCGGTCGAGGAAAGAGGTCAAAGTAATTCGATCACGGATTACCTTTCTAACGAGCAGATTAATCTTGCGTTACCCTCTCGATAGCGGCGAACGGGAGAACGATTTGTAATTCCAACGAGGCCACCACCTATTAAAGACCTAAAGTCGATGAAGAACGAATAAACCGACCCGTCGAGCATGTTTCGAATTTGATTCACCGCGTACGTTACGGTCTCGCGACGATATATCGCAACGAAAACGTAAATCGTCCGCGATCGAGCGATCGAACAAGGATAGAGAAGCTCGACCGTCGTAAAAGCAGAAGGATTTCCGGCGAAAGAGCGTCCTTTCATGGCAGCTTTCAGCTCCCTTCATCCTGAAAACGTGCACCCAGTTACAATGTCGACGAAACGACGCGCGAAACTTCGACCGGCAGGAAGTCGACCGAATTCTGTGGCCACGTGGAGGGAACATATTGTCGATTTAACCCCTTCGATCGCTATTACGTATGCTGCGCGGAATCCTTTGAACTTCGTTCCTCTTTCAAAATCAATTCGGGGACATTGAAATTTAGGATGGGACACTTGCCTCCGAATTCGACGATTTTCAATTTCGCTTTCTGCTGAATTTTAAAATTTGCGAATATTTGAATACTGTCGAGTGCTTGACTACGCGAGGGTTTTCGTTGTAGGCATTTATTGGGTACGAAAGGAAGGGGCGGGACCCGGGTAAGGATTCCCTCTGAGCTTGAAAGTTAAGAGGTGTCACGAGAGGAACACAAATGGGGTGTACTTTTTCCGGAGTCTTAACTTGAAAACTCGGACAGTGAGGAGCCTGGGGATGTAGTAGTTTGAGAATACAATTGAAAGAATTTGAGAATTTAGAGAGTAGGAATTCGATAGTTTGAGGAGATGGTAATTTGGAAACGTGAAATTCCAAAATTTGGAAATCTGAAAACTCGGAAACTGGGAAACTTGGGGTTGTAGTAATTTGGGGAATGTAATTTGGGATTTGAGAATTTGGAGACGTTGGAATTCAAAAATTTAGGGATTTAGAAATTTGGGAAGTTGGAATTCTAAAACTTGGGAATCTGGAAACTCGGAAACTGGGAAACTTGGGGTTGTAGTAATTTGGTGAATGTAATTAGGGATTTGAGAATTTGGAGACGTTGAAATTTAAAAATTTAAGGATTTGGAAATTTGTGAACTTCCATGTCTCCAAATTCTCGCGTTTCGAAATTCTCAAGTATCCCAATTTCAATGTCTTCATATCCTCCAACCTCAAATTTCTCAAATATCCAAACTTCTCCTCCAAAGTTAGCCGACTCGTACAAGAATGAAGAAGTCCCGAGGAGTCCACAACAATAAAGAACAACATTCTCGGAGTCCGTCTCCGACATCGATTCTCCCCATGGTTTAATCAAGCGAAAAACGAATCAAGAAGCTTGAATTATCGAGAGCCCGGGAGTGCTTCAATTAGAATCGCGTGATCTCTGCTTTCATCGGTTTTTAATTTACTCAACGTTCACAAACAGCAGAGAGGAATCATTGATATTTATTTATAAACTTATTAAATCCAATAATTAGATCTAATAATTAATTCGTTAAATCAGTTGATTGATTAAAGAAACAAAGGTTTCATTCGTTAAAAAGGACCGGATGATGATCTAAATAAATATCAACTTCATATAAGTATTTAAAATTCGTCATTTAACATATTTGACGACATTCATTTAAATGAATTTGTATGTAAAATGTTCATAAATTATAACACGCTTTTTACAGTGACATATGTAATTTTTGCATAAAAAATTATCATGCATCTTACGGGCAACAAAAATACAAATTCGAGGGAGAATATTTTTACAGTGTATGCTGCAACGGGTCTAGTGAATATTTCGTCTGGGTGTAAAGTTAGATATCGACTGGGAACAATGCTTTGAGCCTGGGCTTGTTTCGTAACCGTAATGATCAATTTTCCGTTCGCTGATAATTAATCTTCTTACGTGGTGTGCAGCCGACTCGGGCTGAAATTGGTCTAACTCTCTAATTGCGCTAATTACCTTAGCAGCTTTGAGCAATTTGAATGCTCCGACGTTTGACATCTAGCTAATTATAGGCACGTCTCTATCACATTCCATTGTCTCCTTTCGTTGTCTCGATTGTATCAAATTTAGGGTGATTAACATAATTACTCGTTTACCTTTTAATCCGTAAACTTCTCAATTTTTTAGTCTCCAGGATACTCAGCAATTTATACTACATTCTAATTTTTAATAACCGTTTTAAGACAATAAGCTGTTTCCTAAATTAATTCGAAAAATTGAGCTGTTTTCCAATTTATTTTAGAAAATTATGTTGTTTCCTAATTTAATTTAGACAACTAAGCTGCTTACTAATTTCATTTTGAACATCAAACTATCTCCTGATTTAACTGGAAAACTAAGAGCTTCTTTTCAATTATTTTACGAATATAAAAAATAAATATATTTGACTGGATATTTCAATTGTTGAATCGACAGGTTGTGGGTGAACTACAGATTCGAAAAGCATGAACGGGAAACTACAAATAATTTTAATTATTGTAAATTTGAAGAGGGTCTAAATAAATGATTAAAACGTTGTTTTAGAAACGTTTGGGAACGAAATTTCCAAAATTCAATATTCAGAAACTTCGAAACATCAAATCTCAAAATTCCAACGTCGGATCACCAGATTTTGATACTGCATAAATCTTAAACATTGCTCTCTTTTCATACAAGCCCTTCATCGTAACTATCCTCGTATTTAACTTCTGACGATTTATCCGAAACTCGGGACAACTATGGTCTATTTAAACTCGACAAACACCCGAAGAAATCAAAGAGAGCTTCTAAAAGATTTCTAAAAGGTCATCGAGTTTCAATGGACACACGGCGAACTTAAAGTCGACTTTCTAAAAAGGCCTGGAACGGTTTCTTCTCTTCCGGGAACCCCGAGAGCGTTCGATAGAATCGATAGCAACAAGAGGATCGTAACCTTACGGCTCGGTTTGCCAGGCGAAAGTTACGAGGACAGGAAGTGACCAATAGTAAATTCTGCCTCGTGATTTCGGTAGCGGGGCTTCCGTCCTCGGGATGTGTTATCCCACATATGAGCCGAAACGCTCCTCCTGACCTATGACCTCTCGCTTTATCCACGTGGCCATCGTTTTGACAAGTTTATCGCCGGGTCCTCACTGATAGAACGCCGGCTTGGAGGATCCCTTTGTCTTTATCGAAGTAAAAAGCCTCTCCGTTTCGGGGATTAAGAAAAACGTGACGTATATGAAGGGGAAAAATCTTTAATGGATCCTGCGATCATTTATTTCACGGAAATTATCTCGGGGTACTGTAATAAATGATGCTGGCAAACATTTTGTTACCCGAGTTTCGCGTTCAGCTATCCTGGAAAGGTTTAATTGTAAAGATTATAAAATTATTATGTTACCTTTTATACTATTCTTAAATGTTTATGCACTAACTTTTAACGCGTCATAGGCACAAATGATCCGTAAGACGGATTGTGTATATCACGTACGAATAAGTGAACACGTGGAAGAATTTTTAGAATAGAAGATGAAAAATAAATAGTTTCTGAGATTCCCGGTCCAGGTGCTCGCGATCGAGCGAAGTAACAGGAGCGTTACAAGAACATCGACAGAAGTGACAGATTTAAAAAGAACGTGGTGGAGTTCGGTGCGAACATCTGCGGCCAATGACGCGAAAAAGGGAAAGCTCGACGGAAGACGGTCTAATAACACGCCGGTGGAAACTGAAACGTAAAACGAATAAACAGATGTGTCGACGCGACGGAAAGAATGCCGAGGAATCGGGGATAAGTCTGGAAATTGTGAAACGAACGTACAGAGGGCGAAGGAAAATTGAAAGATCAAAGCGTGGGTCGAGGAAACTGGAAAAGAATCCCGGACAAAAGAGGAGAAATCTCGCGGTGGGAGACACGCGATGGCATCGAATTGAAGAATACCAGAAAGAAAACGAAAGGACGAGGATGTTACGCTCACTGAAAGAAACGGTATCCGGGAAGACAAATTCCGGGACTATCCTGGACACCGGCCAGGAGCACATTTTCCATCAGGCTCTCCCGTTTCGTCGATCCTCCCGAGGTTTCGAATGATCGATAATCAACGGGCTAACTTCGATGGCTCCATAAGCCGGCCGGCTATTTTTCCAGCTGGAAATCTCTGGATCCCGGACACCAGTGATTAAGTTTCATTTCACTCCGCTCTGGATTTCCTTTCTCAGTCAAGATGAATTATAAGGATCTTACGACTGTCACTGGTACTTCGGGAAATGGTGTTTCTTTTTAAACAGACAAGTTTGCGGATTTGTATGAAGGGGAGACGTTTGGAACGATGTTGGATTATGGAGATTACGTTCATTATGCAGGTGCATGCAAGGCGGTATAACGCGCGGAAGTACAATGTAACAGGTAGAGAAGGTGTAGATCTAATACGAGATAGTTCAGTGGATGGTAATTGAATACGTGATCATTCAACGCACAGTGTTTCGATGCTTGGTATAATGGTTCAGTGCGAAGGGATAGTAATTTCATGTGTAGAATTTCTGTGAGTAGCAATTATGCACGTGATAATTTCACGCGTAGAATTTCGACGTGTAGTGGTTCAATGCGTGATAGTTTGACGCGTTGAGAGTAAACGTGTGGTGATTCGATACGTGGTAATTCGGCGCGTGGTAACTCAGCATGTAGTTAATTTCGACGCGTTGCAATTCGATACGTGGTAAATCGACCAGTCGTAGTTCGGAGCGTGGTAATTTGACACTTGCTAATTCGACACGTGATGACTCAGTGTGAGAAATCGATACGTGCTAATCCGATGCTTGGTAATTCATAGCGTGGTGATAGATATCCATCTTGTGATAATTTCACGCGTGGTAATTCGTCACACAATAAATCACTATAAAAAGTTTCTACGTTTGAAAATCCCACACTCGATGATTCACCGCGTGATCAATCGATACACAATATCAATACATATCGATCTTACGCACAATTCAATCCACGTCGCAGCAAAGCAACAGACATAATCGTATTTACGCCGATGCAGGTACAACAATCTGTTAGCCCGTAGCGCCGCCTAGAACACCCTAAACAACAAGGGAACTGTACAACTGGAACCTTAAAAGCCCTCCATCAGCGGAAGATTAAGTGCTCGCTGTTGTTCGGCGCAATAACACGATAACTCTTGGTAGCGCGACGAAATAACGCGATAACTCGCGCTTTTCCCCTCGAACCTGAAACGCGGCGAGCGTCGACGAGCGGAAAGTTGTTAGAGCGACGGAAGTCGGTCGAACGATGCGTTTCCGGTCGACGGAACGAACCGAACGAGTCGAAGCAAAGGGTAGGTGTAGGCTGATCGTACGAGCCATTAATAAGGACTGCCTAATTTCATGAAAGCCCGGGAGCCTCGAACTATTATCTAGGAAACGTAACTCGGTCGAAGAGCGATTAAACGGACGCCACCAAAATACGTCAAGCTGCGGCGGGCTGCGGCTGACAGAAAACCTATAGACGGAACAACCATTAATGAAATGACAAATGTGTTCTTGTCGGCGGCACGAGCAGCAGGAGCGAGCGAGCGAACGCTTACATGCCTGTCACTGGCTACGCTGCAAAATAAAATATATATTCGACCGCGTGATTTACGCGGCAACGAGACTGTGACGTCGTCCACCTTTCCACCATCGACTATCGTTCGATTGATCGTTAGTTGCCGACCGAGCTTCTGCTGAAAATTTGTATCGATGCCTCCGTTGTTCATTTCCGATGAACACGATGAACCACGCGTCGAATTACAACGCGTGAAATTACTACGCGCCGAGTTACCACGCGTTGAATTACCACGCGCCGGTTTACCACGCGTTGAATTACCACGCATGAAATCACTACGCGCCGAGTTACCACGCGTTGAATTACCACGCGTGAAATTACCACGCGCTGAGTTACCACGCGTTGAATTATCACGAGCCGAATTTCAATGTGTGAAATTACCACGCGTGAAAAAACCACGCGCCGGGTTACCACGCGTTGAATTACCACGCATGAAATCACTACGCGCCGAGTTACCACGCGTTAAATTACCACGTGTGAAATTACCACGCGCTGAGTTACCAGGCGTTGAATTATCACGAGCCGAATTTCAATGTGTGAAATTACCACGCGTGAAAAAACCACGCGCCGGATTACCACGCGTTGAATTACCACGCATGAAATTACTACGCGTCGAGTTACCACGCGTGAAATTACCACGCGCCGAGTTACCAAATGTATTATCCCAAACAATCCACATATGCGATCCATGTTTGATGAATTGATAAACAAAGTGTATATCCACGCACATATCCTTGAAGAGATTAATACGTTTTATGGGATAGGTCGGTAAAGTATTTTGGTTTTGATTAATCTCGTTGGCTTTAGTGGAAACGATTCTCGATTTATGATAGGTCGTGCAAGGGGAAGTACGTGAAGAAGTACCTACGGCGCGATCGCGTGATACCCTGCAGTGGATATTGGTCTTATTTCAAGCAATATTGCTTCCAACGCTTCAACAGGTAGAATGCTTTACGGAAGGAGGCAAAGCCTGCGTGAGTTATGGTCCACAACTATTTTCCATATAAAAATAGTGGTATGTGGATATATGCAGAGTTGGCTAGAGTTCAAAGAATTTTTCTCGGAAAGACTGCGGGTCCTCTATATTTGTATGAAAATTTTCGCTTTCTCGAAAAGAACACTAACTGCTATGCAAGTAAAACATGCTTAATAATATGGCTGTTCAAATAAAAGTACGAGTAAAATATTTGCTGAAATAGTTGATCAATTAAAAATGCAAACCTTTATAATAAAACGACTGTTCAAATACAAACGCGAGTAAAATACGTTCAATAAAGCTCATCTCCAATGACCTTCGCCTACTTCCTGCAACATTGTCAAATATGGGTCACCTAATCCTAGAAACACCTGCAGAAGGTTGAAACCATCGTCTCTGTTTGTCGAAAAGTTGCGAGACAAACAGAAAGTCGTTATATCAATTAGCATAATTAGCTTCTGGAACAGAGAAAGATCCACAAAAGTGAAGTCCCGTGTAACCATCCTCAAAAGATCGCAAACAACGTTTGAAAAAAAAAAAAAAAAAATGAAGTAACAAATTGAGCAAGTAACTCGGCAATTTCGTTCGCAAAGCTATCAAACGCGCCTTGAACCGAAACGAACGACCTAAGCACACCAATGGTACTTAATTTAATTTCTTCATGTTCGCGTTCGTTTCAGGAGAGCTACCAGCCGCAGTGCACGACGGTAACGGGGTCTCCAGGGCGTTTCTGAACCTCTGGCTAATCCACTTAACCATAAGCTACGTCTTCTCTAGATGACAATACTAAGGTGAGTCCACGATCATTAAACAACATCGAATTAAACTTCGATCCGAGATCAAATTCTGTTGATTGCTTGACATTAGTGAATTAGTTGCGCGTGTTCTAGCAATCGGGAAATTAGAAAATTTAATCGAGATTGCGCCAACAATGATGATACTTTAGGAACGCGTGCATGTGAACGAATTTGAGATACGGGTTCGATGAATTATATATTTTGTCACACTATTATGTATTCTTGTTTTAGAAATTTTAGAAACATATTTACAACGTAGCTATAATTGTTAGCTTTGAAAATCTCAAACTTTTTGGAAAATTAGTCTGAGTGATGGTTATGAAAATTTCGTGAGTGAACAACGTTTAAAATTTGATTCGTGGATATTGTTACATAACGAAGTAATTATCCTTTCACCAGTACTTACGTACCTTCATCCAGTGTTTTAAGGTAATAGCTTCCATTTACAACCCCAATAAAGTTCATATTAGCTCTTCCACTTTGCAATCGACAGTCCTACAATGAAATCCTTCGGATAGGAGAGCATTGTTTTGAAAAACGAGGTTCGAACGTCTTCACGGACAAGCCACGAACATTGAAATTTATTCACCGTATAAACTCTCGCTTATTCACCGTTCTCTATAGCCGAGGCAACTCTATTAACGCTCTCGACCGCGTTAAAACTCCGTCAGACGTTTCGTAAGCACGTTCTGTTCTTCGGCAATCTCGTGAAACGTAAATCGTGTAAAATCCAATTAATCGGATTCAATTTCGTAACGCGCCGCAATCGAGAGACCCCGAATTCCAATCATCCTGATTTGATTTTCCTGTTTTTCCAAGATACAGACATTCCAGCCCCGTAAATCAAGCACGGATCCCTGGGTCGAGTCGCGCAACGATTTACAGGAATTTGTTTATTAAATCTGTAACGCTCCGGGCTGAGAAAGTTTCAGGAAAATTTACCTCGAAATAGCTAGGTATCTTGTAAATTTTAATCGGATGAAATTGAATCGACGATGAAAACTCGATAACCGCAACACCACAAGGAGAAACTTAACAAAAGCGAACGGGGTTCAACTTCTTGAACCTTCGCTGCCAGAAATGAGCGATCAATTATCCGGTGCTTTGTTGCGGAAGTATCAAGCATTTGTTCCGTGAGGTAGGTTAATTTGTTGGAACATTATATCTGATTCGTTAAGTCGCGTTTCAGAATGTCCAGGAAAGTATTATGTTGATTCAAAGGACTTATTCGCAACTCGGACTTATTGCTCAGTTGCACGCGATGCGAATTAATGGGATTTGATAGTATCGCGGTGAGAGTAATTGAGACGAATTAATACGAGATGAATTACTGCCTGGCGAATGCACATGTTGAATTGTTGTATAATATTATTACGAAACTAATTGGAGCCAAATTTGAATACACTATATCACCATGCATTGAATTGATGCGAATTGGAATTGACGACGAGACGAATTCATCGTGTGTTGAATTATTACCAGTCGAATTACAACGCGTAGTATCACCACGCATTGATTTCCTACGTATTGAATTACCACGCGTTGAATTTTCTACGCATCGAATTACCAGGCGTAGTGTCACCACGTATTGAATTACCACGCGTCGAATATTCTACGCATCGAATTTCCACGTGTCGAATTTCCACGTGTCGAATTACCCATATATTGAATTACCACGCCCCGAATCACAACGTGTCGAATTACCACGCGTCGAATTATCCACATATTGAATTACCACGCGTCGAATTACCCATGTATTAATATACCACTCGTCGAATGACCCATGTGTTGAATTACCACGCGCCGAATCACTTCGTGTCGAATTACCACGCGTCGATTCACCGTGCATTGTATTAAAACGCATACAAGAACTGCAATCCGACTCCGGTGCTACGAAACAGCGAAAAGTGCAGCAGAAAAAGTAGACAAACAGGTGGAAGTGAACTGCGCCTGAAGCGGGAGCAGCTAACAAGACCGATAAAAGGCAAACGAAAATAGTCGAAAGTAAATAACAGGAGGAAACCAGCAGTTATTGCGTTGCCGGGAAAATAAAAAAGGTGAAACAAGCCGGAAAAAAATATAAACAACAAACAGAAACGAAGCGTGTAAGTTAAAAAGAAGGAACTCGTGGTAACGGGAAAGTCCGGTGGAAAATAAAGCTGAAAATCGGGCACGCGGAAAGATAAAGGGCGGGAGAAAGGGTGTGATGCAGAGGAACGGACGAAACAGAGGGGAAGATCGTGAAATGGCGGAAAGAGAGAAACGTGCACGGGAGACGGGGGAAAACGGGGAAAGAGAGAAGAAACGGAAACGGAGTTGCCGGGGGAGTTCTAAATCCCGGAGAAACACACCGGGAAAAGCGCAACGGGCGAGAGAAAAAAATCGGAAGGAAAACACAAAGGGGAGAGAAAAGATGACAGAAACGAAGGAGGGAAAACGGTGGAAAATGGCGAACCGGTGCTCGATCGCGAGCAAACATATTGGTAACGGATAAAAAAAGAGAGGATTCTACAAACACTTCGGTTGGAGATCGACGTGAAATCTACGGGATACCTGGTCTAAGGAGAAATTGAATGTCAACGAGTTTCTTTAAGTGGAAAAATAACAGGTAAATGGTAAACGAGGATAAACGAGAACGTACACCGTGGAAATTTGAAAATACAGCAATGGGGAGTAACGAGAATTTCACGGGGAATTTAAGTAACTGTGAAAACGAGAAAATGGGACGTCCGAGGATTTTCTCCGGTTAGAGGAATGGAAAGAATTACATTTTTCGTGATTGTTGACTCTTTGGGTTTCCGTGTTTGAAGATTCTTAAGCTTTCAAGTTTCTAATTTAGTAAATCTTAATGTTATTAATTTTCTGATTCCCTAAATTTACAATTTTCCGAACGTCAGACGCATTTAATTCCATTTTTCTGAAGAGTGTAATCACCAAATTTCTGTCGGTTTAGCTTTCCAAATCTTCAGATTTCCAATTTTGCAAATTTATAGCTCTATAAATTTTTGTCATTGCAAATTTCCAATTTCACAAATTTGCAATCCACGAATTTCCATTTCGCAAATTTGCAACCCCCAACTTCGCAACGCCCGAATTTCCAATTTCCCAATTTTGCATCTCTCGAATTTCCAATTTCCCAAAATTACAAGCCTGAAATTCCAATTTCCCAACTGCGACTCTCGAATTTTTTATCTCCCAAATTTTCAATCCCCAAATTCCAATTTCCCAACCTCGAAAACCTCGAATTTCTAATTTCCCAAATTTTCAGCCCTCGAGTTTCAAATTTCCCAAATTCGCAATCCCAAAATTCCAGTTTCCCAAATTCGCATCCCCCAAATTTCCAATTTTCCAAATTAACAACCCCAAACGTTTCAATTCTCGAATCATTTAGCTCAAAAAATTTCCAAGTCCTGAATTTTTCCTCCATCCTAAATTTCCATCTTTGCGATAATCTACATTTCCAAATTTCTTCCCGCGACTCTCATCGTACCAGCGATCGAACGATCATGACGCTTACACAAATGACCGGTCGAAGTCGAAAGGGAATAATAATAATGTTGAGAGCACAATGGGGACACCGCACGAGTCAAGAGCTTTCCGTGCTACGGAACGTTAATGATTATAATAATCGGCAAAGTTCTCACGGCAATCATCGCCACCGCGAACGTAATAATACGATCGTCCTAATAACCATAGTTGGCGCACGGTTTTATACGTCCATCAGCTTGTTCCCGCGAAGTTTCAACCAACCACGTTCAACGTGTTTCCATCATATTGATCCTGCCATTGAATCTGGATCTTACGGCTAGTTTTCGACAACTAATGTACCTGGAACGAAATTGATATCTCGTTCGAGTTTCCATGGGGAACGATTCCAGTTTCGAGATAGTGTGCCGAAGTTAAGTCCAATGAAAAAATTAGTGTTAAAAATCTACATTTATTTAGAATGAATTACTTCTTGCAATATAGTCGTGAGAAGATTAGTGTTAGCTTATTGACCTCAGAAAATCAAACGTGAAAATGAAATATGTGCTAAGAATCGAAATTTATTTAAAATCGATTGCTTCTATGGATGTATTATATTTATACAAAGATTAGTATCAGTAGAGTTTACTGTCTACAAAAAGTGGAACATTAAAAAGAAATATGTGCTGAAAATCAAAATTTATTTAAAATGGATTGCTTCTATGGATGTATTATACTTATAGAATGATTAGTATCATAAAGTTAACTATCTTCAAAAAGTGGAAGATGAAAACGAAGTATGTGCTGAAAATCAAAATTTATTTAAAATGGATTGCTTTTATCGACGTGGTTGCAAGAATATTGCTGTCAGTAGAGTTTATTATCCTGAGAAATTCGAACATCGCGTTAAGGTATTTCCATACTTGTACGCCATAATCCTTCCATCGATACGCGTCACCGAAACATAAGCACGGTTGCAACCAGCTCGTCATTGGTCTCGAACAACGTTTTGCTATGAGGAATGGACGGATGCGATGTCATTGGGGCTCACCCGGTGATCTATGGTAACTGATAATGAAAGCACGGAAGGTGAGATACGCTGGTTGCAGACCGCGTCGTGTAACCTATAGTTTCCCGTACAACATGGCACCCCGGTTTCCTTCTGCAGCTGCCATCCTGGAATTATATCCCGCGGGACGTCGGTCTTCGTCGATAAAACCGTTGAATTATGAATATCGGCTAATTCACGGTTCGCCGTCGGATCGTCTGGTGTATCGAAACACGTCGAATCATGAAAAGGAGTCCTGGATCGGAAACGAAGAATGGACACCGATGGTGTAGCGGATAACGAGCCGCGATCACGGATTACCACACGACCCCGTTTCGTGCTTCGTTCGCGAGGTTACCGTGAATCAGAAGCAATTTCCGGTCCCGGTTCCGCCGGGACGCTTCGCTATCGCGGTGATTTATTCGTGCTTCTGGTTCGTTTCGGGTGGCGGCAGTTTTTCCGACCGTTCCCGGTTTCCGTGGATCTTCGAGATTTCGTGTTTTCTTCCGGCAAAAGGTTGCGTTCGCTTCGAGAATCTTTAGATAACTTCTTCGCGGGTAATCCCAAATGGAGTTAGTCACCGTGTAACTGGGACGGGATTTAAGAGGAAATTATCTGAGAATCTTAATTTGTGTACACCGTGAATTGTCCAATTTGGTATCGTGTTTCTATTTATGATGTTCACGTTACACGCGGTACGTACGTTGAGTACATAATAGCCGATTTTTAAACATAGAAATTCGGACACAATTTCATGACAGAAAATTGTGATAAATTAGCACGTATGATACATCGATTTAAAGCTTAAAATTTATTGAAAATGGCTGTGTAAATGCTCCATTATGATTCTTCATACAAA
Source organism: Coelioxys conoideus (assembly GCA_947623535.1). NCBI lineage: Eukaryota > Metazoa > Arthropoda > Insecta > Hymenoptera > Megachilidae > Coelioxys > Coelioxys conoideus. Next base: position 17,323,554 of record OX392457.1, on the reverse strand, counting down.
ATCGCTGATGCTTTGTTGGAACAAACACTGTACAACGTGTTACTGTCAATTAACGAATATGCAACGCTCAATTACATTGCAAAATGATGGAAAATATCGACGAAATATTTACACAGTTATTTTTATTCAACTTCGATCTTTAAATCAATGTATCATAATTGCTATTTCGATATACTTTTCTGTCATGAATTTCAGACCGAATTGACAGGTTTGAAAACTAGTTACTTCCCGTCAGTTAGTTCATATTAATTAACAATAATAGTGTATTAATAATTTTTATTAAATTCCAAGTTTTAAATTCATGTATCAGAATTTATATTTCAAAATATTTCCTTTTATGTTCCCTATCATTCGATCATCACTTTTTCACGTACAAGAAAAATGATGATTTTTTATGTATTATCTTGTTAAGTTTCCTGATCTTGTGCCTACTAAAACGAGGTATTATAAAAAAACGAGTAAGAGCATAGAATGTATTATACCTCGTTGGTAATATTTCTAAAGAACTGCGATGGAAAACATGCTCAATAATCGTAACTAACGATATCAACAAAGCTATTATGAATCCGGCTTATTATTTCACCTGCAAGGAGGAAACTCCGGTTACCGTGTAACTCGTAAAAGGAACGTAGAAGAATGCTGATCCACTAGGCAAACAGTTTAACAACCATGATTCATCGGTTTAATCCAATTACGAAGTGCGCTACGCTATCTCGGAAAGTGCAGACTGGCTTTGGGGTGATTTCATAAATTTTCATTGTTCACCGTCGATTTCCGCCGTTACCAAGAAACTTTAATCCCGCGACTATCGTGTACGAGTAAATATTGTTCTTACAGTAATCGCCTGTTAATTTTACGAACACCGATGGTCGCAAAAAAAAGTTATTAATAAAACATTGCACAGATAGATTTTGGTTCGGTAATTAATCAAACGGGTCGATATACGATCGAGAAATAAATGATTAATTTACGGTGAACGAATTGATACGATCTACGTGATATCTGAGAATCTTTCGATGCGCACGGAATAAATGCATAAATTTCTGTTTCGCCACGTTTCAAGAACGCTATCAAAATTCACAATAAATTCATAAAACGATCGAGACGCATTGGCGAAAAGCCCGGATTCGACGGTTTTATTGCAGTTCTTCTACGTTTATTGGATACGAACGACCAGAGCATTAATTGAAATCCCATCCTTTAACGATTTCTCATAATCACGATAAAAGGGCGCAGAATGGATCCGTCAATTAACGTGAGGCGAAACGCCAATTATCGGTGAAAATAGTGCGCAAAGCGGATTTCTCATTAAATCCTATGCTTAGCCCGTTTCTGGTTCGCGTTGTCCATCGGATCGAACTAGTTGGACATCAAAAGCTCGCTTTGATAAGACATATTCCCACGTAGAAAAAATGATTTCCTATCAAATCGTATCTTGATATGTTTAATATTTTGGTATTGGAAGTTAGTAGTGCACGATAAGTGCGGTGACGGTGTGTTAGGAGTAATGGAAGATTTTGCACGTTCGATTTTATGAATTTATTGATTTGAGAATTTGGGAGTTCGGAAATTTAGGGACACGAGAATTCAGAAACTTAGGATTCTGGAAATTCAGGAATTTGGTAACTTGTAAATTTGTGAATTTGGGTATTTGGAGACTTGGGAATTTGGGGATTTAAGGATCTGAAATTTTGGAAATCTGGGAATTTGTGAAATGGGAAATTTGGGATTTTAGGAATTTCGTAATTAATGAATTTGGGATTTTGAGAATTTAGAAATTTGGAAAATTTGAAACTTGGGGAATTTGGAGAATTTGACTCTTGGGGAATTTGGAATTTGGGAAATTTGAAATGAAGGTATTTAGAATTTGGGGAATTTAGAAGTCGGGAAATTTGGAACTTGGGAAATATGGAATTCGGGAAATTTGGAACTTGTGAGAATTGGAATTTGGGAAACTTAAGACCCTGAATCTTTGGGAAATCAGAAACTTAGGTTTTCCGGGAATAAAAAATGTGAAAATACTGAGATTTCGAAATTTGGAAACTTGTTCGAAACATTCGACTTAATTACATCTTAGGATCATTGTTCACTTTGATAGCTAATTAATCGACCATAATCGACTTCAGGTTGCGCCCAATCGGGCCGAAAGCACAGCCGAAAATAAATTCACCGACTTAACGAAGACACGCGCTGTTTTTCATTCACGTTCGAACATGTCGATCCTTTTTCATATTTTTTCCGCCCCTTTTCACCACCCGCCCGTATTCTGGCCATTGTCCAAAAAAAGTGGCCGCAAATGGAGAATCGATGGAACAACAAGCGCATTCATCGGACTCATTAATTCTGTAACTGCGTGGAGCAGCGTACAGAATCGCGGCGTATCTTCCTCCTCCACGATTTATGGTGTTCCGAGGGAAAGTATAAATAAAACGGTGGCGATCGCTGGCCCGTTGAAATTTATGCAATTCACGGGCAATATCGTGAAAAACGTGTGGACGTATAAAAATTGAAAAACAGACTAATCGCATCGCGCGATATTAAAAAACCTTGTCACGTAACGCGAGAAATTTGTCGACTTACACGTTACCGTTATTTCGCGTAAATCGAGTTTAAATTTTACATAAAATTTTGTATACAAATCGAGCGACGCGTTATAAAAGTTTCAACCAACACCTCGATAATTATACAAATTTTCAAAGCCGGTCGATTCGCGCGAAAAGCGACCGAAAGGCCGCAATGTTCTCATGAATAACGAAACTCGATTAAAAAATTCAACAACGCCGGTCAAACGACCGACCGCGATACCGTGAATCACCGAAGGTCATTAAAATTCATGGTAATTGTTCAGAACGGTTAATCAACCGTTCTAGCCGGGTAAATTAAATGGCTTTCTTTGTCGAGAGAGAAGAAAAAAATGGAGGCTGTTATCGGTAAATCCACGCGACGGGGGTAAATATTTAACGAGTTTACGGCCAGTCTGAAAGGGTTAGATAGAAGTTCGACGTCCACTTGTCAAACTTCAATAAATCTCCGGGGGAAAGAGTTATAACCGACGCTCCATTGTCCGAACCCGCTTTATCCTCGTCACCGGTTTTCTCTGCGAACGACTCCGAATTTTCAATTTTCTATCCGCTACATTTTCCCATTTTTTTTTTTTTTTTTTTTGCTTTTTTTGTTTTTTACATCCGTCAATCCCGCGATCGTGACAAGCCGACGCGGCTTTTGCAGAATCTGCAACGATGCGACTATCGCCATTGAAAATCGCGAGTTAGTCCTTTTATCTCGGGCAAAATCCTCTTCCTGTTTTATTTGCCCTCGAAGAAAATCGCGCGCGTTATCTGCCCTCTATTTTCGGAACTAACCATACATGTTCGAGAACGTTGAAGATCAATGATTACTTTCATTGCCGTTACATCTCGTTTCCGGGCAAGTTTTTATTGTCCACCGCAATGTACGCTGTTACAACAAAAACTTACGTTACCGTTATAATAAACATTGTTATTGCTGTTGTTGCTGCTACCATTATTGCGATCGCGGTCTTCAACTACCCTCATTATGGGGATTCGCGTGCCGCCGCAGTTTGCGTCGAGTAGTTTCAGCTTTACATTTTGTACTGTTATCTTGTATATTATTGAGAATTGGGAATTTATAATTAGGATTCTGTGCATACAGGAACTTGGAAATTTGGTAATTAGGGAATTTGGAAATTTGGTAATTTGGGATTTTGAGGTTCGAGGTTTCAGAGACTTAGGTTGCGGCACATTTAGAAATTTCGAAATTTGGGAATTTGGGAATTTGATAATTCGGTACTATGGTAAATAGGGAATTTGGGAATTTGGTACTATGGGAATTGGAGAATTTGGGAATTTGGTAACTAGGGATTTGGGATTTTGATAATTTGGAAATTTGGTAACTAGAAATTTTGGGATTTTTAAAATTTGAGAATTTGGGGAATATGAAAATTTTGTAAAAATTTGGAATTTGAGAATTCAGAGGCGTGTTACACATAATACATATATATTACACCTTTGCAAAATCATTTGTTCATATACGTATATGTAATAATCACATGAAGTATCAAATATAATCACAATAAAATCATGGTTCAAAAATTATGATTGCGAATGATACTCTTGTGCTGTTCATTATAATTTTATTATTGTGAGATATGTGATAGTGGAACGAGAATATCGATATTAGAGTTTCTATTTTGTTGATGGGTCGAGGATTGTGAAGGATGAGCTACCTCGGATGTTACGAAGACAATGCCTTTGTTCCGTCGGAACGGAACGCGTTCGAACGTTGCACTTTAAAAGAGCCGCTGCGTCGAGGATTCGGATGTATCCATAGTTTCGTTTGATTTATGCGGTTGCCTCAGTGACACGGTGATAAATGAGTATACTGGATGCACTCGGGAAGCTCGTGCATCGATTTCCCTCGCTGAATCCCGCGCGAAGTTGTATCATTTTCGACAACGTTGTTCGTTGCGATCTTACGCGAACGCTGTTCGAGTATTGCCCGAGTATTGATTCAATTGGATGCGTTTTAATTTGATGACTTGCGGTTCGACGTGATTTAATTCGACGCGATCCGCTTCGGAACGATTTAATTCGATACGATGGAAGTTCGGACGATGTGAGGAAATTCGACGCGATCAGATTGGATGCAATAAAATTTGATACAGTAGAATTCTGCGGAATGAGATTCTGCGTGTTTCAATTCGATTGAAAGATGGAATTCCGCGCGACCGAATTCTGGACGATATAATTCCAGGTTATTGAATTCAACACGATGGAATTCTGGACGACTAAATTCTGGATGATAGAATCCCATGTTATTGTATTCAACGCGATGGAATTCCATATGGTTGAATTCGCAACAATGTCATTCTACGAAATTGGATTCGGCACGATGGAATTCCACATGACTGGATTTTGAACAATAGAATTCCACCCAATCTAATTCCATATGATAGAATTTTACGTGATAAAATTCGGCGTCATAGAATTTGGGACAATGGAATTCCACCCTATGGAATTCTATACGACAAAACTTAACATGTTGGAATTCCATGCGATCGAATTCCAGCTTGGAATTCCTTACAATTGAATTCTACCCAATGGAATTCCACTGAATTCCTACGTCCCTATGTTCCAGGATCGATGCATTCCCACACCCCATATTCCCTCGCAAAATTAACTTAACAAGTATTCTTCGTTATCCAATATCACATCGATGGTTCGATGACACCTTCAAAAGTATTTCGATTAATACAGCCATTAGGTACACAAAGTAAATGGTCCACTAAACTGTTTAATCGATTTAGCGCGATAGGAAGTTAAGGCTTCCTTGAACAACTCGCCCGTATAAACTATATTCCGTGACAAACTTCCCGAAATCTGTTGCACACGATTACCTCCAGCGAATGCATCCCCGACCGATTTCTAATTAAACGACTCGAACGACGAAACGCGTCCAAAGTGTCGATTAATTAAGATAAAACAACGCTACTGATCCTAAAAATACAAGAACGGTCGAAGAAGAAGCCCGCGCAACCCCATAAACTCGCAACAACTTATTATCGGCGATAGAATAAAAGAGAGCTGAAAACGAGATTCTTTTTATCGAGGTCATAATCCGTTTCATTTCCGTTTATCTGCAGTGACAGTTTTCGTAACGTCAACGAAACCGAAGAAATCTCACCCCGTTGGTCATCGGATATTAAACATTCCAGGATGAAAAATTCTGAGACCTGCGTATGTTGTATGTGTATGTATGTGTATGTGCGCGTGTTATTATGAATTTCAAGCGACTTCGTTACGACGAAACCCTGGGTCTGTGCACCGAAATACGAGCGGTATCTTGGCTCAATCTCCCGTCGAGATTGAAGCACCGGAGGGATGTAACTTCGAATATGAATATATTGAACACAGAAGAGCGCTCGTGTTACCCGTGAACACGGAGAATTGTCAGGGACACATACGCGCGCGTACATACATGTACAACCCGTTCGTTGGCAGCGTCGCGAGTCCGTGAAGACGACGCTCGCGTGTGTGGATACGCCTAATGGAGATTTCGACAGACAGAACTGTGTGCGCAGTTACACAGTTTAAGTGTGCCCCATTTCAATGCATCAATTATTCATTTTGTACGGTGTGTCGGTTTCATGCGACATCGATTGCCTCTGGCATCTCGACTCGTTGTGGAGTCGGACTTGTCACGTTCGATATGATAACAAAGGATCTTGTTATTATTGTTATTTGCATTATTGTCATTAGTATGTATTATCATTACTGGTATAGATTATTATTATTAATTTGTATTATTGTCAGGGATAGTTATTGTTGGCATTCATATACACTGTTGGCATTAACAAATATTATTGTCAGCAATTTTTTTTATTGTCAGGGATAATTATTATTAGCATTGATATACACCGTTGTCATTAGTACATATTACTGTCATTAGTATATATTATTGTCACCAATATATGTTATAGTCATTAATGTATGTTATTGTTAGTAGTATATATTATTATCATGAATATATATTATATATGATCGTCATTATTATTTATTATTGCCATTAATATATATTTTTGTCATTAATATATATTCTTGTCATTGGTATATATTAATGTCGTTAGCATATGTTGCTGATATTAGTTCATGTGCATATGTTGCCGATATTAGTTCATGTGCATATGTTGGTTATTAGTATACGTACAGAATAAGTATACGTTGATTGATCATGCATGTCCTTGTCCTGATAATGAAATATTACTAAATGCTTTCTAATAAGCTTTCGTGAAATCGCGTGAACGAAAGATCGGCAAATAATCGCGCGTGCGAACGTAACCAAAGCCCGCGGTAGTCGATTAAGCAGATAATTTGGTTTGTTACAGGCTATTACATCAACGTCGAGAGGTCCACTGGCAATTTCGCACGCGGACAAGAGCAGCCACGAACACGTCGGTGTGTGATCGAACCAATCACGAACTAAACACCGATTATCCTGTTCGATCCTCAATCAGGATCCAAGCCGGTGAATCGTTTTTACCTTCAGTAGCCATCTCATCTTTGATCGATCAGTAGCGAAGGACTCGGTGATCCATTCGAAGAATCGTCCGAAATCGACACCGGACATCTCTGTTTCTTCGTCATTCTGGGAATGATCGCCGTTACAAAAAGTGGGCCATTATTGTACAGTCTTAATCTAGCCGGACACTCTAGAGTGCGTGGCAGTCTTCATGGTTATCGATGAAATAGTGTATGGTTGTCGCGATGCGAGTGAGAACGATGAAACATGTGTTACTTCGATAGGATTTAGTAGAGATTTATCATCCGTTAAGAGGAGTCTTGTTGGATCTAGTATGTTGATCGGGGAAGCGGAAGAGTATCGATCGTTTGGTAAGTTGATTAAGATTTTAATTATATTTCCTCTACGTCCACGGTGGGCTGTCGAAGAATCAATTTAAATTTAGTTTCAATATCTTTTTCCTTCTTCATTTTTAGTTTGCGAATGTAGTCGACTTTCGTTATATTGCCACAGTGTCCGTTTTAAATGATCAATTAATATTTCCTCGTCTCGTGAATGACTTATCACAATGAAGTGCTTAACTAGAAAAATTCTTATTATTATTGTACTCTTGAAACTTTTGACGTATAGAAAGTGTCTCATTTCGAAGTTGGAAATGACTTGAAGTTTCAAATGACTAAGTTACAAATTTGAGGACATCATAGGACGAGCATTAATGCAACGTGACTGATAGTTCTATCAGGCGAAACAACCAAGAAGTCCATCGTCTCGGTGCTCAGAAACTTCGGTTGTGGCGAGTGCACTCGTCGAATGTATCGAGTCAAGAAACACTTAGCAAACTAAAATGGTACACATTTCCTAATTGAACATTAAGTTTACGTTCTACTTGGCGAAATTGTCGCATTAACACCGATAACGCGTCTATTTGGAAGTAACGAATAAATCGATACAAAAAAAAACAAGTAAATCGCAGATACGTTTAAAATCGTGTTCAAAGTTTACCGCCCATCGATTTTATACTCAAACAACTTCGTGCTTCGCAAGTTCTTTAATCTCGTAAGTTCAACCGGAAGAATATCGATCGAAAGTTTTAACTCCTTCAAATTCATAAAATCGCGCTTTAATAGTTCTCCTTTATCGAGAACCGATATTATAATTTACAAAATTGTTTCTTACGTTTCTTCTTAAGCGAATCATCGTGTTTTCTTGGTAATTGAGATTCTTGGAGAACAGTATTGTTTTTCTTTGTCCGTCACTTTTCGTTTACAAATGTTTCCTCGATTTTTGGGGAAATCGACGGTTTCGAAGCATTCCAGATATCGAGATGAATCGTTCGTTCGTTGCCGGATGCGAAAAAAGATGCTTCCGGTAGCTGGATAGCGAAGACGATCGTCGAAAACGGGAACCGGAAGCGAGGATAGTTGTATAGGATGAATTTCTCGAGGAAGACGGTGTTTATTCGAACGAAAAGATGCATTCGCCCGGATCGAACGCCACGGAACTGCTATTTACGCGAACCGCCATTCACGAGACAGGATTTCCCGTTCAGAAATATGGTATTTCAGAGGAGAAGAAAGACCTACGAAATCGTTGACCAATTTTCAAGCCTTTATATTTCGAACATCTTTCGATTCCGCTGGACTTGAATTAATTTCTCGCTTGGATATTTAATTCTTCCGTATATTCAACGCATTCCTTCCTGTTGTCGTATGCACAGTCCCAACGCAACCAACAAATACAAACGCAATATCACCAAAGAGGAAATATAATTAAAAACATAGTATCAGGTCGTTTTAACAATCCTTCTTTCCGAACGCACATTCTGTCAGCCAAACGAGAAATGTCCTGATACAAAAAGAAAAAACTTGTACGAAGTAACTAACCAGAAGAATCGAATGTACATAACACGTATTTACCATCTCATCGAATTTTATTTACTCTATATATGCACGCATACGATATATCGATAGGAGACATGAAATTACGCGAACTTTTACGGAGGATCTACAATTAATCGATGACAGAAAATGGGAAAACAAGGAACTGGTCCAAAATTAAACGCCATTTAACCCTTTGCGCTAAGATTTATTCGACAAGTCCGTCAAACAACGAACTATTCGCTGTTACAACATTAAAATGGCTAAATAAAGTTCGAATGTAAAGATTGTTTTATATATGTAAAGATCCTCGACCGTGCAAAATTACAATTAGACCGAAATTGAACATTCGATGGTATTAAAAATATAAACATAGTTTACCATGTTCGAAGCGTGAGTGAATCAAGAAATTTAGCTCGCGATTAAAGTTCAAGGGGTTAAGTGTACACGAGCCTTTCTGGCTATTCTTGTCTCCTTTTTCGTGTTTCCTAATGATACAAGAACTCGCTATTCAAACCGTGGCAACGTGTTCGATATCTTTGATACAAGGCACGAGCGAAAGCTGGCACACATAGCACGCCAAGGATCAACGTAACAGCTATCCTTGAAGCCAGGATTCGAGGCAATAGAACGTGCAATTTTCCACCGAAGTGGTGCTCCTCCAGTCGAACTTCCAGGACATCAAGGATCGTGCTGCAATATCCTCTGAGAATAATTCAATTCGTTGCATGGAAGGAATATTGTCAGACACGTATCCATTCCTCCTCCCTTTTTTTCTTTTTGTTTTTTTGTTCTTATTTTATCGACTTTCCGAGGGTCCTGTTTCAGAAACTTCTCGGGAATCGAGCCGCGTATATTATTTCTCGAGTCGAGGGGGAATTCCGGCTAGATTTTGTTCGTGGTTCGAGATTTTTCGAAAATTTTCGATAGTTCACATTTTTATGCAATACTTTTGCATTGCGGGGTTGTGCTTGTGGATTTATTCATTTTTTTTATTTGCTTCTCGGGTTCGAAATTTTATCAAATTTCCGAACTTCCTGATTCCCTTATTTCTAAACTTAATTTTATAATTCTGTAAATACCAAGATTTCAAATTTTCAAATTCTGAAATAGTGCCACTCACACAGATTAGAATTATTAAAATTAAAAATTAAAAAATATCCAAATCCCCAAATCCCCAAAATCCCAAATTTCCATATCTCAAATCTCCGAATCCTCTAAATCTCAAGGTTCACAAAATTCTTAAACCCCACATTTCCAAATCCCCTGAACCCCAAAATTCCCACATTTCCATGCACCAAAAATCCAAATCTACCAAATCCCAAAATCCCCGAATTTCCATACCACAAATCTCAAAACCCCCAAAGTCTCCAAAATCCCAGAATTCCCAAATTTCCATACCCCAAATCCCCTAAATCTCGTAAATCTCGATATTTCTAAATTTTCACGCCAGCAATTTCTCACTACTACCTACATTATATTCCCCGACCTACCGACCGCAATTGAAATCCCGAAGACCTGAATTTCTATCAATTTTCATACGAAACAGAACTTAATCGAATCACAAAGTCCGCAACGCAATGAACAACGCAATATAATACCAATTCCCGCAATATCATAATCTGCATTCCGGTTGAAATCGAATTTCCTCGACCGGAAATCGCATCGCCGATCGAATTACTTGCAAATCCTTTCGCCATGAACCAAATAATGTACGGGCAAGTTAATATTGTCCGTCTTCTACCGAAACGGAATGTAAAATCGACTCGGTTAGGAGCGGATCGATTCGGGCCAGTTCCATTTTCCCGTTGATCGAATACGAAGAGACTTTTCACGGAATGACGAGCACGGTGCACGTGATTTCCCGATTAAAGATCGTGACCACGATCGCGTAGAACGTACGATACGATACGTTGCATCCATCGTTTCGACCATTTTCCTTTTCACTGTTCGCCATAATAGGAATACGCGTCACAAAACTGAAACGTGATCGGGATACGATCCGTGAAACGAAAACACGATGTCCTGCACGGAACGAGAAGGAAGAGAGGAAAAAAAAGAGACGTATCAAGATTCGAAGTGTATGATTTTATCTCTAACATATTAACGTGCACGATCTATACATATTATACATAGGCCCGATCGATCGCGATAAGATTATATTTTTATATGTAAATATGGCGTTCCTTCTTGTTATCTCATTAAAATATATCCGACGAGGCGGTAGATAGAGAAATCGTGACGATACCGCGATCGAGGAGTAGTTTGCGTGTGCCGAGACGCATCTCGAAACCAATCGATGTTTGAGACGGTACGGCGAGCTGGGAGAACCGATTGTTTCAGGCAACATTGTTGTACACGATCGATCGCTAATTTTTTTCTCGTGAGTTTATTGCTTTTGTTCAATTTTGGCCAATACGATATTAGAATGTACGTAACACATTTCTGATTTGTTTTTAAAGTACCAAATTCCACATTCCCAAATTTCATAAATTCCGCATTCTCCAATTTTCAAATTTCCCAAATTCCACATTCCCCAAATTTCAAAGTTCCCAAGTTCCAAATTTCCCAAATTCCACATTCCCCAAGTTAAAAGTTTTCTAAGTTCTAAATTCCCCAAATTTTGAAATTTCTCATTGTCCAAATTTCAAATTCCTCAAATTCCAAATTTGCCAAGTTCCGAATTCTCCAAATGTCCCAATTCCTCATATTTCTCGTGCCCTAAATTTCACATTCCCTAAGTTCCCCAAACAATCCATATCCTCGAATTCCAAATTCCTCAAATAATCCAGTGCCACGAATTCGACATACCTCAAATTCCAAATTGTATCAATGTCACAATTCATCAAATCCCTCGTTCCCCAAATTCCCACCCCCAAAAATTCCAACCCGAGTCTCCAATTTCCCAAATGTCCCCGACGCGACGAACATCAGCTTCGGCCTTCGTCGTTCAACCCGTTTACTATTCGTATGGAATGACTCGCCGCCATCTTCGGCGCGATGGTCGTGTACAGCAAGTTCGATGGAAAATTAGGCAGAGTAAAAGTGAACATAGTTGTACGGGTAACGAATGAACGTTAAATATGGTAACGTCGAGGGAACAACACCGTGATGGTCCAGTCCGAGTTTTCGGGCTTGTCGCGCACGTAATGAGATTATGTTTGCAATGCGGCTACACGATGCGACAGGAAATGTTACGCGTGGCTCGGCATCGCTGAGAATTGCACAACTGTGCCACGGAGCTGAACAGAATTTCGTTTTCACCGGACGATGGATATTGTAACAATGTCGCGATTGTAATTCTGCACATCCGAGAATTGTGTTACGATGTTTGTTCTCGTCACTTTCCGCCGATTACGTTTGACGAGACGAAAACACGGGTACTATAGCAACCGTACCGTGTATTGTGGTTACAACTTTTGTTCGTTACAACGGAAAGCGTAACAGATTACAAAAATACAATGAATACTTGTGGAAGACGTCAGGTAACTTTGTACTGTTTTTTAACTAATTCGAAGTACGCGATAGTGTATCGTGGTTAAAAATGAAACATTTGTCTTCCACTAATCTGAAATACTAAAAATGAATCATGAGACACAATGAATGTTTTGAGAAGAAAGTACAAATGATAGTATTTAAATAAAAAATTGTAAGAGCTTTGGGAAGAGAGTATGTTGTCACATGTGACGACATGTGAAGAGATTAAATTTATACAAAAATTAAAGATGCATACAGATATTTCTATCATAGAAGGGTTTAAAGTTTTTTTCAACAAGAAGGAATTCTCTTTTAGCAAGATACTAATTTCATTTCCATCACGAGATGAAAAAAGCGTAGTCACGCGATGCTCACGTCAGGTTTTCACGAAATTGTGCTGTCAGCGTTATGTCACGATCACAGTCTCCCTGAAAATAGTGAAAAATCCAACTTGACTATGGGCACCCCGAAAAATGTCGGTCTTTCGCCATTTATTGTCCTTTCAAACAGACTTCTACATATTTTTTTGATATTCGTTCTCGAAATAGCGTCGAAGTTCTACTCGAGTAAACCTTCCTATAGAATAATTAATAACCACTATCGTGCAGTAATTAAAAACGTTACTCGCATTCGGTCCCAGAGGCGCCATTATGTATCGGAAAAATACGCGAGAAAAATCTTCGAGCGAGAAGCAGAAAGTGCATCATGAATTTAATTATGAGACGTACACGGTTAATTAATTAAAGTCACACTTCCACGCTCGTATAATTTTCACCACCGAGCAGCGTAAATTTCATCAACTTAAATCGCAATCAACCGAAGCATATCACAGTCAATTATTGATCATTGAATCATTTTACGAGATCGTAATTGCCATCTTTCATCGCTCGAATGAGCCAACTATCTGCCGCGAAAATCATCCTCGAAATCTCTCAATAGCGTAATTTATCGATCGCTTAATATTCACAGCAATATAAATTAATTGAAAATAATCGCGAAATTAAATTCGCGTAAACAAGATTAAGGTACCGTAATAAACATCAAATTTATTCGTTCGATCGGTGAAAATCAAGTAATTGGCCGATCTCGTAGCCGTTAATTTTCATTATAATTTTCATTAATTTTCATTAATTGCGCGTTGACCCGCAATCGATTCGTTGCTCGAAAGAAGTCAACTGGTTGTTCGTTTGTCCTTGAAAATTCCGGTAAATATAATTCACCAGGCTTCCCGCAAAATGCCTCGTCGCGATACGAACGAACTCGGTATTCGCAATAATACAGCGGATCCGGAAGCACCTTTTGGTCAAATGCAATTGCACATTCTTCCCACGGTTCCGGTCTGATCTTCCGGCTACCGACTGCATTCCACGAATACGCTCCTCTTACTGCGAGAATTTGGTCACAATCGAAGTACCAATTTCTCGGCCAGACGGTTCTCGTTTCCGTTTAACCGCCGACCAAAGGTAATTGGACATTTTTCGCGATGGTTCATGAAACTATGGATAAATACGTCGCTTTCGGACGAAATCCGCGTTTCTGAACGATTTCGCAATTACTGCGAGAACGTAGCTACAACGTAATTCCAATAACTGTAAAAATTGTATAATTTTCCTTTATGATATTATTCTTTAGCTAATAATTATTCCTCAGTGAACGAAATATAAATTTATTCGTATAAACACTGCACAATAGTAAATTAAATGAAAATGAGAATTTAAATGAGCTTTATGCACTTTGACACAATGGGATAGAACAGAATGAATGTACTCTGTTATGGTTTATAGACAGCTTTGTAGCAACGAGAGATAAATGAAAATTCGTCCGGTGGTACACAACATATGAATTACGCTAAATAAGTGACCCTGTTTGTTATCATTTTCTGTATCTATCATACAATTTCGTTCGCGATAAGTAGCGAACGTTCGTTTTTTGCCCTCATTGTAATTATATGAAATTATTTCGCGAGCGTTTGCGCCGCGTATTGTTTAGCTACATCGGGAAGATGGTAATTGCGGAAAGCGAATATTGAAACAATGGAAATGAAAATGGTACCGTTTGCTAAATGAAATTATTGCTGCTAAGGGGGTAACGAGCACAATATGGTAGCCACATTCTAATTTATACGAGTGCATTTACCGCAACAGTTGATGCGTTCAGATGTTTAATCAACGACTCTCAGAGTTACGCTGTTCACCCTGGAACCATCTTTGAATAGCTGTTTCGTTATTGTGGTTGAAGTTACAACGAATCGTTGCCTCGTATTTCCAAATCAGTGTTCATTTTCATACAGGTGCATCGTACATTTTCTTACCAACTCTATTTTCACGCGCAAGCACGTTCTTCTTTCGTCCATTTTTACTTTCTTCTCAGAATTCGAATTATACTAAAATTGTACACACGCGTTTGCCTCAATGCGTTATGTTAAATTCAGAATACAAAGGTTTATCTGAATATTTAATTTTAAATTCACAATAATGAATTTTAAGTAAATGTTTACTTTAATGTCCAATTTTTGGTGCACAATACCAATGTTCATTTTAGTGTTCAAATTTGTGTACATAGTACTAATGTGTGTCATGATGTCCAATTTTAGGTGCATAATAACAATGTTCATTTTAGTGTTCAATTTTGGATACACGGTACTAATGTGTATCTTAATGTTTAAGTTTAAACACACAATTCTAATGTTTGTCATAACGTTTAATATTAAGTACAGAGTACAATTTTTTTGTGTTTATCGTATCAGATAAATTTTTCAATTCCTGCTACCGATTATCAGCAACCCTAAGTTGCTAATACGTGATTATCACGGCAATTATCGGCGATGGACGTCCGAAATACGATGTAATTGAATTATCGATAGAAGAAAATGAATGCTAAATGACGTTACTAATCATAGCAGGTTAAATTTCAATTATAAACGTCTCGAACGACTTCAGTATTAAGTTCAGCTGAATGTTTGACGAGTGAGAGATTCTGTAACACCGTAGACATTCCAATATCGATTGATTTATTTTTACCTATAAGACGAATTTCAATACACGCGTTATCCGATCAGACGCTCGAAATTGAACACGATTTCATTACGGACGTAATAAGTACATTTATATCCGAGGAACCTCGCCTCTTTATTAAAATTTCGAATAGCGTGAGTCAGTAAAAAAAACTGTGACTGGATCGTTACGTCGCTAGAATGAAAGAATGTTATCAGAATGCGCTCCCGGCCGCAATGCACGAGATGGTATTAACACTAATTAGCGATAAGTTGTATAGTTGTTTCTATATAAAACCGTACTACGATAAGATAACGTAATACCATAAAGTCCCTCGCACTTATCGAAATCACCGCTGTAAAGAACGTAAACGACGAAGTAACTCGACGCGTCGTCAGCCCGTGAATCACCAAAGGGGGCGAAAGAAAATCGGACGAGAGAGAATGGCGGCGAAATAAAGGGGATAAATTGAAAGAGTGCCGGCTGGACGCGTCCGTTTCGAAGCTGTATATGTAAAGCAATTGTGAGTTATTAAATAAACGAATTGAAAGCACCGCTACGAACGGCATTCCCTCGGGACAACCGCGAGCGTTTCACCGAATTCGGGCCAAGAATTATTTCACGCCGGCTTCGTATCATTACGCGAGACAATTACGGTTTTCAGAAAAGCCTGGCCGAAAAATTGTTTCTTTGCTCCATCGACGTTCTTTTCACTGCCGTGGATTCCACGACGATCGTCGACTTGATTCGAAAACGGCTACTGCTGCAAATTGTCACTTTTGTGACAGCCATATTGAAAATGGAAGACGTCAGCTGTGAAAATTCAAGTAAGTTCATGAAAGTTATTTTAAATCCATTGAAAACTTCGATTTTAACTTCGATGACTCTGTCAGTTCTTATTATTTTATCCAAAATAGACTTTGCAAGAGTTTTGAGACATTTTTGAGGTTAGAGAACAGACACTTTTGAGGTTAGAAAAAGAAACGATTTAATTTTTTGGTACTCTTATATGTTACTCCTAAATGTACAACTATTATACACATATTAAACTATATATCAAATAAATTGTAAAAGAATTTGCAACATACAAAAATAATGATTATATTCGACATATCATTGTGGTATTATATTGATGAATGTAAGAAGATGCAGTACGAATTTACGAACGTCAATATATTTAAGTATTCTTAAAAAGCTTAAATTTTTAACGACCAAAAATTGCATGATCGAGTAATAGAAGTGTCGAATGTTTCGATATCAAAATTCGAAGTGGCTGTCAGTAAAAATGTTTAAGAAGTACTACTATTTGAACATGGACCGACGATGAAAGTATATTTCAACGTCCGTATTGTCCGTCCTAAATTGATTTAGAATTTCATGGCTAACTTCGTCGGTTGACGGGATTTAATTGTTCCCAAACACACTAGTTTAAGTTATTCGACTAATATAGCTAGTGGAATGATCGCGACGACGTGTGCAGCAACATCCCGAAATTTCGTGCAGATTCAACATGGAACTCGGTGCACATTCAACGATTCTGCAAACACTGACTAGTGGACGAGGAATGTTAAATATTCCTCGACGTGGTATTAGTTAATGAATCAAATGGAAGAGATTCTCTAGGTGAGTATTGTCCTACCGTTTCTGTCCTTTGTCCACGGCCATTGAAGCATATCGCGCGAATGCACAGTCTCTGACTGTTTAATGGTCGCTGAACAAGTATGCGATAAAGATGTTAAGAAGAGTAACTAATAACTTTAAACTTACCTTAAATTAATTTTAACTTTTGAACAGTGCTAATAACTCCAACAACCTTAATAACGCCTGGCTTCAACAACTTTAATAACTTCTAACTTTAAAAGCTACAATAACTTCTAACTTCAATATCTTTATCAAAGAATTCAATACCTGAATTTCGACTACATCCCTTCGTTAATCCTTACAATATCAATTAATCGATCGCAATATAATTATCAGATGCTCGGTACGCGATACGTTTACTTGAAACAGTGCAACGTCCGACACAATGCGATTAAGTGTGATTACATTACGCTGGAGGGTTTGATTATTAACGCTATCATTAGCGTAACAGTTAATTACGTCGTAATGTAAGCCTGGCCGAGGATCCCGGTGATATAATTCCGAACGAAATGGATCGAAGGAAATCACCGAGTGGCCCTAATTACGGCGAACAATTAGAACCGTGCATAATCTGATTATCCTCGTCGACTTTATTTACCCGCTATAGAAACGTTCGATCGGCAACCACGAAGAATCGAGGAAAATTCGTGCCGCGAAAATAAAACCGGCCACCATTCAGGATCGGTGTAATCGTTTCGCCGGATAATCCGTGTGTAAATGCGTTGCTACGATATTCGCGGCGATATAAAAGAGTGATTAACGACCAGCACCGACGATACTGTAATGGAAAACACGCTGTTTAATGTCGAATTAACCGTTTAACGCGGGCACGCGTGTTAGTGATTCGGCAAGATTAATTGCACGCCCTGGCAGGCTTTTAAACGGGGCTTACGCACGATTAAATTTTTATTCGATCTTTGATAACGTGAAATTGGCGTCCCGGTATTTCGATCGTGCCGTGTTCCGTTTCAACGCGGCCACCTACTATGGCGATCGACGATAACCGATGCTGCAAATTTAATGGCGCGATCGAACACCGCGTTCGACGAGAAAATACGAAAATTTTTACTAATTCTACTCGATATTGCAGCATGAAATAGTGTTTCATTACGTATATTGACTGAGGAATGTACTAAATTCCGGTAATTACGTCAACATTGAATTATTTACTTCATTGCTATTAATAGTGTATTCACTATTAATATTGCATTGATTAATAAAATATATGGTATTATATCATAACACTGTTAATACAATATTAATAGCGAATATTAATAGGGATAATTAATATTGTATTAATAGTGAAAGCTAATTGAAAGAATAAAACGAAAGTCAGGATAATGGCATCAATATCCGTGTATCGGATACTTCGATTAAATATTGCGAATTGAACTGTTGAATGCCTAAAATGAAATGATCGTGTGTCGAGTATGAAATCGTGGTAAAATGTTTAAGAGTGATGTCAAATAACAATTTGTAGGTAACAAATGTAACGGGAGAACGTTGAATGCTGAAAATCAGGGAAAATCGAGGTAGAAAGTAGAATGGGTCGATCGATTGTCGGACATCGATGATCCCGTTGACAGTAATTGATCTCGTCGAGCGAAATCGTTACGATCAAAGCGCAATTTCGTTAATGAAACGTTGTTGAAAGTTATTACCCGACGGTAATCAAAATTGTTCTGTTTCGAGCTGGAATCTGTTCGTGGCCAATGAAACACTCGAACGAATGGGAATCCAACGGAACGAAAAAGATGGCCCGAAGCTCGTGGCGTGTGTCCTGGAATAAAAATAAAGGGGACGTGGCCAGAGGTTGAAACTCGTAATGGCATTATATCGACTTCATTTAAATTCCGGCCCGGGTTAGCGGGATACAAAGAAACAGAGAGTGAAAAAAACAAAGGCCGGAATTAAATCTGTCACATTCAATGCAATCTTACTTTTTCTCATTTTCCCTCGTCGTTTCGAGATTATTCCGTCATTGGATTTTATTTAAAAACCGCTGTGGCGAGTTCAGGGACAACAAACCGCTATACAATTAATCTTAATCGGAATTTATTAATCGTCCTACAGAATTTATTAGTCCGATCGTTTCCATCGGATTCAATTTTTGGGTGTGTGGTAATGCTCGAATTAAGTGGATAATAAATTTTGTCGATGCAAAATTCAATATTTATTGATCGACCACAAATATACGATGAAACGATTCCCTTAATTTCACGAAGCAATTTATAGATTTCGTATTTGTAGATTTTAGATATCGTACTTGGTTCATGGAATTAGTATAATTTCGTAATTTATGAAGCATATATAACGTGATTAATTTATGCATTTTATTTAATACTTTTAGTTCGAAGAATTAATATGATATACTTAATTTATGAATTTTTTAGTAAAATGTGTAATTTATGAATTTTTATACAACACGATTAATTTATGCATTTTATTTAATATTTTCAGTTCGTGGAATTTAAATAATATACTTACTTCATATACGTAATTTATGGATTTTATATAACAATTAATCTATGCATTTTATTTAATACATTCAGTTCGTCGATTAAATATAATATACTTAATATATGGTTTTTTATAACTCATATGATTTATGAATTTTATACAACACGTGTAAATACTCGATTTATGAATTTCATTCGGGCAAATTTGAGGGTGAAGAGGTGTAGCCTTCGTACTTAAAATTCGCCGTTATTGAAAGACGCCATAATCTGAGAATTGCAGCGAGTAGCCATATTCCGGTCGATTAACGGCAAAAATGGAAGGATCGTTTTGGATCGGAAGAGTCCGTGAAAATCGTGAAAAGTTTACGGCGATCTTTTCGCTGGTCCGTGATTCCGGCACGTTCGACGAGAAGATAAAGTGCCGATCGATGTGTTCTGTTCACCGAAGGATTTATACCCGTGTAGAAGTTTTTTCCCCTTGATTCCAGCGGCTGATGCGAACGTTTATCCGAGATTGGTGCAAACCGATTTGTCCGAGATCGATCGGTCGTCTGACGTTATTGTTAAGTCGCGCCATCAACCGGGAAACATTTTGTTCGTTAACCGTTCACCGCGGCCATTTTGTAGCGGTACCGTCGCGAAATGGCGCCGGGAAACAATAACGAGGCCAACATTCGACTTCCCGCGCGCGTTCGACTTCGATCTCCTTCGATCATTTTGTCGTCGATCACGGACACGTCAGCCATGAGGAATTTACTGCAGTTTTATATTTTTACTGTAGCATTTTTTACCATAGTCTTATATTTTTACTAATGCACTTTTATTATAGTTTTATATTTTTACTATGGCATTTTTATTATAACTTTATATTTTTACTGTGGTATTTTTCTTATAGTTTTATATTTTTACTGTAGTATTTTGATTACAGTTTTATACTTTCTATGCAGTTCATCAACCAACGATCAATATTTGGTGGAAGATCAAATGGTTGCGAACCGTGCAAAAGTCATTAACGTGAAAGTCGTGAATAAATATTTTCAAATAATAATCCATCGAGCGAAACACACGAGCGAACATTTACAGAGATTTTTTATTTTCGAGCGGAGAGAGCCTGAAAACGAGCGGAGTGTAACAGCTTTTACGGACAAAATTAAATGGATATCAACAGTTTATGAGAGAACCAGTTCCGTTATTCCATATGGAATTTATCCGAACGTAATCTCTGCGGTGCATCTCTCTTTTATCGCGAATTTCGAATCGCAAAATTGTTACTTCATCGTATTACAATGTCCAACGTGATGATTTGCATCGCCGCGACGGATTATGTCGCGATGAATACGTGTACCTACGACTTTTATTCGTCCAGAAAATGAAGATCAACGACTAATACGGCGGTGAACGTGTATAAAGAGGATTAAGGAATATATGCACGACGAAAGAGATACGCGGTGCGGTATTCAAACGTGTTAATTCACCGGGAATAATTCCGCGTTTGAAGAGGACACGAATGAATATCGCAGTCGTTTTCAACGGAAAAATGAACGCGAAAAGAAGCGATCGTTGGGTCCGTCAAAAGAAACGAATCGGGAAAGGAAAATCGGTGGTGAATCGAGAGAGGATAGTGTTGACTAAAAAATGAAAGAAGAAGTCTCTCTTTCGAATACTATAAAGGAATGTGGAGACATAAGGACACACACTCACGAGTTCATTTTTGAAAGCATTTTTGTCATTGGCAAATGTCATCTCGAAAACTTCCTAACTAAAGAATTTTTTGGAAATTTTCTATTAATAATTATTTTCTATAATAATTGTTCCTATTTATAATTTCAATAACTGCCCAGTTCTGTATGTCAAACATCAAGTGTATGACACTATAGATTTATTAAGGAATATTTATAAAATCGGAACAAATAGTAAATGCGAGTCGCTGTTCGAGTGCAAAGGGTTAGTTTAACTATGGCAAACCTTCATCCTACAGGTCTATATTATTACATTTATTATTCAGTATATTCAGTATTTATTTCACGCTTCTAGTATTCCTTCGATGGAAAATACTATTTTTTACGGGTCTACGAAAGATGGCGAAGTTGAACTGAAAAGAATGTGAACCGATTGAACGCAACGCCGCCATTTTCTTGATTTGCCCAACGTATCGTTAACGTTACAGCAACGAGAGGATTTCCGGTGATTTGGAACGCAGAAGCCGGCGAAAGAGGTCGCAGTATGGCGAGGGGACGTTACTTATTTAAGCGGAATATATTAATTTTCGCGAAGCACGGGGACCACCGGCGCGGTGAATAAATTTTCGAAACTGGTCGTACGCCTAGAAGTTCACCACACGAGCCGGAAGTTTCGAGCCTGCTTCAAGCTTTTTGCCTCTAACCATGCTTTCCCCTACTGTCTACCCCATCAACTCGAATTTCCCACTTCAATGTGTCCGGGACTCGAGCGTTTTTCCGTCGCTTTTGATAATCGTTAAACGACGTCGCGTTTCTTTTTTTTTATCCACGTCCCGTGGGAAATTTTTTGAGTGGCCGTCCCTCTGCGTAGATGACAAAATTCTGCCTTCGAGGACTGTCACGGAATGGACGAAATTCGCGATACGGGAAATGAGATTTTTTTCGCATTGCGTTCAATCTTTTTACAACCATCTGCTGTTCACCGATTTCGCACTCGTTCGTGTACACTGCATTTTGCGGCAATTATTTACTGTAATTAAATATTGCTATACGCAAGCAAGAATTTTGATGAGTAAAACGATTTGTGCCTTCAATTTTGATGATACACAAATTAACACTTGGACTCGTTCCATTTTGTGAGCAACGTGGTTTTTTATCCGATGACAAATAATTTTGTCTGAAACTCAAAAAATAATTGCGCCTTATCAGAATAACCCATCAGGATTGCTATTCTTCACGATTAAATTGCGATTATCTATGATTATAGATAAAAATTTTATATAATTTATAGATACAGTTATAAATATAAAATATGTAAAAAGAATAAGTATATGTGTAGTTTATTGATATTTTAAATTATATTAATCAAATCTATAAATTGTATAAAATTATATTACATAAGTTATAAATTATAATTAGACCTATAAGTTAGACATACACTAACACACACACAAATATATATATCTTTAAGAATTTCCTGTTGAAAGATGATCAAATAGAACCGAATAAAATGGATGAATGTTGGACTGCTGATGGCAGCATCAAACAAAAAGACAGTCGCATCCCACGGGACAGTGTGAAAACGTCCAGGGCGCAATCCAACGGAGGCACGTACCTGTATTGCATTGTACGTCGATGTTGAGTGTCGAAACGTGCCTGTTACCCAGCACTTCACGGTCGCAAGTGGATTACGTTGGTTGTACTTGTTTAAATTCTGAAAAAGTCAACCGTCGCTTGATTCCTTCCGTCGGACGGGCGGAAACTTTTCCCATTAAAATCCCCGCCACTCGACGAACAAACGAAAAATGGGCACACCAGAAGAAAAAGGTAGCCGGTCGGTTCTCGTTCCCTCCGTTTCTCATGCATGCTTTCAATTCTTCTTCTCCCGGTGGAAAGTTGCGGTTAATTTTGGCTGAACAACGAAACGAAAGCCCTCGTTCTCTTCGCTTCTCCCGTTTTATCGCAATAACACGCGGACGACGCGTCGCGACGCGCATCTTCAATCTTTCGACATTATGAATTTTCCGACCTTTACAATTTTTTTATTTATGAATTTTTCTGATTGACGAATTTTGTAATTTTCAGATTCCTACATTTTAATTTTTCTGATTACTCAAATTTTACAAATCTCTACAAGTCTGGTTAAGTTTCCAAACTGCTGAAACCCCAGATTTCTAGATTCCTAAATTATTACATCCTTAAATCTCTATATCCCTGAATTTCTATATCCCCAAAGTCCTGAATCTCAGAGTTCCTAAATTCCCGTCATCTTATGTCCCCATATACCTAGAACCCCAAATCCCTACAATTCGAAATCACTGCAATCCCAAATCTCGATATCCCCAATTTTCTACATATCCGAATTTCTATTTCCCTGCATTCCCATATTCCAAAATTCGTCCGAATATCCCTAGATCCCCAAATCGCTAAAATTCTACATTTCTACGATTCCATATCGCTGTAATCCCGAATCCCAACAATCCTAAATCTCAATATCACCAACTAACTACTTCTTCAAATCACTATATCCCCAAATACCTACATCTACAAATCACCACATCATCAAATGTCTGTATCTCCAAATTCCTACATCTCTGAATTCTCAAATCCCCAAATTCCCGAATTCCCAAAATTACATAACACCGCCAATATTACGAGAATCGACTGTACAGTATTCTCCCGTACAAAATACTGTGCAAACAATGTTTATTACATTTGACAGTACCAAATATCGTTCGTCGTCGGTAAATAAAAGGGAAATTTTCTAATTGACCAACTTTCGGCACGTTTCGCTTATCGAACCACATTCAATCAGAGATCGAATTTCGACGAACAAAATGAAAAGATGTGATCGAAAGTAATACCCTTCGAAATATCGAAACGTACACGTGGACCATGGTCGTTCGTAATCAATTGGGAAATTTAAACGACGAAAAATGCGAAATCGAGCAGCGTTAGAATGAAATTCAACCTCGTGAGATGGCTTTTTTCCGAGTGTAGCACGCATTCGCTATAGATCCGTCGCGTGATTGGCAGCCGGGATTTAATTCGCGATCGTTGACGGGGATAGCGGACTGGTGCTTTAAAAAAGTCATGCTATTTCAATTGGAGCTTTCATCGAATATCAAAAATACAACGTTGGTACGAAGCGTGTGTTGCCATACCAGTCAACATTTTTGCGCGATAATAAAACGAAATATTAGGATGTCCCATAAGTTTTGATATAAAATTAAAATACATTTCCAGAAGTATTCTGCAAGTGGGGATAAATAATTTTAGAAGGAAAGAATAGTGAGATTTTGTGAGTGGTGGGAGAAGCTGATAGAGCACAACAGTTCACATTTAACATGTTGACTGCCACACGTAAGGTACTGAAAATTGTATTAGGTACTATTTGTATTTTTAAAAAATCTTACAAAATATTTACACGATACTTCGTTATATTTAGTTTCTACAGTTTCAAGTAACTGATGCCAGTTAGAAAAGTGAACAAATTTTTAATAATATAACTGTTAAATCTGTGTAGAAATTTGTGTGTCAGCCATATATGGATGGCATGGCAGTCAAAGTGTTAATGCAACAAGTTAACTTTAAACAATAAATATTGCGTATTCATTTCGTACGAAAGAAGAAAGGAACTAATGAAACACCCTAATACGACGGAAAGATGAACGCTCTTCAATGTGTATCGAAGTTGCCACGATCGATCGATCGATGGGTACTTTTGTCGGCTGAAAGAGCGAGGAAAAGTTTAATATTCATGCAGCCGGATAAACGATACCCATGCATCTCCTTAATATTCATGCGGAACGATAGATTCGCCATTATCATTTGTCAGTGCATTCTTTTTGCGAAGAACAGGTGTCGCATGACTGCTCGAACAAGAAGCTGAGTGCACTCGGCTCATATAGGTCGGGTTCTTATCGTATCGATCATTCGGCCCTGAAGCACGATCTCACCGTGTGCCACTGCATTATTGCACATTTAGCGAACTTTCGAGAACCGCGATTATCCATGTAGCTGGAAAATTGGTGTCAATATGACCCTATAACGGTATAATCGACGATAGAAAATGTACCCAAGTTATTTGGTGCATAAAGGTGGAACATCAAGTTGAATGACACGCTGCAAGTTCTGGAATAAGAATAGAACGGTGTTTGCATACGTGGTCACAAGTTGGGAACACGATGTTCTATATACGCGCTGTTCAGAACACAAATATCGCGTACTGTTATTCGCGATAATAGTTCTGATGGAATTGTTTGTTTGCATTGTCCGTTCGTCGCCGACCTTCCGGACGGATTTTCGAGGTGGAAGTATTCTACGAGCAATGAATTGATGCGGTTTTTGAGTACCTTTTGTCGCGTTTTTGGGACAATTTAGTTTTGAAATTCGGAATTGGAGATTTGGAAATTTTGGTTTTCAAAAATTTGGGAATTTTGGTTTTTAAAAATTTGGGAATTGGAGATTTGGGAATTAAGGCCACAGAAATTTAGGTTTTTGGGAATTTCGGAATTGAACACTTGGAAATTTGGGAATTGGAAACTTGGAAATTTTTACATTTGGGAATTTCGGAATTTGGACTTAGAAATTTTGGTTCTTAAAAAATTGGGAATTGGAGACTGGGAAATTTTGGTCTTTGGGGGGTTGGAAATTGAGGACTTAGAAATTTTGGTTTTTGGGCATTTGGAGTTTTGCGAACTTGGGATTTTCGAATTTTAGAGAGTTGAAAAATTGGTGAATTTAGAAATTTAAGAATTTGCAATATTGGAACTTTGCGAATTTTGGGAATTAGAAACTTGGGGTTTTAGGAACTAGTGCTCTATGAATTTAAAAAGTGAAGGAAATAGTTAATTTAAAAACAAACTACAATTAGAAACAAACTACAAATCGATAAATCTGAAACTTGCTACTCTCCATTAGCTAATGTTCAATTTCCACTACCGATATATCATAATGACAAGAGAATTTTCGATATGATTTCCCGACGTTTGTGTCGTGTATGTCGAGACATGTACCATAAAGATGTGAAATATGTTCTGGCTCACGATTGTCAACGTTGAAACATAGTTTCCTATGAAATACCACATGGTCCCGATTATTTCACTTCGTTAATAAATTTCCTTACAAATGACGCGACTCTTCTGCGGGAAATATAGTTTGTTCGTTCGATATCCCGCAATTGTGACCGAGGATTATTGCCGCGGCGGGTTCTTGATGGCGATATTTTTCTTCGTAGTACCAAGGGTTTCTCTTGCTCTAAGATCTTGGTAGCACAAACCGTTTACCACGTGTCTCGTTAATAACACCCTCAGCCACTCGAAGCCTTCTCGATCTTTCTGGATATCGTTCCGTTTCGAAACGTTACATTCTTCTTTCGGGGCCGAGAAATTACTGAGACCTTCGGCAAGTACATTTTTCTTGCGGCACCGAGCTATTTGTCTGACCTTTCAAATATCCCGACCACGAAGAAACTGAAATTCCACGGACCGTTCAATTTGCGTTCGATATTCGCCATTTTTTTTAACGTTTCCGATAGAAATAAGTTCGAGGCTGATATAGCTAAATAATTCGATAAAAATATATTTGGGGGAACATCTCACCTTAAAATGTTTTTCAAGGTATCTAAAACTTGTTAGTATGACAGAATTGATGAAATGGAAATGTGTATTTTGGGATTGATTGGATTTAGTGAGATTATATTTGGATGGATTAGGTTATATTAGGATCTATTACTAGGTTTGGTTAAAATAGAAAATATTATATTAGGTTAGGTTAGATCAGATTGAGTAACATGGGGTTAGGATATATTTAGGTCCTATCGTATTAGGTCAGGTTGTGTTAGGTTATATTATATTTTGTTAGGTTAGATCAAATTGTGAAACATGGGGTTAGATATATTTAGGTTCTATTGTGTTAGGTTAGGTTATGTTTAAGCTCAGAGAAATTAGAATATACATCAGATATATCAGATATAGTACACTACTATATTGACCAGTGTGCAATATTTCTTGCTGAACTGTAAGGTGCATATTAAACGCGTGCAATCTGTGCAGACTCCACTGTATTCAATATCGAACATTATTTCGTCTGTAAATTCTCTTGTCGCTTGCTGGTCGTGGATAGAACTCCTTGCAATATATGGGACGCACCATGATCTTCTTGTTGGAATTTTTTTTTTCATCCGCCACCTCAGTGGGAAACCCACAAATTTCCAAGAGAAATAGAATGAAGAAATAAATAATTTCCGCAACACTGACCATACTGAATCCAATAACCAAACCGCATAATCCGCCTGCGTCACCTGCAAAACGATGTTTCATGGTTGTATTATATTATCGTAATTCTTTTTTAAAAAATTCTGTCTTTGTTTCACGTTTTATTGCCTTCTGCTATGTTTTATTTTTTTCGTTTTTCGGGATGTGGGAATTGGGAAGGTACGAATTCGGGACGTGGAGAATTCAAGATGTAAAGAATTCGGAACGTACGAATTCGGGACGTGGGAATTCGGACCGGGGACGTTCGAAATGTTGTAAATTCAAAACGTAGATATGCGGAATGTGGGGAACTCGGGACATCGGAGTTTGGACCGAAATTTCGTAGAAAATTCGGGACGTGGAAATTCTGAATATTGTGAATTCGGGACATGGGAATTCGGAATATTATTAATTCAGGACGTAGAAATTCGGAACGTGGGGAATTCGGGACGCGGAATTCGGAACGTGGGAATTCGGGACGTGGAAATTCTGAATATTGTAAATTCTGGACGTGGGGAATTCGGGACCTGGGACTGTTCGAATAACTTGTGAACCTAAATCAATGCCAGAAAACTGATGTCAGAAAACTCACTTAGGTGCTCGTACCAACGATAAATCTCGTCCTGCTTCAAGTGCAGCCTTCCTATTTCTGAGAAATAAACGTAAAGGACACTTTGATCCGTTACATTTATACCAGGGCTGTAGAATTATTTAAAGATTATTAGACATCCGATCGTTGTAGTTCGTGAATTCGCTCGAACGATTGCAGTAATCTTACAATAATGGTGTATTGGTGTAACCGGGGTCTACGGCGTCTGATGTGATTGTTATAATGTAAGTTACGTCGTTGCAGTCGGGATAACAATTGCATCTCAAAGTTGCCGTGTTGTTGCTAATTAATTCCATCAATTCTTCGTCCTCGTACGGTACAAGCTGAAAATTTGTGCCTGCAATGAAATAAATGCAATCAATGAATCGAGCAAATGAAATTTGGACAAAATCATTTTATTGACACGATATTTACATATACACTGTAAAAGTAATAATATGAAACTGAATACCAAAAATTAAATAGAATCTACTGAATTTGTTTCGTATTTATTTTCATAGTAAAACAAAGAAATTGCAATAGCTCACCGACGTATCCCGCCAAACAATCGATGTCTTGAACGTTGCAGGTCCTCTTGGAGTCTAAACGATCGATGAAAAGAAAGCATGAGAATTCATGAAATCGAGGAAAATAAACGAAGAAAGTTCAACTTCGTTTTCGATGATCAAACTTATGATGGAGGTAGAGCTTTAACTGAACGGCGCGGTCCTCTTTAACGTTTTAAAGCGATTCGCAGTGGAAGCTCGTTAGGAAGCTCGCGAATAGGAAGCAAGAGCAGGAAAGTTCTCTCGTGGAAGATTGTTTTCTTCCAAAAACTCGTCGTTTTGACGACGAGTAGGCAAGCGAAAATATGATAGTTAATGGCATTCGTAAGATACGAAAATAATGAGTCGTTCTAACTCAAAACGATATTGTCCCGTGCGCGCGTCAGGAAAAATTTCATTTCAATGTAGGAACTGTCATGAAAATGCACTGCCCGTAATTTCAACAACGAGCAAAAATTACATCGTACAAAAAGAAAAATACTATTCGGATCATTTCTTTGGATTAAACATTATTTAAAGTTTAACCCAAATTATTTTACGAATATTATTTTAAATATTCATACAGATTATTTATTTAAATTATTTTAATATTTTAAACTATTTTAAAGAATAATATTTATCACAGAAAGTTTCGAATCATAATATTGCTGATTTTCCGTACGAGTTAAGCGGAGACAAAATTTCGAACGAGTCAACAAACGGCAAGGGAGAATTATCGATTGTCATAAAATTATACAGCGAAGAAAGATAATCAATAATAAAGAAATTCACGCTAACTTTCCGTAAAACCAAAGCGTGGATAGTAAAACGGTTTGCACTTGCAAGCCCTCCAGATATCATCCATCTTGCAAGCCGTTATACAATTGTTGTAGCTGTAAGTGTCGTGATACAAAGTTCGTTCATCACGAAAAATGCATCGACGCTTTTCAAGCGGATAGGTTCGTAGAACATCCGTGCTATGAATTTCGCTGGCATACAATTCGGCGGATTGTCGTGTCAATGGACCAACGAGAACCTCGTAAACACCGCCGCTGTATGGATCAGGATAATCGACAGGATCGAATATCATCACCTGAAAAGTATCAGATTGATACAAATATTGAATTAGATATTTTATGGATAATATGGTTGTTTTAAATTTTTTAGTAAATTTAGAGCAGGTCTGCAATAATTTAATTTTTACTAGGTTTGAGTTCATCAAGGTTAGATCGTGTAGATATCGACACATTGAACCACCGCGTGTGGAATTACCACGTGTCGGATTACCACGGGTCGAAGTACCACGCGTCGAATTACCACGCATCGAATTACCACGCACCGAATTACCACGCATCGAATTACCACGCGCCGAATTACCACGCACCAAACTACCACGCATGGAATTACCATGCGACGAATTACCACGCGGTGAATTACCACGCATCGAATTCCTACGCGTCGAATTACCACACATGACAGTAACACGGATTAAATTTTCACGTGTCGAATTACCACGTGCCGAATTTCCACGTGTCTAATTTCCTACGTGTCAAGTTACCACTCGTCGAATCACCACATATCGTGTCACTACACGCAAAATTAACACGCGACCAACAACAGCATTGAAAAATGTTTCTGGATGACAATTCAATGTTTCCATCAGCATTTTCCCTGACAAGACCTACTGAACATCGCAAAGTAAAATCGTAATTAACACTTCTGCTATGATGCTGATGAGAGCAGTACCATCTACAATAGAAGCAACATCTGTTTAACGTTGTAAGAGGTCACTGCGTTATGTTCGCGTTTTTCCACAGGAAAAAGACCGTTGCATCGCGTTTGCTAATGACTCTCGCCAGTTTTTTGTCGACGGACATCTGTGCTAAAAATGGGATAACCGTTGATGACCGAGCGAGAAGAAAACAAAGCGATTAGTGACGGTTAATCGCACTTTGAAACGTTCCGAATTAACAATCTAACGTACCTGGAACGTGAACATAGTAAAAGGTGCGAGTGGTAATAATTAATAACTCGGAATGTACAGATATTTATTATGATTGTCATTCGACATCCTATCAGTTATACTTGTATCAACGATTAATTAATGACAAATTAAAACGTTGATTGCAAGAACATTACTATGTTGCTATTCTGTAACATTCGTAGTTTTTTAATATTACCTTCCAGCCAACGATGGGCAAGATAGTATAAGCATAATCATCGATAAGTGGGTCCATCGAAACGGATAAACCAAAGTATTTGCCTGTATCTTCAACAGTATGAATTTTTGGCATGTTTGTTCTATTTTCGGACCTGTCGAATAAATGTTCTTATTGCAAAGTAAATAATTTTAATTTTAGCCAGTCACGATTTTTGAAAACTCACTTCGCTCTGTCCTCGGGTCGATCATGATAATTGAAGGTGCAACAGAAACCGCTACTAGTTTTAGCGAGTACAAACATTTTCGAACAGTCCTGAAAGATGTTGCTGATCTTGCAACGCAGCAACATGTCAGAACACTTCGGAGTCAACTGAAATATTTCTTATTTTTTAAATGAAATGAATCTGTCGCGCGAAATGATTTTAATTTTCATGGAAATTGTGTACCAGGTTGAACTTTACTCACGCTTTCCATTATGTCGGTGATGTCGTATCCATTATTGTAAAACTTCGATAATAACATTTGTATCGTGGTGTAACTTTTGTCAATCATGATCAACGACTGGTGCAAATCGCCTAACGAGACAATATACCCAAAAATCTTGTTTACCGATAAAGTGGAAATGTTTGCATTGAACCTGTACATGAAATAGTTGCAACTTATTCGTCAAATTTCATTTTTATGATAATCGCATTAGAATGATTTGACATGAAAATTATTCTTAAGATTCCTTCACAATAGTTTTGATTCAAATATTTTTGTACATTTTATGCCTAACACTATCAAATAATACCAAGAGATACGAAATACTATCGACTGATAAGAAATAATAAATTTAATGTCAGGAAATACTGACTGGTACCGAATAATGCCAAAAAATAAAGAAATATTTAACATCAAATAAATTCTGAAAATTCATAAGTGTTTTCTAAAAATATTTCTTTCGACTATTTTCTACAAATGTCAATTGCTGCATACAAAGAATCATTATAAATATCTATGTAGATTATCACTACCATTAGAGATGCTTCAAAGTAATTATTCAGCCTATCGATGGTCTCGAATCGCATCTACGTTAAAGCTTCTCGCGAAATTGCTCGATACTAATCGCGTGAGTTTGTTGTTAAATCGGCACTCTAGAATCAATGACGGCGTTCCAGTTGGATTCTCATACGCGCGGAACAGTAATTAACACGTTCATTGTGATCATCAAAGCGATTAGATGGTGGTACGTGTGACAACAGCGAGTGTACGATTCTCGAACGAGATCACGCTTTTCGCGTGCAATCATTGAAATTATCCTGTGCCGTGTAATTGTCTTTGCGATATGGTACCCGTGTCGGTTGTATTTTAACGTCGTATCATTTCGCCCTAGACTTTCAAAAAAACATTTTTTCATAAATAGAAAGAGCGGATATAATGAGAGAACATTTTATTTCGCAGAATTTTTAAATTTATTTTATAATTGAGTTTTTAAATCCGCTCTCTACGAAATTGTTTTAGATTTACTTTGCGGTTGAACTTTTTAAATCTGCTCAGTAATAGACTTCATGTAATTTACGAAATTTTTATTAGCACAATTTGCTTTCTGTATACATTTACGGATTACGATGGTTTCGTCGAAAACAGAGTTTTATAAATTTGAAAATGTGAAAAGTGGAAGGAGCGAAGATGATTTTCGTGTAATGGAACAAGCTTATGTTTGTTTTAATAGTAATTTTCAATACTCACATTCGTGTCGCGAGTTCCATGGCGGATCGACGACTTATTCTATTGACGGAACAAATAGCGACGCCTGAAAACATCGGAATTCGGAGCTCGTAAAATGGTTAGATTCGATCCCCGCTGCGGTTTAACTCGTAAAATTTACCTAACCGGAGCAGCCTGGTTGCTTAATTAAATTTAACTAACCGCGCCGTGGCTTAATTGCAACCAAGGGATCGAAATAAAGAGAATTTTTCATCGTCGCGTAGTTCTCTTTCCACGGAATTTATCGATTGTTTCTTGTTGAGTCTCGTGCGCATTGTATTATATTTTGAAAATCAAGAGGTGAACGATATTGAGATTTTGAAATTATTAGTCCGAAGTTTTTGGGATTTTAGGACTTTTGAGCTGCGGAATCACATAGCTTTAGAACGTTGAGACTTCGGGACGTGGGAATTCGGGACGTGGGGAATTCGGCACGAGGGAATTTGGGACGTGAGAATTCGGGACGTGGCAATTCGGGACGTAGGAATTCGAGCCGTGGGAAATTCGGGACGTGGGAATTCGGAATGTGAGATTTTGGGATGTGGGGGTTTCTGAACGCGGGGAATTCGGAACGTAGAAAATTCGGGACGTGGGAATTCGGACAGTGGAAACTTCGGGACATTAAGTCTCCGAATCATTTTGCACATCGGATCATTAAAACTTCAAAATCTTAAAATCTTGAAACCCTCAGATTTTTTATTTCTTTTTTTTTTTTAAATACACAACGTTGGATTTTTCAAAATATTACATTAAAAGCAAGTGTTGAAACGTAATAAAAATTCATCAATGTGCAGGAGTTCAAGGATAAAAGATATGAAGAATCACCCGGTTAGCAATCTATGAAAAATCTTACTACCATATTTCCACGACTATATAATTACCGGGAAAGTGTAGATCCCCCGACAGATTCATATCTGTGGTTTGCGAAGTCACTATCGGCGTATTGGCGTATTCTTGATAAGTGTGGTACATAAAATT
Source organism: Coelioxys conoideus (assembly GCA_947623535.1). Classification (NCBI taxonomy): domain Eukaryota; kingdom Metazoa; phylum Arthropoda; class Insecta; order Hymenoptera; family Megachilidae; genus Coelioxys; species Coelioxys conoideus. The sequence continues at coordinate 17,290,111 of OX392457.1, read as the reverse complement.
GAATGTTTGAAGCAAAACGCAGACGTATCCGCAAAAACGAAGCACTCTGTAAAATAATGAAAAAGAGCGATTAATAATATTCTTGAACGACAATGTAACAGATTTCGCGAGACCGTTTAATCGTATTCCCGATACTGCAGAAAACCTACGCAGATGTCGAATAAAAAGATCCTCGAATTCGCTTTTTTAATGAACGCGAAACGCGTAGTGACGTCGTTAAGCACATCCAATCGCGACGCGAGCTCTCATAAAAGAAAAAGCGATACTCGAAACGGCCGTAAAACGAGTCCGGCAGTTTTTTTCACCCGGGGGCAAATGAGAAAGCCGTTTATTACCGATTTCCCGTTATAAAACTGACACGACGGGTCGTTTTATATTTAATCATGGCCACGCGGTGACGCAGCGTCTAGCGTCTCGAACGTTCCGCAAAAATTTATTGCGCCCTACTGCCGTTTCTTCTCGCGTTTCCAGACCCATTTGTAAGTGTTCTTAATTTTAATCCGCCATAAACCTTGTCTTTCTTATCGGCAGATTCGCGGAACAACGCGTTTTTATGGCTCTGTCTAAAGCGTAAGATTTGCTCGTAAGATTCGTCTTGATATACGACCGTGTGTTTTTGAGCTTGCGAAGAGGAGAGCGTGCTCAGAGAAATTCTCTTCATGCTCGCGGAACAGAATGTATCTTGCCAGGGGCGTAAACTCGAATTATGTAGCGCGACCGATGCGTCGTAAAATGTATCGATTCGGCTGAAAATGTTATTAAATTGGTTATCGCGTGTCATTGAAAGTTAACGAGACACGATTAATGGAGAATGCTTAAAAAATTGAGATATTAGAAGAAATTTGCTGTTTCGTGAGTTTATACTACTTGTCTGATCATCTAGTGTAACTCTTTTTCTAATTATTAATGGTTTACATATGATATATGTACATATGTCATATATGATATCATATATGATCATCGATTAAGTTTTTGCGGATGTCTATCTATTTTCACAAATTATGCACCTCCTAAATGTTCCACATTTAATACTGCTCACAAGTGCGGGAGAAATACATGTAACATCCGATATGTAACATATATGCAGCATGCAGGTTAAATATGTGTACAACCGAAAAAGACTACCAAAAGTATCTTGTTGAATAATTTAATGTTACCGAATGCTACACGTCGATGCAATTACGTCAATATTGTATGAGTGTAAGTGACCAGCTTTTCCGATACACGTTTTTCAGCAGCGCGTTCTTTCAACGCGATTAATCATGAATCGATGCTTGCGCAAGCTTCAATTACCTTCCACACACCGTTCCTCGACGTATATACTTGACGCCTACCAAATTGCTATACCGGCAATAGAGTTTCCAGTATTTCGTTAGTATTTTGAGGGTGGCCGATCGAGTGTGGCGTTCGCGTGTAATCGGTGGAATCGGTTCGGTCGAAATGTCAAGTATTTCTCGTCGATTTACGCTTTTGCCACACATTCCTTCGTATTCCGGGCCGATTAAAACCTCTGCCATATTTCCTGATGCGTAAAAATATGGGATCCTGAAAACCATACTGCGTTAATTAACAGCTAATTAGTACTCGTACTAACGTATGACGTAACCGGTGGGTTACAATCTCCATATGTTATTTATAATCCACGGCAAAGAAAAAATAGTAACTCAAATTAATGCTAACTATAATCTGTCTAATCTATATAATGTATGCCAGAGAAATTTTATTACACCTTTAGCAAATAATTATCATTCAATAAATTAGTGGATGGAATTATTGGTTGTCACTGGATTCTAATTCAAGTAACTTTAACTATAATCTATGTAATCTATGTAACGATAATCAGAGAAATTTTTATTAAATCTTTAGCAAATAGTCTTGCTTTAATGAATTCGTCGATGAAATTATTGCTCGTGATTGGAGAACGATTATGAGATTGCTATGTATAAAAACCGTGATTGTGCGAACGAGATTGAAGCACTGTGACTTCCGTGTGAACTGCGCGGATATATCCTTTTACGGCGAGGATCACGAAACGTATGAGCTCTATCCTGCATGACAAAACGATTTTACTTGAAAAATATCTCGTATCTTGTGTCGTTCGGCTACCGATTCAACCTAGCTTATCTGAAGCACGGTCGGTTGGCTGTTATTGCTGGAAAGTTGAGGGTTCCGCCATAATACAATATCAATCTTCCATCTACATTTTTATTACCTTGTTGTAATGAGACTTCCTGTGTATTCGCTGCGAGACCACCGGTACAGAGTTCTATCAAACTTGCGTTAGAATATCAAAGCGTTTTCGGCGCATTTGCAATAAAAATCGAATACGATAAATTTCAACAACAGCTTTATTCTTTAATCAAAGTTTCTTTATTCAGAGCTTCAAACGGTAAGTTTGAGTACAATTTTTTTTCAGTTGGTGAGCATTAATGTATTATACTGTACTTGGATTTTAATGGAGTCGTTGTAACATAATTACATTGTGGTATACATATTACAAGATAATTAGATTATCATATACTCAGTCATTTTTACTTAAATAGTAATTAAACTACTATAATTAATTTTGTTAATACGTCCTTGGAATATGATATATCTATACAAAATCTTATTACAATATTCATAGATCATGATATACCAAATTTCATATCAAATTTAATTTATTAAAAATAAAATGCATAAAAGTAAAATTGATAATACATTTCATTTATATAACTTTTGGTACGAATATATTTATATTATATATTGTATATTTACACCCATACCAAGTTTAATTTATTAAAAATAAAGTTGCTAAAAAATAATATTGACGATGCATTTCATTCATACAACTTTCCGAGCTTTCACAGAAAAAGGTGAATGAAAACGAAGGGAAAGGTCGTATTCGATGGAGTATCTCAGAGCAGACGAACCCTTCGACCCAGTGGCCTTGAACTTCGCTCACGCCCAGTGCCTAAGGTCATAAGACTTCAGGAGTTGATCGAGTGTCAGCATCGTGACTGGAATGATCCAGCTCGTTCCGGGTTAGCCGTTAATCCGAGAACCCGGTATCTCACGCTCCATCGTTCGAAACTCACCACGACGTGTTGCGTACGTGAGCCGTTATGAAAACGCGTGGCTCGTTGGCTAACATGAATACATTAGCAACAAAAGGGCACGTACAAACGTTAACTGCATCCTCGCAACCTTGTCGCGGGTCAAGAACAAACTACTCCATGCAAATTGAATCAACATCACGCGATATCGCCTACCGAAAGACCGATTAACTTAACATCCATCAGTAACATTCACATTTTTCAATTAATAAATATTGTAATAAATATTCTTGTTATTTAGTTGTTCACTGTCGATAGTCAGTTTATTCTGGATATTAAGTTGTTCATTGTTACTGGTGATAATAGAAATGTTTGTAATATGCATGTACTCTAGACTTTTATAGCAAAGGTATTATAGCTTTTGGAGACTTTTCAAATTTCTAAATTTCTCCTCAGCTTCTCAAATTTCCAACTTTCTATTCACCAATTTCTCGAAATTCCGAATTTCTATTCACCAATTTTTCAGATTTCCAAATTTCTGTTCATCAGTTTTTCAAATTTCCAAATTTCTATTCACCAATTTCTCGAATTTCCGAATTTCTATTCACCAATTTTTCAAATTTCCAAATTTCTATTAATCAATTTCTCAAATTCCCAAATTTTTTTTATTCCAATAATCCCAGAATCCCGACTTCTTTTTTCCTGTGGTACTGAAATTCCAAAATTTTCATTTCTCCATATAACCAAATCTCAGATCCCAACAGTCCGAAATCCCTGCGATTCCAAAACACAAAAACCCAAAAACAATCGTCAGTCTCAAAGTTCAATAATTTCAAAACGGATTTATTGAACACAGTGTCTCGATCGGGTATTATTCCGGAACAGAACGGAAATGGATGCATTCCGGTATATTTTGTTCCCGGCGGAGTCCATTGTTACGGTAAACACGGAGCCCGAAGTTATCGAGTTGATCGGATTCCGTGGTATCGGTTGCATTCAATTTTCAACGGTACACGACGAGTCGGCGTCATTAAATTCGTATCGCGGATGAATTTTTATACCCGCTCGTTACCCGCGGCCGAAAAAAAGAAAAAAAAGAAACGCAGAAACGAGTCTCGTCGGTACGGGCGAATTTAAAAGGCAAACTGTTAAAACGCGACGGGGGAGACGTTGCCCGTTGGCCGTCGACGCGCCGCAAAATCGTTACGTTTCTAATTTTTGTTGCGTCGTCCTGTTAGGCGAATTAACGGGTCTCCGTAAACGTGTTCGCTGGCCTATCCCGCCTCCGTCTAGTCGTTTCGCAAAATGGAAATGAACGGCACCGACACCCCGAACGATCTTCGATAAATTAAATTACCGTACCGCGTTCTCGCATCGCCTCTAATTCCGCCGTCGCTGGGCTTTCGAAGGAAATACTGTTGCATCCTGAACAGAAAGGAGCTCGGAAATTCGCAGATACTCGTATTAGGATTGTAAGAGGATACAAGCATCGTACAAGGACTTCTAATAAAAGTATCGTAGTCTTGTAAATAAAATTCTAATGAGTGCTTGGGAGAGGCGCTGGTGTATATTTTTTACCTATAAAAGTTGAGTTTCTAACTTGCATAGTGGTTTATACACTTTTAACACTACAACTACCAACCAGTCAAAATGACTGGTTTCGAATTTGACATTTTCTATTACAAAATTTTGTTGCCGCACTTTTGTCAAAATGTCTATCGTGTCTTATCGAGCTAAAGAATGGTTGTACATGTTAAGTGATGTTACAGAGTTTTTTCATTTATTTTTCTACTTTATTCTCAATTTTACAGTAAGTCTGCATTCAATGCCGGTACTTCTAGTGTTAAGGGGATTTGAGAAATTGACAATTTTTAAAGTTGGAGAGAGAGAAATTCGAGAACCTGAGACACTGGAAATTCGGGTTCTATTTACGAAGGACAACGTACTTGAACGATCGGCCAACAATTAAGGATAATCGATATCTATTACCTCGAGACTCTCGAGCTTTCGAGCCGGTCGATAATTCGTTCGAACAGATCGCTGGTTCACACCGAATTTCATCTTTGTCCGCGTCTCGGGCACGAGTCGATCCTCTCAAAACCTCAAGCACGTTCCAATGATCGAGTTCCGTAACAATACTGCCAGATAATGCCGGTCGAAAGTTACAACGACGAGACGTGTCGTCGATACAAAGGTACAAATAACTTAGAACCGTTCGATTCGCGAACGATACTATCAGCCTTCATAACGCGTCTCTCTTGTATCTTGCTTACGACATATCTTACTTGTATCTTACTTATAACGTGTCTCACTTGGATCATGGTAATCAAGATCCATCGCTCTCGCGAATATTTTCTCATCGAATGTAATTAAAATTATATAACGTGAAACACGCTTCGCGAGTGCTCGAATTTCGAGAATATAAATTAATACGAATTATTTCGTATCGAGTACGTGGGCCATCGATGATCAGAAATTTCGCGTAATTAATTAATGTATCGGAGCGGAAACGAACGGCGATCATTTCGAATTGCCAATGTAATTTTACTCGGTCCTCGGCGACTCTAATGAGCTACTAAAAATTATGAATTGCAGTAGCTCGATCAAAGAACCGACGTGTACCTGCCTAGAATGAGAGCACATCGAATGAAACTTCATTTTGCGTTGTAATTATTAACCCCCCTGACGTTCCGTTCGTTATCGTAAACTTTCTGTGGCATCAACGTGCTGCAACATTTTCAACTTCCGCTTTTGGTGCAATTTTTTTCGCAACAGTTACAGTTTCGTTCTATTTAATTTATCTTGCTAATTTGAACGCAACGGTGAAATATTGTTTTTAAACATAAGGATATAAATGTAGAGATTAATATTTAAATAAATAAATATGGAGATAAATATTTAGAGAAATAAATATAGAGATAAATATATCTGTTAAAATTATGTATAATCGTATATCGATTGCAATTAATTCGTTCCGTTATATTTTTTTTCCGTGATGAATCGAATTTTTAAATACTTAATATTTTCGGTGTTCTTCTTAACGAATTTTTCGTGACGTTCAACGAGATCCACTTTAATGCTTTAAGTTAACCGATAGCGAAGTCTCGTTAGAAAACTCGCAAGCTCTCGGTGCAATATGGATTCCCTCGCAGATTGCTGGATCTTCCTTTGCTAAATCCTGCGGGGAAGAAACGCGGAGGAACGCTAATTTCTCTTGGGATGAGCTTTTTTCCCGTTCCTTCGTCTCTTAAGCAACAGAGAAAATACGGGGCAATTTGTTAATCCACACTATCGAATAATTCTTTTATATTTGTTGTCCAGGAACAAAAAACGTAAGACTGCAGCGTTTTGATGTTGTGTGCTTGTACTTTTACACGTAGTGGAAGAAACAATGTTAAGTGAATCGTTTATTATGCCATTTTAATAATTGTATACACATACTGTATGTATAAATAGCCAATTGTGTCATTGTGTTAGTTAGTTAAATTATCTTTTATTATGCCATTTTAATAACTGTGCACACGTACCGTACATATAAATAGGCAATCGTGTACACATACCGTAGATATAAACAGCCAACTGTGTACAAATGCAGCGCGTATAAATAACCACATGGTAAAAAGAAAGAACGCGTGCTAATATCTGTTGCGATATCGATTGTCGGGCGTTTTAGGTTTCACGTTAGAATACAATTCGCCCCAATAAATCGACTGTATGGCCGATTGCCGATGCTTGACTTGTTTTTTGTTACTGTCGGACGAAGTAGGCCCCTTCAACAGCTCCAGCACGAAAAGCCCGATGAAGTAGACAAACTCCACGATCGCAATCAGACTAAAACCGACGAAAATGCCCCAAATACCGCTCGCATCGCCTGCCAACAGAGAGAAATTTCATTTTAATGCCAAAACTTCTGCGACGTCGCGCTATTAATCATTTCGGGTCACGGACATTTCGCTGTATCCTTATAAATTACCGCTATGCCGAAAGGGCTACACCCATTACGTTGTCGAACGATCAAAAAGAACTCCCGTCAAGTTGAAAATGTACTCTTTTCGGTGTCAATCTGAACCTAAGTGTTTTTCATAATTTATTTACGGATTCCTAGCTCGTTCCTTGTGTCAATTTATTTACATAGACACAGATAAAAACATTTGTAGAACCGTTTAAAGAAATTATAAAATAAATTGTAAAATATATACAAATATTTTGAAACATTATTTTAAAGTGCGTCTTTCTTTAAAATATATATTTTATGTATATTTGTATATTTTCAAATACATATATTTAAAATATATACAAATATATTTTATAATATATTTTGAATTTGTATTTGTACTTGTATTTGTATTTGTATTTTGTGTTTGTATACATTTCAAAACATATACAAATACATATGCATAAAAAAATTATGAATAATCGAGGGAAAATAATATGTAAAGTGTAAATAAAATAAGCCATCGAAAATTGATATCGTTCGAACGAACGTTGACTGACAAGTTACTACTCGAAATAGTAGGGACCATTTCCTGGGGAAACGAGCATTTCCGAGCTCGAATGTAAAAGTAAAATGGAGGGTCCGGTCTAAAAACGAGCGGTCCAAGTTAAATTTCTCTTCGGTGAATTTCGTTGGAAGTTTTAACACGATTCAATCTATTCGGACGCGAACGAAATGACCGGTGATCGCGGCTCGATTTATAGGATCCGATCTCTGGGACGAGCACGTCGAAAATCTGTCGGATAAACCGTAGGAAACGTCGGAGGTTGAAGATTATGAAACACAGAAGGATTTCCTTGTGTAACGAAGGATTCGTGGCATGAACTTTCTTCATCGCTGGGGTAATCTGTTGCCTCGAGGCTGTCGGAATAAAGGCACACGGAACATCTCGCTGATCCATTGTGTTAAGGTACACACACACACACACACGCGCGCGCACATGCACATGGCACGAGTTACAAGTACTGTAATGCACCCCGAATAAAGGAGTTACATTTTTCGCGTGGAAAATCCACTTTCGTCTTGCAACTTCGCGACCGCAACCACGACTTTCTGCCGGCATTGTATGAATAATATCTTTACGTGTTTAACAGCACTTTGCATGCATTAATCTAATGGAAATTCCGCGTCGAATGTACACGGCTGAGGATTAAACTGTTCTTCGCTGCGACGGAAGCTAATTAATTATAAAGCGCGTTTTCTCGGCCCGCTAATTCCTCGTTGTCCTTATTGAGAAACACGGGGATTTAACCCTTTGCGCTCGAACGGTGACTCACGTTTGCCATTTGGATTCACATAACAATTTTATTATACATTTTTTATGCCAAATCTATGGTGTTTTCGTGTGGTCTTTAAACATAGTGAAACGGGTGAAATAGCAGTTAATGATAGAAAATAATAATCTCCAAAAAATTGATTGAATTTTATCTCCAAAAAATTGATTGAATTTTTCGGTTAGAAAGTTTTTGAGACACCGTTTGATAGTGACAAAAATCCTCTCGAGTGCAAACGGTTAGTTCTTGCCTGTCTTTGTGCATTTTAATGATTGGGAGACACAGAAATAGTGAAATGTAGGAATCTGCGAGCATGGGAACATTGAGGTATACCTATTTAAGAATATAAGGAACTGGAGGTATAGATATCTGGGGGTGTAAGAATTTAGAATCATAAGTTTCTAGAGATATATGGATCTAAGAGCCAAGGTACCCGGGGCTGTAGGAATCTGCATTTTTCAATCTGAAAATCTAGAAAGTAAAAATTTGGAAATTTAGATTTTTCTATGTGTCACTATTGTACAACACATTACTATTTTTATGAATGAAGTTTCAACGCGTTTGAATTTTAAGCTGCGTAGGTATAAACCGGGGATGTAACTCATAATAATTTTAACTCATGGCGATATAACGCATAGTAATTTTAACTCGTTGCGATATAACGCATAGTAATTTTAACTACTGGCAATATAACGTATAGTAACCTTTAACCATCTTAACCCCAGGAAATATAGCACGATAGCAATTTTAATGTGAAATCTAACCATTATGCAAACCCCAACTAACGATCATTATAATGTTCGACGCAACACAGTAATTTTCGCCACGATAATCAATATGTTACCGCAAAACTTGTTGTCAGTTAATTTTACTCACCCAACAGCTCGTACCATCGATAAATCACGTCTTGTCTCAACCTGATGGTGCCGAAGCTGTTAAAATATATCGTCAGCATACCTTGATCTTGGATCTCGACGCCCTTCCTTCGAATTTTCAAACATAATCTATCAGGAGATCGATAAAATCGATGATAAATGTCCCGGAAGCATGTACCCACAGTAGTTTAGCAGATGGTCGATCAGACTCGACCAAATCGGACTCGGTCATCTTCGCGTTGTATCGGATGTGGTCACACTCTGGATAACACGTGTAGCAGTGCATGATCGTTTCGTTGTCGTGGTTATGTTCTTGGTACACGTTCTCGTGCGGCACCACGGAAAACCATTTGGCTAAAATTTGTAAAAGTGTCGAAATTACGTATCTGTAGAAACGGTAGTTAATTATTATATAAATTTTTGTTAGATGCTGCGTCAAACTTACACTTGTGCAGGGCCAAACACTGTATGTCTTCTATATTGCATACTCTTCGACCTTCTGAAAATTGGAAAATATACATGGTCACGAAGTATTCAACGAATAGGTTCACTTGCACCAGCAATAATTGAAGAAATGTATTTTCCTAATTATTGAAAAAATAATTAGAACGAAGTTTCGGTCTTTATAATTCTTTCCAATATAATTTTTTCGAAGTTTCTTTTTCCAACTACACGGATCCCCAAATCTGTTTCTCCAAGTACTAAAATCCTTCAATTTCTATTTCTCCTAACTTCTCAAATTCCAAAATTTCCATTTCTTCAACTTCTCAAGGTCCCAAATTTCCATTTCCCCAACTTCTCAAATTACCATTTTCCCAACTTCCCAAGGTCCCACATTTCCATTTCTTCAACTTCTCAAGTTCCCAAATTTCCATTTCCCTAACTTCTCAAATTCCCAAATTTCTATTTCCCCAACTTCTCAAGGTCCAAAATTTCCATTTGCACAACACCCCAAATTTCCATTTCCCTAACTTCTCAAATTCCCAAATTTCCATTTCCCCAACTTCTCAAGGTCCCAAATTTCCATTTGCACAACACCTCAAATTTCCATTTCCCCAACTTCTCAAATTACCAAATTTTCATTTCCAGAACAAAGCTTTTCAGGGCCATGGTATATTTTGGAATAAAAAAATTTTGAACGGAGAAATATTTTTAGGTAAATCTTGCGCTTCGTTCCGTACGAACCACTTTAATGTTACGCGTCCCGTCGGGGAACTCCCGAAAGCACGCTATTTAGCCAGATCTCGTAGCATCGAATCTCGGGAGAGTAAGGTTAGAGTATCGTTAATGTCCTCTGTTAGTCTATGTACTGTGAGCAGTGTTGTCGTTTGTGCGAAAGCGAAAGTAGAAAGCAAAAGATACATATTGTGAACGTCTTCTTTGATGCATTCAAGTGCTTGCGCTTTTGCAAACATCGCATGGAGAAAAGAACAATGTTTCCCTTTGAAGTATCGTAGAAAGTACACTGACCTAACTAGGGTTCATATGGATGTAGAAATGCAGTATATGTCCGGAAATTAGTGACTTTCAGTAAGAAGAGTCAAATTTGTATACTCTCTTTGATGAGTTTGCTTAGGCTTTTTTGGTACAGGTATCTGAAGCTGAGGACTTTTCAAATTTATAAATTTCTATTTTACCAATTTCTTTTCTCCAACTACTCAAATTTCGCAATTTCGACTTCTTCAACTTCTCAAATTTTTTAAATTTCCACATCCCAAATTTTTCAAATTTGTTCTCCCCAGCTTCTCAAGTTTCCAAATGTCTTTTCCTCAACTTCTCAAGTTCCCAAATTTCTTTTCCCCAACTTCTCAAACTTCTAAATTCCTACACCCCGAATTTTTCAAATTTCCAAATTTCTTTCCCCCAACTTCACAATTTTCCAAATTCCTACATCCCTGATTTCTCAAATTTCCAAATTTTCATTTCTCCGATCGATCAAACACATAATCTCCAAAATCCTTAATTGCTAAAATGTGCATCTTACCACACCCCCAGTTTCTCGAATCCTCGAATGTCCATCTCCCCAACTTTCCAAATTTCCGATGTCTCAAATCCCCAAATTCCTAGAGCCGAAATTGCTATCTCTCCGACCACCCGATCCCTTCAAAATACCCAAACACGTAAATCTCCCGAACCCGTGGCGGTTCGACGAAAGTAACCCAACAGCCTCGACGGAGAATCGCAAAGCAGCTGAAAATCTGAATAACAAAGCGATCCGTGTCAACCATGATCGTACTTATTAGCGGCAATCACGGTGTCGGCGGCTCGATAGCAAGAAACGATGTGGTTATCGCGATAATATCACGGAACAACGTATCTAACCTCGATTGGGCAAGTAGAAAGGTATGCACTTGCAGATTTTCCACACGTCATCGATCCTGCAATCGACGATGCAGTCGCTGTAAGTGTAGAACGGCCGTAAGAAGGTCATTTCGTCCTCGAACACGCAATCCCGTTTCTCGAACGAGTACGGCATGATATTCCTGGTGCTGTAGAACATGATCGCCTCCAGCTGGACGCTCCTGTGCGTGCGCGGTGACACGAGCACGTCGATCACACCGCCGCTGATCATGTCGGGATAATCGTACGGGTTGAAGATCGTCACCTGGCGAGGTAGCGAAACCCTTTCAAACGTTCTCGCGAAAATGAAATTTCAATATTCATGAATAACGACGAGGTTGACGCGTTGAATGACCGCCGGTGTTAAATATTCCCAACTCCCGGCCCGTATTTACACACCCTCGACCCCGGCCACGGTAAATCTCGGCTACGTTCTCCCGAGGAAAAACTGCAATTTGCATAATGCACCGTCGTTTGTCTCGTACGATAATCGCGGTGAGCAACCCGCTTTCTCGCGACCCACCGATTAAACTGTCCGATTTTACCTTCGGTTAGATTGCTTCCGAGTGACACGACTTCTAACGTCGGTCAAACGGAGGTCAGCTTATCAATTTTTTAGTCCTCGGGAACACAGCTCAAATACGATCTGTTTCGTCAATCGCGTATATCACGAATTCCATCGCTTTTATAACCATAACGATGATGCACACCTTTTGTTACAATTAAATTGTTAGATGATAAGATATGCATAATGTGTAAAACGTATAAGCGTATCATGTAATATATGTATACATGTATATGTATACACATGTAATATATGTATATGTGTACATATACAGGTACGTGTTCATATACTACATCTCACGTCTATACATTTTGTATGTACATATACATTTATGCATATACCCACACATATATTATATCAAATGTTTATACATTTTATACAAATTATACCTATGTCATTTATATCATACATATGTACATATATTATATTTATAAATGTATAACCTTTTAAACTCTTATATGCGAGACATTTTCTTCCTGATACTTAATGTACCTAATTACACGCCAGGAGATAAAACAATCGACTCTTGTTTTAAAAGTTTGTACGAGTAATGTGTTATACGAGGAGGTTAATAATTGATTTGAATTGCGATTACCTTCCAGCCGATGGTTGGCAATATGGAATAGAAATAGTCATCGAGAAAGGATTCCATCAGCACCGATAGTCCGCCATCTTCGGTCAAATTTTCCACCTTGATGGGGTCAGTTCTGTGATCGACCACGGTGTTTCTATCGTGGCAAAACAGACAGGATGTACAGTGTACAACGGGAAAAAGAGATCGAACGGAAGAACCGTGAACGGCTGTGCACGTGATGCTGTCGTTATCCGGGAAATAATTTGCAGCGAGCAAAAACCGAGGGAAATGGAACGGCTACGAAACACGTAACGGCGGAATTTCGCATGCACGCGACCGTAGAACCGCGTATGAACCTGGTGAAAAATAAATTTCGACCGACAGCTTGCAAGGTGTCGCGGAACGAGCCGGATAAATTATGCATTCCAGTTACAGAGGGAGAGAGAGAGAGAGTGTGGGGGAGAGTGATAAAGAAACGGGTAGAAAGCTCGAAACTTACAGAAGCGTATCATCCTCTTTAGTCGCGTAATTGAAGACGCAACAGAATCCGTCTTGGGTCTTGCGAAACACGAATATGTCAGAGCAGTTTCTCTCTTGGCCGTTGAAACGACACCTCGATAATATGGAGGGGCATTGTGGGGTCAACTGAAATTGAAGGATCAAAATTTCAAGTTGGCAAATTTGCAAATCGCTCCATTTGAGAATTTCCAAGTCACCGAATCCTTCAATACTTCAAATTCCTAATTTGGATATTTTCATTTTGTGTCTTCAAGTTCCGAAATCTTGGATGTCCTACATTCGGATTTTGTAGGTCTCAAAACTCCTAGTTTTTAATTTCCTGTATAACAAGATTTCGAATTTCCCCGATTTCCTAAATCTCCTAAATCGCAAATTTCTAAAATTCCAAATATCCTAAATGCCCAAATTCCTAAATCCCGAATTTCTAAAATTCCAAATTTCCTTATGCCCCAAAGTTCCTAAATCCCGAATTTCTAAAATTACTAATTTCCTAAACCCCCAACGCCCTAAATCCCAAATTTCCTAACCCCCCAAATTCATAAATTACACATTTCCTAAACCCCAAAATTCCTAAATCCCAAATTTCTAAAATTCCAAATTTCCTAACTCCCCAAATTCCTAAATCCCAAATTTCTAAAATTTCAAACTTCCTAAACCCCCAAAATTCCTAAATCCCCAATTTCTAAAATTCCTAATCTCCTTAACCTCCACATTCCTAAATCCCAAATTTCCTGAACCCCCATCTCCCTAAATCCTAAATTTCCCAAATCCCGAAATCCCGAAATTCTCAGAATCATTTTATCCTGCGTTAGCGAAGAAATATCGCGAAATGCGAACTATTCTCTTCATGAAGGAAGAACTTACACGTTTCATTACGTTGGTAATGTCGTAATAGCCGTCGTAGAAATGCGAGAGCAGCTGATCGATTCGAAATGGCTTAGATTGCGTTATAAATTCGGTGTCGTAAAGTTCGCCCAATTGCAGAATCATGTTCAGAATCTCATCCGCGGACAGACGCGAAATATTCGAACCGTATCTGCGTATAAAAGCTGGCAGTAATTAGCTGGTCGTCTGTCAAAACTACGTAGAAATTTATGCGAACAATAACGGGGAGTTTCGTGAAAAAAAAAAGAAAGTATGGAACGCCAGTTCGCTGCATTAGCATGGAAATGTACAATTTATACGCGAAGTGGATAAAATTGATAAAACTCGATCGATATCGCAAAATATCTGCATTAAAAATTGAGTTAAAAATACCATTCTGTGCGAACTGAAACATCGGTTCGCGGAAATTGGTTAAAAACTCGCGTTGAATAAAATAGCAGAGATGAGGTTAAATATGCGTTACGGTCATTACGCGAAAGAATCGTACATATTTCCGTGTTAAATGATTTTAATGATTCAACGTGGACGAATCCCGTTCCAGCGAATTAATTGCGTTCTTCGTAAATATATTCATAACAATTTTTGAAACGAATCTCTCCAAGGAAGTTGAAGTTAACGATGCAACGTGAAATAATGTAATGAATTTCGCGCGTTTAATTACGCTCCTTTCACTGTAATTTGCTTTGCGCGAATGATACTCGTTTATTCGATAAAGTTGCTCACATTTCGTCAGCCATTTTCACTGCGGATCGACGACTTATTCTGTTGATAGTACAGATGGATACACCTGTAAATGAACATTGTTATAGTTCAAAATGTTTAGCGCTACTCACTCGAATAAATTCATCGTTCGAAACTACAATTTTGTTCGACAGCAACTTTGTTGCGCTACGAACGATCTCTGAGATATTTCACCGAATACTGCAATCTCAATTTCCTGCATCGAGGCGAAATTAAAAAGGATCCGTTTATGTATCATTTTCGCTGAATAATATTTTAGCTCGTATTTCGTTCGATCGAAATTGCTCGGGGCGCGTTTACAAGAACGACGCGAAACTCACGATAAACGAACTGAATTACCTGGAAAATTTAATTTGTTCGTTTTAAAATACTCTGTTTCCACGCTGGTCATCAGAGGATTCTTCATGAACTCCATGTAACTGTAATAAACCGTATAAACCATCGTTGGCACCATGAACGCGTACAGCAGAAACCATACCGTTCTACAAAATGCGTTCAGAAAAAGTAATTAACACGCACGAAGTTCGTTTAACAATACATATAATCCATAAACTTAGCAAATCGTAAATTCAACGATTCATAAATGAACAATCTATAAACGTAATCAACAATTATTCTATTACATATAAACTATTACATAGATTTAAACTATCTATTTGATTTTCAATACAAATTTAGGCATCGTTTCGTTCAAATTTGTCGCATTTCAACGTTTCAAAGAGCATCTAAATTACCTGTCGAACCACGTCGTACTGGATTCCGCGAAATATTTGAAACCCGCCAGCTTTGTGTACTTACAGTAAAGCTTGCCGTATTTTATCAACGCCCGAACGAAACGCGATCTTGTTTCGCGCGATTCACGCTTTAAAACTTCTTTCCCACCGTAGATTCGCATTACGTGGAACAAAATTTCGAGGCACCTGCAATTTTTCAACGTTATATCACTTAATTACGGCTAACAGATTATTATTGCAAAGAATGTAACTACGGGATTAATGAAACTTCAACCATTTGTTCAAATTTGCGTTTTTCGTTAGGATATTGCGGTGGACTCTAGATATTTGGCATTTTTATTCGGACATTCGTATATATTAGCAGCGTTTACTTTATATTAATATATAGTACAATTTTTACGCGTTGAATTTCTAGTTTTCGAATTTGTATATGTTAGATATCTATGCATTGGATATTTACGAGGTAGATATCGGCGCGTTAGATATACACATTCTAGATTTCTACACGTCAGATATCTACGTGGTGAATTTCTACGTGTTGGACTTCTATGCGTTGGATATCTGGGCAGTAGATTTCTACACGCCGAATTCCTGTGCACTAATTCCCTACGCGATAAGTTCCTGCCTATTAACTCCCTACGCAACAAATTTTCACGCGTTGAATTCCTAAGCGCCGAATTTCAACGCGTTGAATTCCTAAGCGTCGAATTTCTACGCGTTGAATTCCTAAGCGCCGAATTTCCATGCGTTGAATTTCTAAGCGTAGAATTTCTACGCGTTGGATTCCTAAGCGCCGAATTTTCATGCGTTGAATTCGTAAGTGTCGAACTCCCACACGCTGAATTCCTACGCACTAAATTCCGACGCATTAAATTCCTACTCGACAAATTCCCACGCACTAAATTCCTACGTATCGAGTCCCTACGTGTCGAATTACTGTTCGCCAAATTCCTACTGGCTAAATCCCTGCATTGAATCCCATCTCGCCAAATCCCTTCCCGTCACTGCACCCTATATCGCCACCCTAAATGTCACTGTACGTTATATAATATAATTATATACCATCCACGATAATATCTCGAAAGTTCACTGTAATAACTATTTCACTCTCAAAAAGTTATGTAATACTAATTGTACCCAGCTTGATGTTCAATTATACGTACGATTGTTAACGCTCGGTGTTTACACGACAACTGTGACCCACGACTTTTTCATTCGTTCTCGTAAAATTGCTAGCCACGTCCTTTTCGCGATATGACTGTCGTCCTTCACAGTTGCACTTGGCGCACACTGTCCAGACACGGTTGCATGATTGATTGTTGAGAAGATTATTTATCCTGGATAGGTGCATATATTTTATTGTTATCGTTTACGGGAGACAGTATGAACTTCATATGGCTAATCTGATGTGAATTCTGCGACTGTCTGTTTTGATGCATGTCTCTTCTTCCATGTATGGCATGACATGTTTAGCTATAATCGATTTACTGATTTGATACGAAAATGTTTATACAAGAAGTCTGAAGGACGATAGATATTATTAGATTAAATCATTTAAGTTGCAGATTATGTTACTAAAGTTAGAAGTTAAATTATCAATGGTTACTATTGTGAATTTCATTTGGTTGGATCATTAAATTGGAAATGAAGGAAGAAGAAGATTTTTATATATCTCGAAATTGCAACGATGCTTCGAAATTGATTTGAAATAAATATTGAACAGAGATCCGCTCGTATTCTATCGGACTAATATATTTTTCTAATAACGAGCCCGACGCACTTATCTCGATGTTCGATCGTTTGAAATAAATGACGAGTGCTCAATCACACACGTGCATCATCGTAAAAAATGTTCGATCGGATGGTACTCATGCATGTTATATCACGATGAAATATTTAAAAGCGGCGTGTATGAAGGTTCATCGTAAGTTCGAACGAAACAGCGTTCGATTTCAGCTGTGAACTACTTTATACCTTCGAAATGTTAATAATTCATCTTGCAACTTTGACCGATCGGTGTGAAAAACAATTTTATATAGCTTTGATCGATCAGCTGTTGTTGAATGAAAATATGAGAGAAAAACAGTTTTATCAAAGGTTTCAAACCTTTGCCTGTCAAATAATTAATTTACAAAAAAAAAGAAATTAGACTAACTAATCTTTAGAAATGTATAATCAAACTCTTTCTGAATTGATTAAAATCGCAGAATTTGAACAGTTTCGCAGCACGATATTAAATTGCGATGCATCGTGGCGTCATAATCGCATTCTTCCACGATTATGCCATTCTTTTCTCTTCCAAACCGAGTCACGCGTGATTTGCAACCATAATTTAAATCTCGCCACGAATCCACCCTTTTTTTGACCACGGAAATCGTGTTTCTTCCGCGAAAGATTATCGCTATAATTTAATTACCAAAAGTTAAATGGCTCGGGGATGCAATTACGTCCTGCCACGTTGCAGCGTTGAATTTTAGTGGCGTTACATTTCACAGGGAGGCTTTGCAGGCTGTTGTTTCGCCTCGTTTGTCGTTTCTGTTGCAGTCGCATGGATTTCAATTACCGTACACTCTCATATTGTCACAAACGAAATTGTGGAAGTTCAAAGTGATTGAAATCTCGAATATAAATGGAGCTTCTTGAATGTCGCGTTTGACTGTCGATTTAACCCGTAGTAATTTAGCACCTGGCGATACAATGTACGGTGATATGACGCGTGTAATTCAGCATGCGGTAGTTTATCGCGTGACGAGTTAACATATACAGATTTGACGGGTAGAAATTCGACGCGTATGAATTTAATGCGTGGGAATACAACGTATAGAAATTTAACGCGCAGAAGTTCAACGCGTAGGAATTTAACGCACAGGAATTCTACACATAGGAATTTCACACGCAGGAATTCCACGCGTAAGAATTCAACGCATAGGAATTTTACGCGTAGGAGTACAACGTGCAGGAATTCAACGCATAGGAATTTAACGCATAGAAGTTTAACGCGCAGGAATTCCACGCGTAAGAATTCAACGCATAGGAATTTAACGCATAGAAGTTTAACGCGCAGGAATTCCACGCGTAAAAATTCAACGCATAGGAATTTTACTCGTAGGAGTTCAACGCGCAGAAATTCAACGTATAGGAATTTAACGCGTAGAAATTTAGAGCGTAGGAATTCAGCGCGCTGAAAAATTGAATACGTAAGAATTCAACTCGTACAACTTCTACGCGTGGGAATGCAACGTGTAGTAATCGAGTGTGTAGTAATCTAACGAGCAGTAATCTAACGAGTAGTAATCTAACGAGTAGTAATGTAACGCGTGTCTGTACAATACCGATCAATCAAGCATTGAAATTGTTATTACCTTTACCCGCACAGTTAATAAAAAATTATTAATAAATCGTTCGCACATCGTTCATAAATACGCTATAAACATTTCATGAAACTTTTCGTCGAGTCTCTCACGAACAATTTAAAGTCCGAAAATACCCTGAACATTCTTTATGCGTTTTTTACGCCATGCACGAAGCACCTGTCGACTTTTATGACACAAAACGAGGGCGCGAAATAATAAAATAGATCGAGTGACAGCGCCATAGTGTATCTTGCTGCCATGAAACGATGGAAACGTTTAGTTTAGACGCGTCTCTGTCGACGACATATCATCGCGTTAAAATTATTACTACCCGGGAACGTTTAATCGAGCGTGATTCATTCAAGCATGCACTTAGAATCTACTCGAGATATTCTGAGCTCTGGAGAAAAATTATTGAACCGCATTTCTAGACGGTCGTTGACAGCCGCACGTATGCACCGAGCTTTGGACAATGCATTCTCTACGACGGGAATTTATGCGTGAAAATTCTTTTCTTGAATTTATAAACCGTCGGGAAACGTATTCTTTATTTATTTTTAGCATGCACTATCGTATCGTTCCGCTCATTTTTTCCTATTTAATAGATCTAGTCGTGCTTCTGTATTATTTACTCGTTAACAAATAGCCTCGATATATTATCAGGTTCTTGTATTTTATGGAACTTAAATAAAACATGTTTTACAATTCATGAAATTATCAGAAATATCTCTGACCTTTGATAATTGCAATTTTCTATCGCGTGTTCTTAAAACCGTGAAAATATATAATATTAAATAAATGTTCGTTAAATAATTTTTCTTTTAATAAAAAGTAATTATTCGTTATTTACAACGATTCAGAAAGATGTATCTCTTTTTTCGAAATTGAAAAAATCACGCAATCGGGGCTGTTCGTTTATTGCGACAAAATCATGTAGATTTCGACAAATCTCCGAGACATTGTTGCGTTGTTAATAGTGATCGATGTATCGTAAATTCATGACGAACTCTAAACCTTAGTTTACGTGTTACAGTTCGGACTCAAAGCTAAATCTTCTTAATTGGCGACATTAATTGGGGAATACGGTGCGTGGGTTAAATCTGTCAAAACGCGGTGGAGGCGAACGCAGGCCACCGGCGAATTTATAGTTGGATATTATACGAAAGCATTATAAATTAATAGCAGCAACAAAACTATTTGCCCGTGTGATTAACGGCGTGATTCGTAATGCACAGATAACGATAATTTCGAAAACGCTCCATGGACTCGAACGCTGCGGCTATTTAAAACAACTGCCACGGTTACTGTACAAATGAATTGCGATTTCGGTTTCTCTGTTGCTTTCCTGTAATCGATAAATATCGCTGTGAAAACGATCGCTACAGAGGAAGCATAATTGGTGGTTGTAATTGGAAAATGGATGATAGTACCTGAGGAAATTTATCGAGTCAATCGAGGACGATTCAGAATACACGGTGCTGCTTCGATTTTCACGCGTGTTTTTCGATGTGTAACGCGCGTGAAAAAAATATTCTGCATCGTTTCATGCGAATTTAATAACCAGCGCAATAAATTTATTTCGGCTTTGGAATAGCGATGAAATTATTTTCACTGACAACGATGGATCCAAAAACTGCATCCTTTCACGCGTATAAAACGTCGACGTGTTTCGTCCATATTTAAGATAGAGCAACAGCGATTTAATAAATTTAAGGATTTAAGAATATATTAATTAAATGTATTCTTTGTTGGGCATGGTTGACAGTAATTACACTTTTTATATCCATTAAACCAATAATTGACATTTATACATGATATACATATATTTACATGTGATGTACACTCATCGACAAAATTAAGTGGACATTGCAGAAATGTAAAAAAATTGTTTGTTTTACTAAAATGCTTTAAATAATTTTTAAATTTAGAACGTGAAAGGTTTTTGTAGACTTGAAAAAACATTTATTTAATGTATATAATTGTACAAAAAATTTTAATTTATAGGCATTCTTAGTTAAATTAAATTAACCTTTTGTTATTTATGATACCTGTCGACTTCATTTTGTCCACGACTGTACATTCATGTGTGATATATCTTTATGTGTGACATATGTTTATGTGAAATATATTTATATGTGATGGACAATTAGTACATGTGATATCTATTGCGCGAATGTATATATTGGCAATTTATGGTCTTCTTTGATAGTTAAGGGAAGATATTAATTTTATAAGCGCATGATTCCAGTTTGCTCGGTATTGATATAAATAGAACGGGTGCAAAGTCCTCAATTAGGAATAATTTGTAAAGATCGGAGTCTCGGTCCGTTTAATTCAGTTTTCAGGCATATTACATTTACTACGGTCCCATTGGAATACAAAACAGAATCCTTCTGTTTTTTTAAATACCGTACCACGCCGCCAATTATCATATTTATAAAACAGCCTGTTCCATATTCAGTCGCGTAAATTGCCAGCAATCTCTCCTCGTGGATTAATTTTTAACCCAGATTCCGTACCCCTCGTATCGAAACGAGCGTTTCGTTTTATTTCGTTTAATCACATGCCGGAAAATACATATCAGCCGGGAATCGGATGACGTTCAAATTCGTCGCAGCGTGCGTTACAGAGAGAGAGAGAAAAAAAGCGTGGAAAAATCGGCCCACCACGAATTCGAGAGGAATAACGCAAGCATTCGACAAATTTTTTTTTAAACAATCGAGTTGCTCGTTTTACACGATCCCGTGACGAGATCGTGCTTACAATATAGGTCGGATCGAGACTTCCCGGTTATCTTTGAACGCGAACCAACACCGCCCGGAGTCATCGCGAAAATCCAGAAGGCAATCATGCACTTGTCAAATGCACAACGTGGCCCGATTCCGTGAGATTTCGTGCTTACAAAACGGAGGAATATTTCCACGGGAATATTTCGAAGGAGTCTTGCCGCAAATATCCCCGATAAAAAGGTCGTTGTTGCGCGTACACCATTGTTCGTTACGGTGGATCGTAAACTTCGATTGTCCGAGGATCACCGTTACAACCACGAAACTCGAGATTCGAAACCGCGGCGCATAGAAATCCCCGTTTCGTATGCAACGGCTTGCGAGTAGTAAATCCCCGGTACGGATCCGTCGGCTTTTGGAAGATTAATCAAATATTTCGGTACAGCATCCTGAACGATCGAAGAAGCTAACCGGGGATACAGTAGACTACCGTTATATTGTTACGCGTTAGATACTTACGCGCTAGATTGCCGCGCGTTAGATAATCGCGCGTTACATATCTATGCGTTAGATAACCTTCGTTAGATTAGCCTCTTATTATTGAATTTCTTATTGAATATTTTAATTCGCATTAAAACTTCTTAAATTACGTGCTATAACGTGTTGAATACCTAAACGTTGTAATCACTGTGTGTTGTAATTTGTATGCCCTGTAATTGCTGTTCATTGTAATTACGACGGACCACGATTGCGTGGTAATCTTAAAGTGTTCTAATTGTTGTGTATTTATAATTTTAATTGTAATGCTGTAATGTTGAAATCCCAACGCGTAGAAATCACGTATGCGTTGTAATCTCGACGTGTAGTAATTGTTATGTGTTGTAATCTCGATATGTAGTAATTGTTATGCGTTGTAACTTCAACATGTTGTAACTGTTATGCGCTGTAATCTCGACGCGTTGTAATTATTATGCATCGTAATCTCGATATGTAGTAATCTCCATATACAACAGTATAGAAATTATAATTTCAACGCATAGTAATCGAAATGCGTCAACGTGTAAAAATTGTCGTAATCGTCGCACGTTGTAATTACCACGAATATAATCTCTACGCGACAAATTACTACAGGTTATATGACCGTCGCGAGCTAAAAATGCGTAACGTGTCCAGTTACCAATTTTTTACAGCACCGTGCTTCTCCCGCGATTTCGCGAAAGGATAAAAGTACAAAATGGAGCAAATATACACGCGATAGTATAAAAGTGCCGTTAATTTTTACGACAGTGAAATGATAAAGCGTGACACTTTCCTGTACAATCGAAGTATCGTAGAGGAGATCGATTTGGCCGTCGTGAAATACCCGTAAAGCGAACTCATCGAGGCAGTATCGTTCTTTAAAAGGTACGTTTTATACGGTCACGTAAACGGAAAGTATCTTGCGTAAAAGCGGTTCCTACAGGATACTCCGGGCGGTTCGAATCAAGCTGGTTAAATTGCCGAAGACGAACGACGACGTGGATTGTCTTATTTTCGTGACGAAGGTACGACAGTCGTTCCCGGTACCGTTCTGTCCCCAAGAGATCCACTACTTTCATCTACGCTATTAACTGTAACCTTGCTTGCCCCGCAAACAATTCAACATTCTTGTATTACCTTTGTTTCTTAATCTTTGCCTTTCACTTCACAATACCACAAAAGGATTGCGAAACGATAGTTCAATTTAAAGCTTTCTGAAATTTATCGCGATGGTGCTATTAGATTTTCGGCCGTTTCATCGTCACACGTTAAATTTCCACGCACTAGATTTCCACATGTTAGACTTCCACGCATTAGATTTCCATACGTTAGATTTCCATTCGTTAGATTTCCACCCGTTAGATTTCCATAAGTTGTATCGCCACACATTAGATTTCTATGTATCGAAACTCTATATATTCATTTTACAGCGATTTTCCAAACACGTTCGAAAGATAATGCATAATTAGAATGATCGGAATAAGGAGTGAAAGTTGAATAACAATGCTTCGAGCTTTATTAATTCTATAACTTAAGCGTTTTCTTTCAAGTATTTTTATCCTCTATTATCCTGCTTACGTACACCACCCACGGTTTTATTATGATCGTCCTTCAACATCGACCCTCTTTTATTCGACACGAATCGACTCGTTCCTTGTGCTCCCCTTTTCTATCGCTTTCTGATAGATTCTTGTAGAATTCGTGTCCCCAGTTCAGCGACGTTCTTTAATGCATTGAAAATGAGGGAACTGCTGATTTAACGATCACAGAAATCGACGAATAACAAAAAGCAAACTTGATGACTGCAAAATGTATTAAACGGCGATCATGATCCATAAACTGATCGAAATATCATTGCCATGCGTTATATCGCCGCGTATTCGACTTTAATACATCGCATTTACACGTAATTAGATTTCTACCCGCTGGATTAGCACGCGTTAGATTTCTACCTCTTATATTTCCATATGTGAGATTTCTACACATTAGATTTCTACTCTGTAGATTGTCACTGTATTAGATTTTTACTTTTTTGATTATGACCTGTTAGTTTTCCATCTGTTATATTTCCATATGTTACATCTCCACTCGCTAGATTCCTACGTGTTAACTTCACACTCGTTAAATTCCTACGCGTTAGATTGCTACCTGTTAAATTTCCACGTATTCGATTTCTAGGTTACATTTCCATGTGTCACGCTTCCACAACAGATTTCCACGCATTGCACCTCCATGCGTTAAGTTATCACATATTAAGTTCCATCGTATTAACCACCACGAGTATAGTAACCGTGCGTAATGATCATCGCATTCTATAGTCACTACATGTTAGGTTTCCATATATAAAATTCTCATTCTATTGATAAACGAAAGGAGTTGTACAAATAATTGGGTTATACAAATAATGAGTGTAATGAGCCGTCGGTACCATTATTACGAGCATCTACTATACCACGCGGTACACATAACCCGTACGGCAAATACGGAAAATGAATACAGCCAACGTAAGTAGTCGTAAATGCGTTAAAGTGTTAAATTCCCGTTACAGAACGCTTTTGGCAACTACCCTGGGTCTTAAGCCCCTTTGCCTTTACGTTCCGTGCACACGCATCTGCATGAACCAGTCTAAAGATTCCAAATTACAGTGATTACATTTGATAAATAATAACAGACCCCGTTAGCTCGACGGCAAACATTACTCTGCCAAAAGAAGCGTTCACCGTTTCCCTCAACAGAGGAATTTGTTAATCGTCGACGAAAATTAGGTTATCAGCGAGGTAATGGAACGTCGACGGTCAAATACGGCGCGATTGTTATTCATCAAAGGCAAGCTTTCGACAACGATGTAGAATATTTTCATTCTTTTATCCGGGATGTATCAATCGCACGAATTCTTTACAATCGACCGGTTATTTTGTATTTCCAGAATGCACCAGCGAGAATCGCCTGCTTTCATTTTTATCGTCGATCACCGTTCTACTTTTCCTACATTGTTTTTCCATTTCAACTATTTGCACGGCCAGGAAAATTGTTTTTTTTCTCATCCATCCCCGAGGCCGTTTATACACGCATCGTTAAATATTTGCGTTGCATTTATTGAGCGAATTAACGCGGATGCGCGCATTGAAATCGGTAAACAGCGGACAGTGTTTGCTCCTATCAATTCTATCGGCGAATGTTTAGATGTAATAACGATTTATTAATTCCGGGCATGCGTCGCGATTCTATTTACGCTTTTCTTGTCACGCTTTCGCAACCCGTCTCGGTAATGAACTGGTTCATTGCTTGACTAATTTATTGGTTCGGTCCCTTGCCTAATTTAAAGTTTAGAAAATTGATCAATTCGATGTTATGTACGTTAGAAACATGGAAGATCAAAATTTTCTAATATTCATGTACGAATCTGATCATATGTGAATATGACATATGAATTTGATATATGAACATAATATATGAATATCACATATGAATATCATATATAAATATTATGAATATGTATAATATTAGTTCATACATGAACTATCGCAACTTTTATACAAAACTGAAATTTTCACGATAAACGTCTATGTACTTTATTTTTATAAATACGGTTATACGTCGCCAATCAATCCGACGGTTTCATCCTGCCGTGGGACGATAATTCAAATAATAGGAGCTTCGTCGCACTTTTATAAAGCAGTTATCTCCACATAAATCCGATGGAACATATGCTATCGAGGGGATCTTCGAAAGCCGGATCGTTGTCGCTTAAAGAGGCGGACTCCCTCGCTTACACAAACTGACGAGGGAAAGACGGAACTACCCATTCAATTTGCGCTTAACAAAGCCCCTTCTTTCTTCCTATCTTCTTTTACAGCCCCAGGTAGCCGCGTTCGTTCATGTATGAAAAGCGGTGGCTTTCCTCTTAATTCTTTCCCCTTTTCGTCACCCCATTTTCCGTGCTGATAAAATGGCTGGCGCACGCGTGAAACCCTTCTGACTAATCGAGCAATTGCCCGTAATTGGATCACTCGACCTTCTCGAGCGAACAATATACTTTTCCCTTAATTTGAACTTGAAAATTATGCTCGGCCCCGCACACTCACTGTCTACGATTCGTAATAAATGGTCTTATACCGATCAATATCATGGCGTTATAATTCAGATTGCTGCAATTAGAAAGTAACTCGAATTGCGAGAAATTAAGGAATAATTCGAATGGCGAGAAATTAAAAGCAAATTGAAATTCTAAGCAGATAAAAAACTTTCGTCCCGTTAAGCAGCAGTAGCAGCTAGTCAGACAAGTAGTATAAGCAATCGGTCCGACAAGTAGTATGAGCAACTAGTCAGACAAGTAGAATGAGTAACTAGTCAGACCAGTAACATCTGCAACAGACCAGAAAAGTAGAAATGATTGGCAATTTGGACAACTAATAACATAATGGGACAATATTAAGACTGTGTATAGTAAATCGAACAGTGTAACATATTAATGTATATTATGTTTAACAATCAGTAGTAGTTTTGTCCCGCTAAAGTTTTTCGTTCGGGCGATTATGGTAACCGAGCTGCTGGACTTTTCAGAGGATGAGTATACGCGTCACTTTATCGCGTTCTGGCCGGGAATTGCCTGGGATTTTTAAACGGCAGAGAGGAGGAGAAAGCGGACGGTCAAAAGGCGAAGAGATAAGACGGAGAACGTGTAACGCGACTAGTCACGCAATTAAGACGAAACAAAAGGATTTTTCCTACCCTTTTGTCGCGGTGTTTCTCTTAATTCCTTTTCCTTTTATCTTCGCCTCGCCACTACCCACGTCGCTGCGTATGCGTTCTTCTTCGAGCCGTTCCGCCATACGGACCGTAATTAACTCTCCGCTTAATCTTTTGTGCCGGCGCTGCAACGCGCAATTCAAACTCTTTGTTCGTCGCTTTAAAACGTTCGCGAATTTCGCATCCAGACACAATTATGAGGAGAACGTCGAAGCGAAAAAGGCGCGATGCAATTTTCTCGTTCCTCGATTCTCCACCACCGGCCACCTATTTACCCTTCTTTCGCGAACCAACCTTTCGTTGCTTTTTTAATGATTTCGGTCCTCTTGTCTCGTATTAAAATGTCTCCTTGTGTCGCAGACTCTATTAATCTTATACCTGATATTGTATCCATTATGCAGATAACGGGCTGTGCTTACGAGGTGAATTCGATGGTGATGCAGCGGCAGTTAAAGTTTAATTGGTTTTTGAGTTTGAGACGTACAAAAATGTAGATCATTAACCATATGAAATCGCCGATCAGACAAGTAGTATATAATAAGTCAGGCAAACGAAATTTCGAACGGAAATTTTTACGGCCTCTAACATCGACAGCGGCCGATAATGAAGGATGATTATTGGTCGTACCGGCAATTCCGAATTAAAGGGCGTCTCTTTGTTCGTGGCAATCGCGATGGAATAATTCTGCACCGTCGTGAGGAAAAAAGCCGAGTCAGCCAGAAAATGAAGTGACGCGCGATGGCATTTTGCTCGGCCTCCATCGGCGGCAAAAAAAAACGTGGTAACCGTTGAACTTGCCGGAGGAAATTGAACGTAATCGAATGCACACCTTGCTGGCTGCATTCTACCGAGCTAAGAATTTTCGTGATCGTCGTGTTCATCGAGCGTCGTCGATTCTTCTGCTGTTCATCGAGCATCGCCGATTTCCTGGCTGTCTATCTTCCCGACAGTAACGAACGAACGTAACATTAATAAACGCGGCGAGAACGAGTGACAATTATCGCATCGACCGAGAAACATAATTTACAAAAAGTTTTCCGCTTTTCCCGATGAAAGACAACCTTCATTATTTATTCACCGACGTGATTAAATTGTTAAAATCGTTGGTATGTTAAAAGTAACATGCAAATTACGGCACGTACGTATTTCACAAATATAATTGAACCTCGAATAAAGAGAGCTTCATACAATGGCACGGTAATGTATGTAATGCTATTACGTTAATCAAACGGCTATATGTTGATACGCATTTTAAATCATTTCCAGCGTCGACAAAGAGCTTCAAAAGGGGCGTTCAAAGCGCGGTTGTATCGAAATTCGAATGGCTTCTGCATCTGACAGTGTATTATCGTGCTCCTTTCAGCCAACGAGGCTGATCCGTGATTCGAGGCAGCTGATAAATCTGTGCGAAAGCGTGCATCGAGAAAGGTAGACGAGAAGGCCAGAAATTCACCGCAGAAATATTTGAGTAGCTCGATAACGACGGCCAGGATTTACGTGCGACCCGTCACCGACGATCCTGTAGCCCGCTTGTAGATCGAGCAACATCACGGGATGCTGCTAGAATTCGGAGATCATCCTGCCGATGTACGACATCAGCGTGCACGACGACGGGGTATCCAAGTGGAGGATGCTCCATCTTCCTTTCGAGTAAAAAGAATATGGGAGGAGAGGCGAGAATGTTCATCAATCACTTCGTCCTTTCTAATGAGCCTCTCTAGGTTCTTCGAATTTTATTTTTCGTGAATTCAGGGATTGGGAGGTTTAAGAATTTTTGGGTACTTGTATTTGGGTGTTTGAATATTTGAAGATTTCTGAGTTTCACGAACGAAGAAGTCGGATGGTGGTTTGGAAATTTCAGATTTTGGGGTTTGGGAATTCCATAATTAGAAAATTCGGCGTTTGAGAATTTTGGGGATTTGGACGTTCAAAAAATGTAGAGTTTAATGTTTTGAGATTTCGGAATCTAGCAATTTGGGAATGTGGAAAATTGGGGCCATGAAAATTTGAAGATCGTGCAATTCGGATATTCCAGAAATTGCAAAATTAAAAAATTTCGGCTTTGAAAATTTGGAAATTTAGAAATTGAGAAATTTCGGCTTTGAAAATTTGGAAATTTAGAAATTGAGAAATTTGGAAATTTGGAAATTTGGAAATTTGGAAATTTGGAAATTTGGAAATTTAGAAATTTAGAAATTTAGAAATTTAGAAATTTGGAAATTTGAAAATTTGGAAATTTGGAAATTTGAGAACTTGGAAATTTGGATACTTAGAAATTTAGAAATTTAGAAATTTAGAAATTTGTTAATTTCATAACTGTACAATCTTCTAAGGCACAAATTTCCGATCTCTGCCCATAAAAATTTGCAGGTTCCTTGTCATAAACCAAAGGGTCAAAAATGCAGATTGGGAACGGTTAGGACGATATTACATCGAGATTTACACGATATTTTACTTTCATACGAGTTCCTTCGGTTTTTACGTCTACGTTACCGTAAAATTCCACGTACTTTAAGGTCGAACTCGATCAGAGAGCGATGCATTATTCACTCTGAGTTAATAAAGCAGTTTCCATTCGCGATTTCTTCGTACGCGTACATTGTCGACAAGCCTAATGGAATAAATTATAACGGGTATTGTATGGCTAATAATGTGGCTGGTACGTCTTGATCGTTGTATCGGGATCCCGTTACGTAGTCAGGGTAAATGCGATCATAGGGAATTGTGTCATGTAAGAGGACGAATCGAATGTTATATCGTACGTGTGTGGAATACTTGAAAAGAGACGTTGAGGTATCGAAATTTTATGCCAACCGTTTGGAAAACAAAACGAGTTATGGGAAAAGGAGCTATCATTCTGATATTGTGTATCGTGCATGATGAAGACACATGGAAATCCTGTTCGAGAGATATATACGATAGTGATAAACGTGTCGTTAACGCCTGCGTTTAATGTACGAATAAATGATCCAATAGCCATAAATTTTCGAGTGACAATAAATTCGGTTTATCCCGTTTATGGAGCATGATGTTAAAAATAACGTGACAACCGATACGTTTTAATACCTTCGGCTGCCATAGAAATCTTCACGCGAAACAATTTTATTTTTGATAAATTTAACGCGTCGCTTTAATGGAAAGGGAACTTTTAAGCGCAAAACGTAGCTTCGGCAAGAACGTGTCGACCGGTAAAGTGTCACGGCGTTAAAGAATGCTTCAATAAATAACACGAAAATGTTTATCACGTCCCCCTGAAAGCTTTTCTCCCGGTGAAATATACAATGAACGTTATTGGCTGTATCGCGGTTCACGAAAGGACATTCGATCTCGAGGATGAAGATTAAATAAATACTAAAAGCCCGATTACAATATCAAACGAGACACGAAGCGGTCCGGTCGAGTTTGATTAAAGTACAGGTTCCATTCAATTCATTGAAATTCATTAGAAGCGGAGTTTGTCGCTTCCGCACGATAAGCGCGGGAAAATTGAAACACGAATCACCCCCGTTGAAAAGGGTTGAGATATAAAGCATCTCGCCTGAAAGCTCGCATTTTATGCCGCCGTATAATGAACCGGGAAAAGAGGGACGGTTCTCTCGTGAAAAGCTTTGCTTTCCATTTTGGACAGATAAATCGCGTGTGTGGAAGGAAACTGAATTAGTTCGAAAGCAGATCGCGATCGGGCACCGATTCCGATTATTGCATGTTATCACAATTTCACCGTGGATTATTTTTATTGCGAGACATTCGACGACACGAGAAGTGTGAATCGCGTCGAGGATTCTCGCGAACGGAATCGATGAAAAAACGACCTCCCGCAAAAAGAGAGAGGACGAGAGCGAACGAAACGGCGGCAAAAGAGAGGAGAGAATCCCGGCAGATGACTAGCCCGGGGCGTTGAATCGAACAGTTCAAAAAATTTCATTGGATCCCGCGGTCGTGCAAACAGAGACGAAGCCACGGTTTCCTTTCGCTGACAAAACGCAATATGCCTGGCAGCCTGGCGTTGGAACAACTCGTCGTGGCCCTGTTCGACAACAAAGATTCAATTTCGACGTTAAGCGGCACACGCAGATATCAAAGCTCATCGATCCCGTACAGACACAGAGGACGGCAATTAAATTTACTTCCGCGTCGACACCTCGATAGACGAAAAAGCGACAAGATTAATCGCTGTAATGCGGATTTAACTCGTTGTCTGACACGCGCTCGTCCTCCGCTACTTGCAATTTTCACAAGCTTCAAAGCCCTCGGGAGCTTTTTCATTTTTTTGACAACAAAAATATTCTCTCTCGCTGTGTCGCGTTTGCCACTTTCGCTTTTGACGAAACTGGAATTATCCGCGTCGATGTATGTGAACTACTGATCGTATCGTTAGGATTATTACCAATTCTTTTATATAATTGCACATAAATATTATGTGTGAAGTGATTCATTTTAGAACATAGAAGTATGTGTAGAATTAATGTAACATGTGTTACGAAATCGATGGCTGGAGAAGAATATGCAATCAAGCAAGCACAGTGAACTACTCTGGTAAAACAAGTAGAATGGGAAACGAGTCACGCAAGTAGTACGAGAAATTAACGAGTTAAGTAATCTGTGTAATTAGTCAGACAAGTAGTACCGCCAAATAGTCAGACAAGTAGTATAAGCAAGAAGTCAGGCAAGTAGTACGAGCAAGGAGCCAGACAAGTAGTATGAGGAAGAAGTCAGACAAGTAGTACAAGCACCTGGCCAGGCAAGTAGTATGGGTCAAACACTATAACATTAGCCATATATTATATTTTCTTAAACAAGTATAACAACTACATATTTTGTAGTAGCATCACACAATTACTCGTCTACCTCACATAATACTCAAATAATTAAATTATTTTTCAACCTGATATTAATTCAATAATTTTGAACGAAAAGAAACGTAGTGTCGTGACCGATATCATATTGAAATAATCTATCGAAGCGGTACGCGAAATCGGGTATGAAGCAGAACACGTCTTCGATTACACGTCGACGTCGAGCGATGATTTTTCGAGATAGAAAACAGTTAAAATGAATAGTCAGAGGAGTCGAACTGCAAAAGTGGCCGATCGAAAATGGCATTCCTATCACGTATCGAATGAATGGCTCTGATATTCGCGTTCGCCTCACGCAAACGACTTCGTTGATTTTAATTTGATTACTCGCGCCGGCTAACTGATTCCTGGCGACTACGAACGTACACGCAATTTCGAATACCTTCGATCGAACGTACGCGTTTCGTTGCCCGTCATTCGTTACGAAGCAAAACGACTCGTTGGCTGGTGCTCGTTGTCGGTATTCGCCTGTTAATTATTGAAATTAATGCTGCCGGATAAATATGGACGATAAACAATTACACGTTCTTCATTGCAGTCTATTTTTCGATGAAATGAAACTTCGTCGAATTCGATGGTCAATCAACGGATACTATTTACACTTACGATTGTCATTAAACGCTATCGAATTTCTGAGCTAATAATAGAGGAAGGAACGCGTTGAGTGTTTGGACGACGATATTTACATGAAACTCGTTCACATGAAAGCGAACTGCTTCATCTCCTGCACGATAACAAACAGAAATCGCTATAGCATCGCCGCACAATATTATCATTTAAAATCCGTACCAGAATTATAATACATGCCGCGTTCTTCACCGGTGTAATATTAAAACCGTCACATCGATTTCGAGTTATCCCACCGACCCGTCGTTGAAAAACCCATATCCTCAATTTAGCAACGAAACGTCGAGATGAAGGGACGAACAAGCACGTTATCCGAACGCAACAAGTTTCTACTCTGTGAGAGAGAACAAGAACGTTTCTTGTCTACACTTGAAACTGAAGGGTGCCGTAGAATGGGTTCACGTGCAGTCAGACATGCAGAGTAGGAGCGTAGATATCGGGTCAGTAATAGGACGCTATGAATAGTCGGACAAGTGGTACAAGGCCGTTGGGAGCCACTGAAACGGTACAAGATCTAAGCGATCGGATAAATCGTGCAGGACACCGATTGCGAGACCGGCAGAACAGGTCCGTGCATGGTCGGACAAGGGACGCGATATCGCGTGCGTTCGGTGGGAACTCGAACATCGAAGAAAACGATCGGAGAACAAAACAGCACGTTCGTTCGTGTCGTTTGGAGGCATCGCGTAAGCTCGATCGCCGCACAATGAAACGCGCTTCAACTATTTCAACCATTGTTACGGAAATCTTCGTTGTACAACCCTCTACGTGAGTCAAGTGGCTCAGCTGCGCTACGACAACGCGAGGACGAACGACGGGACAAGGCCAGTTGGCACGTTTCCGGTCCAGGAAGAAGTTTATGGCAGTTCGTTAAAGGTCTGCGTCCAATCGTGGAGTCTCTTCGTGTATCTCCGTAAGGACGCGGCTTTTCATTTGGATCGTCAGTGCCTGGAATACCCTCGAACGAAAGACTGATCTTGCGGAAAATTGAGATTATCGCGGACTGACCTGGTTACGGGTCTTTGTGGACCTCGCGTTATCCTTGCCACACGGAGTCGAAGACTAACCGCGACGGAGAAAGTCGCTCTAAGCTCGGAAGATGGATTTCGTCAGGATTTGATTGATCCAAAGTATACGTAAGGCGGGGGTGAAGAACGTACTTCCAGCCAAAACCTTTTCTCCATTACGTAACTTAATTGCAAGATACATAAATAATGTTTGTCCTGAAAGTAGCCTCGATAGCTGTACTTCTTTGATAATGTATGCTTTTATTGTACTTGCGAGGTCGTGCGATATTTATGTATTTGGCTGGACACAATTTTTTACTACTTGCCTGACACGTGTCTCATACTACTAATTTCATCAGATACATATACCGCTTGTCCATATACTTGTCTGACCAGTATCTTATTCTACTTGTCCTACCAGTGACCCACTCTACTTGTCTGACCAGTATCTCATCCTACTTGTCTGATCAGTATCTCATTCTACTTGTCTAACCAGTATTCCATTCTATTAGTCTGGTCAGTATTTCACGCTACTTGCTAAACATTCTATATTATTTATTTAATCACAAGTTGCCATATTCTCCTTGTCTGACCTTCTCATACTACTAAGACAGCGACCGATGAATGTCCATAAGAACATCGTACCGAAACATATCATTAAGCAAAATTGAAGATCCTGAGCGGGAATATAACCATTTTTTGCTCCACTGTCGCGAATTTATGTCGAAAAGTTTGATGAAGGATCAGCGTCACGATTCGAGTGGAATAATCTTCTACGTTCAATTAGAGTTATCGTAGCAAGAAGGTTGATAAGTACATAATCTAGAAATTTTGTTGGAGATGAGTTCGAGTGTGGATAAGCTTGGTACGTGTATTTCAGCCGAAGCTGAACTAGAATAATTCGAAACGGAATCTTGTCAAACTCGCGTCAAAGTGTGCTTCGGCTTGTGCTCGCTAAGATGTTGATTATCCTTTGATGGAAACGTGATTGGACTACAGAGGAATATTTGTCGCGAAACGCATGTATCGGCATTCTGATGAGTTTCGAGTAGATCGATTAATCTCACGAAGCTTCGGCTGTGCATTCGCAGTGGGTCGATCTTGGTTGCAACTTTTATAAGCACTCTCGTTCATTAATTGATCGATATCGCTCGTTTAGATCGACACTCGAGGCTCGACTAGCTTGATGCTTGTATCCCGAAGGACTTTCGATGCGGAACATTTAAATTCACCATCGCATCGAATTCCTGATCAGGGATTCTCTCCCGCCCCCCTAACCCGGCTCCTTTAAACAAATCCGTGGTACTTTTTGGATACGTTCGAGGATTTCACGAGTTCAGCATAATCCCGGCTGAAAAATATTCGGATAGAAGGTGGCGTTCGCAGCGAGGCGAAGGGGAAATTGAAGCAGAAACGTGCGGGAAATAACGAACAGACTCCAGCCGTGAAAAATTACTTTACCTTTCCAGAGTGATTTTACCTTTCGAGCAAACATTTTCGAACGGTTCTTCCTCGCGAACCCCTTACGTAAAACTACCCCCGTCGTGTCAATCGCCCTTGTGCTTCACGGCGGATTACGTAAGACCAACTTATGTTTACGACGTCGGAGGGCAATAGAGTACCGCGGAAATTTTACAAAGTCGAAACTTGGCGTAGTTTTAAAACTCCAAAGTCACGAAGAGCCCGAAGTTTCGGAAGCCACGAGGTTCCAAATTTCAGAAATTCCGAGTTCAAGTCTCGGGAAATAAAATTTTATTACTCGATACTTTTCGCTCGGATATACACGGACGTAATAAGATCCTCTAAATGCATGGTGTCCCGGGAGGCCTTAATCTGCTTATAGGGGAGTGTAAAAATACCCGAGGTGCGAAATTTTCGTGGAATTTCTTCCGTTCGGTTCTTGACACAATTAGCGGCCACATGTGTCGTTGTCTGTTGGGCACTACGGACGAAGACATCCGTCGTAAATGGAGGAACGATAAGGTCTTTTTCTCGACGATTCTTGGTCAATCATTTCGCGAGGGAATTGGAGTACCTGTCACGAGATGGAGGGTCCGTGAGTTGTTTGGCGAGCTGGAAGATCAAACTGTCGTTGCGTGGAAAACGATTACGGAGGATCGACGTTATTCGAAGGGGTTCCTGCGTCTCGATAATATGATTGGGCAAATAAAAGATTCTCTCATTCGGCCAACGATTGTATCCCGAAATTGAACGGTAAAGATGGCGAGATAGGCTCAGATAGATTCATGGCATTCATTTGGGGATCGCTAGTTCGCTCTCGATATGAAAAGTTCCAGTATGAATATGTTAAGACGATAGTCATTCGATAATGCACAGATAACGGAATATTGTTCGAGCAAAAATAAAATCTAGAATTATTCCGTGTGTATGGTACATTATCTTATATTGTCGGTGTATCACGCATGGAAAATTATCGTGTATTACCGTCTATCATGTATGGTAAATTCGATAGAAGAGCTATTTCTTACCATATGATATGATCTTCAACCGTGTGTGCAATGGTAATGGCGGGCGATTATCAATCATTCTGGGTAAAAACAATCGAAATCTTACACATAATACATCCCATTTTATTATTAACATTTTAACTATTCGATGTGTTAACCTACGGCGTAAGCATGACACGCCTGTCATCTGATAGGCCACTAAAGTGTTAAAATTAGTGGTACTTACTACTTTGAACAGGATGTCTGATAAATATGGATGAGACAAGCGGTAAGTGGTCGTCGAAATAAAATGCGAGCGTACGTGAACAAACGGCATCGTTTTCAGTGCGATATTCGAGCGACAATCGTTCGAGGCCGTTTCGCAGAAGCTAAATAATTCGAAACACTCGAAAAAGCTCGATCGACGCAACGGTTTAACGTTGTCGTCCACTTTCGGCGACCTCTTCACGATCGAGCGGCCGGCGCTAAGTGGAACCAACAAATCGAAGGCTACAAGTCAAACAAACCTGGAGTACGTACGGTGACCACGTTCCAGCCGACACGTTGTAATTCGTGCATCGTTTATCGACAATGTTCGCATCGGAGGATACACGAGTCGTTTTAATCGACCGACGTAAAGGATGAGCCGCGGAAAACACGAAACCGCTGTCACATAACGCTGTCACATAAAATAAGTAGAATTAGCAGCTAGTCAGACAAGTAAAGTGAGGAACTAACCAGACAAATGAGATACTAATCAGAGAAATATCATGAGCAACAAGTCAGACAAGTAGTACGAGCAATTAGTCAGACAAGAAGTATAAGGAACTGATTAGACAAGTAGTATAATCAACTAATCTGGCAAGTAGTATGGGCCACTAGTCATCTAAGCATCGTTAGCCACAAAACAAGTAGTATGAACCATTAGTCAGACAAGTAGTGTGAGCAGCTGGTCAAACAAGTAGTGTAAGGAACTACAGGTGAAACTGCAGGAAGGCTACAAATCAAACAAACGTGGAGTACGAACGGTGGCCACGTTCCAGCCGACACGTTGTAATTCGTGCATCGTTTATCGACAATGTTCGCATCGGAGAATACACGGGTCGTTTTATACGACCGACGGAAAGGACGAGCCGCTGGCAAACGCGAAACCGCTGTCACATAACGCCACCATTGACCAACGTTCGGAACGTTTCATTTACCCGACAGGGGAGACGCGAATTCCCCGACGGGAGGCATACTCGTTCGCGTTTATTATGCAACGCGTCGTGACGCGGCTATTCGGTCGCGAATCGAATTGCGGCCGAATGGTGGCCGGAAGGCGTTCGTGTGCATCGTACACGCGATTACCTGTTAATCTGCTCGATGGAAAGTTTGTCGCTACTTTGGTCTACCTAGGTGGCTTTTGTCCACGCCGGTCGACGAACAATCGTGGTTTCTCCGGGGGGAAAGTCGCCATTTTGGGAACGAGACCGTTGCAAATTAGATGCTTATGCAAATCGGGCACGGTGGTTGGTAATTCTCGAGTTTTATAGCGAGTCGGAATGTCCTTCCGCGGAGTGTCGCCATTTTCTTCGAGCAGAGACGTACAATGCGACGCATTGTCTGCTAATCGAGGATTATATCGCCACGAGTTAAATCTCTATGCGTTACATAGCGATTCGTTGCATACGTATGCGTTATGTTGCTAAACAATATAATCTGCTGAGTTATAATCTTTACGAGTTGTATTCTTCGTGCGTTGTACGCTACATGCTTTGTGATGACACCTTGTATTCTCACTAGATGACATCACTACGTTCCGCTAGATGATTACACACTGTAATCTCTATGAGTTATAATCTCTGAAAGCTGTGTTCGCACTGTGATCCATGTATGGTGATGACAATACGTTGCATTCCGCGTGTGTGATATTATCCACGTGTTGGGATAGCGATACTTCGTATTCCACACGCGTTGAATTCTCCGCGCATTGTATTTTCAACGCATTGTGTTCTCTACGCGTTGAATTCTCTACGCGTTGTATTTTCGGCGCATTGGATTTCACATGCGTTGTATTCTCCGCGCGGTGAATTTTGTTTGACTTGAATTCTATACGTGCTGAATTTCCTACGCGTTGTCTTCCCTACGTATTGAATTTTCTAAGCGGTGAATTCCCTATGTGTTGCATTTTCTATGCATTGAATTCTCTACGCGTTGTATTCCCTACGTGTTGAATTCCCTACGTATTGAATTTTCTGAACGTTGAATTCCTTACGCCTCGAATTTTCTGTTGTATTCTCTACGCGTTATATTCCTTACAAGTTGAATTCCCCAACCGTTGAACACCTCACACATTATACTTTCCTCGCGCTATATTTAGCATACATGATATAGCGACGAATCGTATTCCTCATGCTGTCACCTTTTCGCGCGCACTGCTCACATTGTATTCCCTACACGTTAGGTCAGTGCATCGAGGAGTAGATGCATTCACCTAACATAACATCCGCAGCATTATTTTCGCTGAGAAATGGCAGAAGCTATCGCGGGTGGCAAGCGTGTACGCTCTCCTAACCAGAAGTAACTTTATTCGGGGAAGAAAGCTGTAGAGCGCATAGGGAAAATTGAGTTTTCGAGTGGCGCCACGTGGGCCGCACGTTTCTCCCGAGACATTTTCCATCCCTTTCCTCATTTTTCCCCGATTCCCCCCTTCTCCTACGACGGACCTGGCCCGAGATGGAAGTTCGACAGAGTTTCGAACAAACTTAACCGAGTTACTCGTCGGGCGTAAGAAGTTATGGTTTTGGTAGTCAGATTATGAGAAACCTTGACGCCGCGGGTTTAACATTTATTTAACGACGCGAAAATTCAGCCCACCGATAAAAACGATCGTTTCTCCCGATTAATCCGTTACGGGTTCGACGAGAAAGTTTCAACGTGAAACTCGTCCCGAAAGAAAGGGAATACAGATCGATCGAGGGGTCAAAGACAGAAAGTTTTTAATTAGCTGATAAAAACCGTGTAATTAATTGCGAGGGTATTAAAGGATTCTCCGTTTGAAAGGGAAGAATTTTTCTCTTTGTTACAGTTTCTAAGGGCGAGTCTTCTCGCTCGGATGTCGGGATGAAAATCTCCGCCTATTTTCATAACTTCGCCCGCATATTTCGTGACCCTCTCCGCGCAATATCAAGAAAAAAAATTCACCCTTCCGACGCGTTCACCGAGTCCGTTCAACTTGCCCGCTTAAAAGGCTACTTAATCACGATTTATTTAGGCGAACTTTCCGCCGAGTTTTCTTAAAGATGATATACTCTACCGGCAGAATGTTTCCTCGAGTTCTCTTCAAATTAATGCAAAACAGATGCGCAAATAAACGAACTTTTACCTCTTACTGAAAATCAACCCTTGACATAGCCTGTGATGTACGTATATTTTTCAGACGATTCGGTGTTAAATTTTTATTAATTCTACATTACATTGTTAAATATATTGCAGAATCGATGAACAGCATTAAAGAAACGAGAAGATTTTATAATTTGTTCAATGAAAAATCGATGTCTCCCAAACACATGGCGTTAACGATACATAAAGATATAATAGAAATTAAGAATTGAAGAACGTAATTGATATTAGTGTTATGCAACGGACCAGTAACACCTGTCCGACGAACGACGATGCAAGTTCTTGAGAATTTGTTATACTAAACATTCTCATTCGCAGATATCCCTTTCAACATCGTGATTACATCACTCGATCGATAAACAACGCCGGTATTCATTCCATCCAGTTTCTATAAACAGAACGACACAAAGGAAATAAAATCAAACGATAAGAGGAAAGAAATAGAGTAAGAAGAATAAAGAGACTACTATCGCAAACAGCGTGCAGTCTCGTCGAATGAATGAAAGAGTCCGACGAGGTTTTAATTACTCTGAATGCTCCGCTGTGTTCGCCCGAAGACGCCGTGACAGCTCCTCTGCCGCTTTGTCCCTCTTACACTCGACCACGATTCGATAGGTTGTTTCTCTCGTTTCGATTTGTTCCTAGGGGAGAACTAGTCTCTCTCTCTCTCTCTCTTTGTTCTTCCATTCCCGTTTGCCTGGATAGTTCTACCCGGCAGGGGCCACCGCCGTGAGAAGACAGCGGTACCTAATTCCCATTGGGAGAATCGTCGGAGACAAAGAAGCCGCCGATGATGATGTGTCTGGCGAACCGTTCGACTGGATAATCTGGCTACCATTCCAGAAATGGGATCGATGAGGAACAGCGAACGAGGATTTGATGGCGGATTTCGTTTGCTGCGGGGAACTGGAAAAAGGTGGTGCCTACCTTTTTGTCGACTTAATAACTCCCGGATAAGGTATTTAAGTTCTCAAATTTAAGCAGACATTAAGATATTTAAGTTGAGTTTAAGGGACACGTAATAGATTATTCGAATTGGAAATTCATTTCGGGGGTTAACATTTGTGGACACGTCGAACACGAACATAGTTTGATAGAATTTGAAGATGGTTGCAATTCGAAATGGGAACTTTGGAATTTTAGGGCACTGAGATCTAGGAATTTTTTAATTTCAGAACTTTGGAACTTCGAAATTTTATGACTTTGCAATGATTGTGTTGAAAGTGTCAGATTTAGGAAATTTGAGACTAAAATTTTTCAATTTCTGAATTTGGAGATTTGCAATTTCAGAAATCGGCAATTTGCGTGTTGGAATTTTCAAACTTTAAAAATTTTGGATTTTGAAATTTTTCAATTTCTGAATTTGGAACTTTGAAATTTCAGAATTCGGCAATCTGTGTAATGGTAGTTCCAAACTTTGAAAATTTGAGATTTTGTAATTTTCAATTTCTGAATTTGGACCTTTGAAATTTACGAATTTGGCAATATTTATGTTGGGAGTTCTAGTCATTGGAAATTTAAGACTTCGAAATTTTTTAATTTCAGAACCCGGAACTTCGAAATTTTGGATTTCTAGAAAAAAATTCAGACTGCCACTACCAGGACTCTCAATAATTGTAATATAGAATTTGTAACTTACAACTTCGTGACCTTGCACTTTCGAAACTCCGAGACCTCCAAGTTTCGAAATTGTAATTCCTTCGGCCATCGAAACTCTAAAACTATGAAATTCCTGAACTTCGATACTCGAAACCCTCGAACAACGCGAACGTTTGAATACAAGAAAAGGCCGGTGAACATCCTCGAACAGGATGGACGGTCGAGAAGATTTTTATTGGTCCTGGTTCGTCAAGCAGTTGTCAGTCGCTCAAACGCGGTCGTAATTGCGAGCACGCCTCATCGAGAGTACTCGTTCTGCAACAGATCTTGTCTTTGCTTCCGCTCTTTTTTTGCACCCTTTCCGGGTCCCTTCCCGTCGATTGAAAGACTCGAAGCTCATCGAGTGCGCTTTCAAACTACTCGTGTCGAACTGTGTTCTCGAACGCGACCTCTATTTTCCTCGTGAGACAAGTGCTTCTAAATTCTTCCAATATTTCATTACGTTTCACTTTGAAATTTACCGTTCATTACCCGCTCGCCTCTTGTTCGGTCGCTTTTCTATCGTAGAATTTTATCGGGCCGGGTTTTCTTCCTGCTCGCCTGCTTCTCGATGAACATCCATTTTAACTTTCAAGTGCCATGCGTTCAGCTGTACCACTTCCAGGATACTTCTGCTCCTGCAGCCCCTTTTATCCTGCAATTTCTTTCACGGTAGACTTTTGAAACTTGTTCGCACAGGATGCACGCAAGAGAATGTGTATCTTAGGTTTTCTATTAGCGAAAACACCTTTCTTGCACGGTCGTTTTGTGCAAAGATCTTTGCATGCTCGTTGCGTCAAGCACGAAAATCTCTGTTTCCGATATTTGACAACTTCTGAATTTGATAATTCAACTTTCATTAATAGTGAATTAAAATAAGTTTACTCTTGGGAGCAAGGAATGCCGATTATACCGGAAGCCATAGAAAACTGAGTATGTCCTGTTGAGATTGTACGTGAAATTAAAATTATCGTGAAGTATATAAGAGAACGAGAGAATATGTTACTTTTTAACATAGTTTATGGTATAAGACCTTTGCATATTCGTTGAGTCAAGGATGAATATTTCTATTTTCGAAATTTGACAATTTCTTATTTCAATTTGATCATTTAGATTGAATTAAGATAATTTTACACCTGGAAATTTGAATATTTCCTGTTACGATCGTAATTGAAATCACAATTATTGTAAAATAAATGAAACGAGACAAATATGTCAATTTCAACGGAGTCTAGGGAAAAGATACCCTTTCCTGGGGATAATTCAGATAACCACGAATGTGTGCACATGGTACAATGATCGTCAAACATCGCACCGGAATACTTATTCAGAATTTATTTTATTTAACACGATTGTTACGTAACATTGCCAAGAAACGTTGTTTGCCCTAACAGCGAAATGCATCGACCGTGAAATCGTTGAGGACCGATTTATCTTCGAGGTAGCTTCTTCGTCCGAGAGTATGCGGAAAGTTTAGGTAAGTCAATAAATATTTAACGAACTGAGAGTCGTGTACGCCCGCCTGCTATAGTTATTTTGCGGTATTTTACTCCGATGCATACTTGTGCGAAGATAGATACGCTGGAAATTTGTTTGACGAGCATGTACTTAAGATTAAAACGTCCTTCTCAATTTTTCGGTAATACGTCAACGTTATTATTCAATTTCACCAAGGGTGGTTGTCTGAAGTACATTACTAACATGCGTCTGAGTAAACATAGTTTATACTACTTGATACGTTGTTCTCGTTCGTGTATGACACATGTGTTACATTTCACGTATTACATTGTATCTATTACATTACACGAAGTACATTGTATGAATTATGTTGTATGCATTACATTGTATGTATTACGTTGTATGTATTACATTACACGTATTACATTGTATGAATTATATTGTATGTATTACAGTATACGTATTACATTGTATGTATTATGTTACATATGTAATAAAACTAAAACATGAAGCATCGAATTTGTCATATAAGTTAAAATTGATAAAATCATAAGTATCTATGTAAACGGAATAATAAATGAAAGTAATAATATGATACAGAATCTTTACTTATTACACTGATCCATCGAATATCGGCGATCGATAAAATAA
Organism: Coelioxys conoideus; assembly: GCA_947623535.1. Classification (NCBI taxonomy): domain Eukaryota; kingdom Metazoa; phylum Arthropoda; class Insecta; order Hymenoptera; family Megachilidae; genus Coelioxys; species Coelioxys conoideus. Next base: position 17,247,160 of record OX392457.1, on the reverse strand, counting down.
ATGAATGTAAAAGAGAAAGTATTACGCATTGAAATTTATTATCCAATAAATATAAAATGCATGAAACGCAAAACTGAAGGAAACTAGGAAAGACGCGAATAATCAACTAGTCGACAATTAAAACGAAGCGCAAACTTAATCACAGTTAATGAAATTTCCACCGTCCACCATTTTTCACTCTATTCGTCTTTCTCCCCTCATAATCTGATTCTTCTGCGATTTTAATCCTTCCAATTAAATCTTATCCCGTTAAAATGTCGGCCACCTACAAGACAAATTTATCTCTGCCATCGATGGAATAAATTATCCATCTCGAACGCGTTCCAACGAAAAACGATAAATCTTTCGACAAGCGGAAACAAAATATATTTTACGATGAATTATGCAATTTGATGAACTTCTCGTTGAACGAATCCTGATTCGTGGCAAAAAAAAAAATAAGAAAAAACGAACGCGACGATCGGTATCGAAACGAACGGGCAAAAGCCGCGGATCGTTCGCAAATAATATATCAATTTCAGGGAACGGAATCGTGCAAAGCTGTCGTTGCAGTTTAACACAATTACGGTCGGGTTATAAATGTCAAACAGCATAAAGCGTTCCTTTTTCGGCTGCATATGGACACGATAACCGATACTTCTGTACACGCGTTCCGACTAGAAACCACCCGGCCACGCCAAAGGGATTTTCGATAATAGCCGAATTTATGGTGGAACCAGAAGACCCCGCTTACGGGCAGAGCTTTTAACGCTCGGGCAAAGTTCGCGAAACGTTTCACGATTTACGAGCGCCGAAGAAAACCGGTTTTGTCGATGTCGACTTCGAAAAGAGTGCAAGTCGCGCGAATGTGTATTCGATGATGTCGAAATACCGTTGAAAGGTTTTGAGAGATGCTTTGTATACTTCAATTTATAGAGAAATTTAATATCGAATTGATTGGTGGAGGTAGGACTGAAAACAATGCCGCAGAGTGATTAGATGTGCTATGTGTTAACTTATGTGCTAGCTATGTGTTTTGCTAGATTATTTATATCACCGCGTGTCGTATAATTATAAGTAGGATTTTCTAAGTAGTGAGTTAGGTGCACGTTGATTTCTCTGCAAGTTCAATTTTCCACGAGTCGAATTTTATACCCGCTGAATTTTCTACGTGTTGAATTCTCTTCGCAACGGATTTCTAAGCGTTGAATTCCTTACATGCCGAATTCCAACACGTTGAATTCCTCGTGAGTTGAATTTCTACGCGTTGAATTCCTTACATGCCGAATTCCATCGCGTTGAATTCCTTAGGAGTCGAATTTCGACGTGCTGAATTTTTCAAACGCAGAGTTTCTACGCGTTGAATTCCTTACATGCCGAATTCCAATATGTTGAATTCCTCACGCGTAGAATTTCAGCGCATTGAATTCCCCACGCATCGAATTTCTACGCGTTGAATTCCTTACACGTTATATACTCCACACGCTATGAGTTCTCTACAAATTGAATTCTGGACACAATAATTCCATCATCTACGTGTTGAGTTCTTTGTAAGATGAATTCCCGACGCATTAAATTCCTTATACGTTGAATTCTCCACGCACTATATTCACAATTCATCATATTTCCTACTGATCATATCCCTTCGCCATTAAATCCTCACCCATCACGTTCCCCACGCACCTTACGCCGTGCATTATGCTTCACTCGACAGATTACCACTCGTTAGTTCACCCCGTATTATACAACAACGTCAACGAAACTCCCGCTGGTATTTTCAAGATACATTGTACAAACGAATCAATAATTAACGACTCTCGTCCCCAATTTGTTCTATCAGTAGCAGCGGCAATCCCGTTCGAGGAGTTCGTTTCCGTCGAGCATTCGAGATAAAAAGAAAGAGGAGAAAAAGAAACGACTGCGGGTGGACAAGAGACAAAGAATCGGTCGTAGACGGTTTAAAAATGTCCGTCATTACGACGGAGGGCGAGCCAGCCTCGTAAACAGATTATACGTACGAAACCGGTGATAATTTATGTGCTTCGAGACCGAACAGGTCCGCGATCCGTTGGACGGGACCCGGGATAAAAATCGTCCTCCGGGGCAATCGTCGGGCGAAAACTTTTCTGCGGTTTCTTGCCCCCCTCGCTATGCATTAACCGGCTCGAACTTTTCGCTCCGATTCTCACGCGACGCTCTACCTGCAAAATTATTAAGCGTTTCATGAACTTCCCGCACAATGACGCACGTTTCTTCCGGTTATTCGTTATTCGCGATCGAAATTCTCAGCGTCGTTTACCGATCGCCCGTTTCAACTTTGCATTACGCGGGATTATTATTATAGACGACCCATAATTATGAAGGTGGTCTAAGTCAAAATTAAAAAAAAAAAATTAGTTTATTTTAAACCGAAGTAATTCGATGTAATTTTTACGAGATCGTCAAAAATGAAGCATTAGATGGTGGGTGTTATTTCGACATTATATGGAATTCATTTAGTGTTAATTATGAAAGTGTACACCTAATTCTCTTTTTACACGAATTGTTTTGTTTTAACAGGAATAAAAAGTGACAATGCATACAATTTTGTTATGTTTATATTATTTTAACTTTTTTTATATTAATGAATTTCAGATATTATTTTCTTTTTCTCAAAGCATAATTTATTTTTTTAATATATTTAATGAATTAAAATGTGTACGCACGAAATAAATTAAGCGAACTCTAACAAGAATTTTTTAATATTGTTTACACCTAATTCTCTTTTTACACGATAGATACGTTCCCAAAAAATTCGTGTAAAAAGAGAATTAGGTGTACTAACAATAAGTCATAAATGTAAAAAATTACCGTTAGATGAATGATACATTTGTATTTATGCATTCTATGAAATTTATTTAGTCCGTGAATCGACGAAACATAAAACGTTTAAAGTTGTAGTTTTTACGATGGAACAATGTATCGATGTCGGAATAACGAGACAAGTGGACCACAAATTCGAACGGTTAATGTCGGTCGCGACACATCGTTAATGAGTTTTATATAATCGCGAACAAAGCGTACGGAAAATCAGCGTTTCTATTAAAACGTTCATCCATCGGGTTCATAGACTGACATAATGACAGATCATCGATGGATCGATCCTCGTTCGATTTTATCCGCCAATTTACCGGCTGTATACTGCGTGAAATGGACAGAGAAAAATGTCTGGCCAGTCTACCGAATTGGCTAGTGCCACTTCGAATAATCATCGTGTCGGATGCCGCGACGTGTAGTCGCAATTATTAGATCGTTAAGTACTATACTTGACGGATGTCGAAACGCGAATTTTGACATTTATTGTCTCCCGTTCGGTGTCAAATTTTGGTGCTCGATTAATTTAAAAGGCCGAGAAACCATGGAACAGAACAGCTGAAAATTTATTGTTTGTATAAAAATTTAATAAATAATGATAAAATTTCATTGAATGAATATAGGTATTCGTCATGTAATCGCAGTGTTGTGAATGACTCGGATTAACGCTTTGGAGAATAATTCATTAAGTACATGAGCTGCAACGATCATCCAATAACTCCTACAATTGCTCGTCTTCGCACTTATGTGGCCTACCACATCGTTCACTGTCTTTTACATCGAACTCGCCACTTTTGAATTATCGAAACCGTGTCTCACATGTTCGAATCGATAGAGCGTGTTCACCATATGTTTCTACCAGCAAACGATGACTTTCATCAGCCTTTTCCTTTTGATCGAATAAGAAAAGCAACGCGTGCCGCAAATGTTCTTTCTCGGGCACAAAATTCGGCATGATCACTGACCGATAAAACAATGCCACTAGATTTTGGGGGACTCAACTTGTACGTGCTTGTCGTTTAATGTCAGACGAACATAATGACGTATGGTTCGAATTAATACGCTGCGTACTTCTCGCTCGAGGCATCTCTTAATTCAACCGGAAAAAACTTATGCATACACCTGGTATCTACAGTCAGTTCAAACAGGATGAAAATTAGTCCTTCCGTAAGACAATGCTCGATTTCGTATCAGATAAATGATCACGGATAAGGTACAGTAGTTACAGCGGAATTATTCTGGACGCAGATTCCCAATGGAAGCTGCAAAACAAGCTCGCAACAAGGTTGACGGGTCTTAGGTGGATCGCGTGGGGCCGCAGCATTCGCGAACGATTATCGATCACCATCGAGAGGCGACTCGGTGGGTATAGATTAGTTTGAAACTCGAATCAATTATACGCACAACGAGGAGGCGGCTCGGTCGGCCAGCCAAGCTCGGTACGCCAAATCTAATTAGTAATGCCGATTTAGCAAACCTAATTGCGCGCCAACATATCACCAGCAATTTATGCGACGGTCGTGTTATGAATCACTTCGTAGTCCCTGTGTTTTCCTACCGATCTACAATGTCACGTTGCGAACCACCTTTCGCTACCGTGCACTCACTTTCGCGTCGATATCGTAGCGATTTTCATACTTATCGCGCGATCACGACCGTGAGACCCTTTCGGGAGACGCAACGCGGTATTTCGTGCACGCATTGGAAATCGCCTCTGTTCTAGCATTAATATCGTCGAATATGCTGATGGGCCGGCAATTCTGTTTCTGCATTTCGCCCGCTGTTTGCGTAAGATTGATTCGAAAGCGGTGATTAGTTTTCAGGATTAATCTGATACCGTTGCCGGCCGAAGGCAATCGGTGCGGCTCGTAACACGCGTTTCTAGAGGGAAATAACACGCGTTTACGCGTGGAATTAATGGAATTTCGCGAAGCGAAAAGTTTGATAATCGAGCGGTTTAAATATTTGGGAAGTTGGTAACTTGTGGGTTCGGGAATTTGGAAATTATAAAGTTTCATCGGCTGGGAACTTGGCAATTTGTGCATTTGAGAATCCGAGAATTTAATCCTTTGCGACTGTCGCTCGTCATTTGATTTAATGCAACAATTTTTAACGAATAACTACGTTCATAGTATTGTGCACGTGATGTTCGAACACGGCGAAGCAGTCGATACTGGCGATTAATGATAAACAGATAATAATTTAGAAAAAAATGAGCAAACCTTTTAACCAGAAAGCTTTGCAGTTGCTATTTTGTAACAGTGAAAATACTTTCGAGTGCAAAGGGTTAAACATTCGCAAACTTGACAACTTGGAAAATTGAACACAAAAAAACTATTAAATTGTATAAACTCTAGAATGTTGAGAAGTTTGAGAATTTGAAGATTTGAGAACTTAAATAATTTAAAAATTTGATGATTGTGAAATGCGAAAATTCACGAATCTGCAACAGCGAATGATCGAAAATTTTCGAGCGTTAAAATTCGTAGCTATGGAATCTGATTCATCGAAAAATCTAATACTTGGAAGGGTGCTAACCAACCTAACATCGTCACCCGGGAAACGATCCAATTACCCAATTAGTAAATTACGCTCATCGCACACGGGATTATTTCGCGAGTCCCATGGCGTCAGTAATCGGAATCAGAATATGGTCTCGCAACGAAGGGGTGAAAATGTCCGCTAAATATTTGATGGTCCTCGATTACGGAGTATCGTTACACGATATCATCGATTAATTTCCCAGTTAACCGGGACGATAATTAGAATGGCGTGGGAGGAGGATACTTCGCCACTCGTGGGACTAAGCGCTCAAATCCGTGGAGCGTTTAAATTGCACTCTTCGTCTTTTGGCTAAAGGAGCAAGGACAGCCCTTAGTCGATCACCGCAATTCTGAACTTTATTACGCGACAAGTCTTACCGACACTTATGACTAGCAGAGGCTGACTGTGTTTAAAACGGAGAGATTTTTAAAGATAGACTGTACCGTTGCCAATGTTTGATTAACGCTAGATTTACGGACATGTAATGAACATTTATTTTTAAATTAACACTAGAACTACCAACCAGTCACAATGACTGGTTTCGGGTTTGACAATTTAGGTCATAAAATTTTGTGGCCGACCTTTTGTCAAAATATCTGTCATGTTTTGTTGAGCTAATGAATGATTGTATATGTTAGATGATGCTGTAATATTTATTTATTAATTTTTTATTTCATTTTCAATTCTAACGTAAGTATGCATTTAATGTTGGTATTTCTAGTGTTAAAAGTAAAGTAGAAAAAAAATAAAGTATAATACATTAATTGGCCTATACGATGATTATTCTTCTTAACAAAAGTTGACATACATTTTGATTAAATGTGTCATGAGTCATTTTGGCGCATTTCGTAAATCTAGTGTTAATAGAAATTAAGTATAATACTTACTTATATAGTAATATGTCGACATGATTCGTGGACCGATTTTCACGATCCTCGACAACGGAAACAATTAGTGACAAATTTGAATCGACCGTCGTTGCAGCTCCATTTTTCGCTCTATTAACTTCCGTTTGATCGTTTAATTAAGGAAAATGATTAATCGACGGCGAGTGTTCGACGTGCGGCCCGTGAAAAGTGGAAATTTTGCCGGTTACCGTGTATAATCGAATCTGTGTAGGAATGTATCGATTTGTCGCGTTATTGGTCATCTCGTTTGCCGAGAACCAACGGTGGGAAAAAAAACTGAAAATTAATCGTCACTGCGATTCCGCTTTCGGTTTATTAGTTTCCTTTCGTTAGCCGTATCGGGAAAAAATGATTAATCGTCCCGGGGAATACCGATAGCTAATTAATCGGAAGTTTCAGTTCATCGACGTGCCTCATAATTACGCGCGACATCATCGAGCCGATATTTCACTTGTCAGTAGCAGCGTATTCTCGTTTTATTTAGTCGGGAACAATTTCAGGGGAATTTAGGTTCAACAATTTGGAAACTCGTCATTTCGAGAGTCAAAGCTACGTGTTTCTGGACAATCTAATAGCAGCGTAAATAACTTGAAACGTAAACATTTCAGCATAATCTAAAATAGTATTTTAAAAGCAACGCTGTTTATAACGAAATTAAAAAATTAGGTAGGACCAATGTAAAATTGTAATTACAGTGACATTTGCAGCGATGCTCTTGATCATAGTTCGATTTATAAGCTTCGATCTGATTCGTTATCGCGGCATAGGAATCATGAATTATCTCGTGGACGGGTAATTCGATTCGCGTGGAAAAGAAAAGTAATCAAAGTAATGACAGAAGTTAACGATTCGATTAGGTCCGATGTAACGATTAAAACTGCAACGGGCCAGTTGATTAAATTTTGAGCAGAGCGGAGTGTACATCCAGTAATTGCAAAACGACTTCTTTCTGTCCGCATTCGAGCCCCCTCCGCGTCCACATCGTAATTAGTTAGTCGAAGTATCGATAATGTAATTCCAGCCTTCAAAATAGCCATCGTGATCGTTGGCCGGCGCAAACGAAAAAATGAAAGATTATTATCTCGCGAATCGAAGGTACTAGTAATCTGAGACTAGAAAAAAATTCGATCGATCGAAGATTAGGTTCGATCTATCGATTTGTTTCGTTACGAATTATAACGTAAATTTTAACAAAAATTTGTCGAATTTATTAATGGTACAGAAGGAAACATTTCATACGTCGGTTACATCAAAGACGTTCCGCTGGGTAATTCAATGTCTTTGATGTGCAACGTCCCGAGAGAACATTTGAAATTTATGATGTTGGTTTCAACGATCGTTTGACCAGTAATAACCAGCGAGTGATTTGATCAGACACGTGGACCACGGCTCAAAGTGTTCTCAGTGAATATATTTATCGACTCGTTTCTTATTAATATTGACAGCTTCGTTCCTTGTTACTGCAAGATCTCGAGCGTAATTGAATTATTATCAAACCACGATTATCGCCGGTGAATTAACCGAACCTCCTGCTCCATCGAGCGAGAAATAATTCTATCAGTAGCTATTCAATTTGATCAACTTTCACGATGTTACGCAAAGACGTCCCATTTGATATTCGATGCATACAGTGTCACGTGATTGACCCAATGTAAAGGAGATACAAGTTTAGATAAGACAAAAATATAATTCTTCAATTAACGTTAAAATAGAATGAAGAAAGAGTGAAGACTTCTCGGATGGTACATTGATCAGTATGTTCTACTGAAGACCTATAATTGGTCAGACAATTAGTATGAGACACTGATCGAATGAATGATACTATAAGAAACTGGTTGGACAATTAGATCTATACACTAATCAGACAGACACCATATGACAGTAGTCTCACAAGTAATATAAACCACTCATACAATCGAACAAACAATATATAACACTCATTAGACAAGTATAACTTATGAATGATCAGACAAGTAGTATGAGGAACTAATCAGACAAGTAGTATGAGGAACTAATCAGACAAGTAGTATGAGGAACTAATCAGACAAGTAGTATGAGCAACCGGTCAGACAAGTAGTATGGGGAACTAGTCAGACGAGTAGAGTTAGCAACTAGTCAGACAAGTAGTGTGGACAACTAGCTAGACAAATTATATGAGGACCTAGTCGGGCAAGTAGCATTAGCAGCTAGCCAGACAAGTAGTATTAGCTTCCAGTCACGCAAGTAGTATCAGCCACTTGTCAGACAAGTATTATGAAAAATTAGTCAGGCAAGTAGTATGAACAACGCCGATTACATATGTAGAATATGTCACCGATCAGACAAGTAGTACGTGACCTGCATTGTCAATCAAGTGACATAAATCCAACATGTAGAAAACCTGCTTCTTACGCCGTATGCACGACGATAAATCACGTCAAACTTTCTACGTTTCAGAAGCTGAAAAGCAATTTTGTTCCTTGCTCGAAGCAAGTACTAAAACGTTTCGAATCCGTATAACACGAACGAGATTTTTTTAAATGTAAACAACAGCAACATTTCTGCATTACGACATTACCTTCCGCGATATAAAAGTTACCATTTTTGCGCCGCCTTTTGCGTAATGGACTCTGTGACGACCCATAAGCCGAGCATTCCGTCACGTTTTATTAACACTTTTTCATTTAACGGTGACCGTATCTTTTTTATGTTATCCCCGCACAGGGATAATATTTTCGTTGAGCAATACAAGGCGAGCTTAGGATTGCTCGATTCGCGTTACACTGTCCACTCGGTGATGCAAGGTACACAGATATTGCTGGATTAAATTTTGTTTCAAATTTTCGTGCACATTTTTTGGTACATCGTCAGAGATTTATTGAATATCGAACACTCGACGGGCGACCTTATAATAAGGACCGTACAGAGTTTGTTAAAAATAGTAGCTTTTTCGTTATTCGCAATCTGCATAGCACAGAATGCCACTTCACTGGTTGTTACATGCGAAACTGCGAATGAATGCTGAGACTCAACCCCTCAAAGGGAACCACTTTTTCCATTAATTGGAAACCGTATCCGGTACTCCCTTTTGACAGGTTCGTATGTTAATCTATCAATTATTCCTTTGACAATCTTGCATGCAAACATTGCCGAGAACTCGAGGAACAGTCAGATCAATACCGATCCCCCTTCTATACGCGCGATCCTTTTCAAAACGAAAACTTATTCCACCGTTCCGTTTCACTTTGCTTTCCCGATCACAGTTCTCCATTTAGTTACACCGTGACTCGTCGTTAATCTTTTCCGGCCGTAACTAATTCTCACTGTGCGACTATCGCATGAGGGTTTTCTATTCAATGCCTATAATTTTATATTAACCATTGATCATTTAATCACGTACAACTCATAAATAGTTAAACGAATTTCTAGGAATTTTCGCGTCTGTTTTTGACCTACGACTTATGAGAGTTCTGCACGTTTTAATGTTTCTATAAATACATTTAATACTAGATTTACAAAACCTGTAAAAATGACGGATCTTAGATTTCTTATTTTTAATTACGAACATTATTAAGCTTATGTCGAGGTGCACGTTAACCTTCATCAAGATAAAGAATCCTTCTCTAAACTGGTTTATATGTTATCCATTATTTATTCATTTTTATAGTTCATTTCGAATTTAGATATAAGTTGTCTTGTACTTTAAAATCACACACACACGAGCATTCTAGCGCTAAAATCATTTAACATCACACACACACACGTCAAGTATTTATAAGATTCAAAATGTGGTGTTAATAAATAATTGTTATATAAATTCGTTCGGACAACTGAGTGTCTACCTTTACACACAATATTCGATGGCCATTAAGTCAGCGAGACATACAAGAAAGTTTCTTGCACGAGTTAAATTTTTGTCCACGCCATAACAGAACGCATTCTATCTGTCTCTGAATTCGAGTATAGACCGAAATCGAATTTTCGCCTGAAGATTCTTCGTGTGAAACTTCTGCAGCATCATCGGTCCGTAAAACTTCTCCAGATCGTCGACCTCCCAATGCATCGAGGCTTCCTTTACGGTCAATAGTACGCAATTCCACGGCGCCCATTCCTCGTCCTTTCGAAATCTTACCAATCTCAACCGATCCAAACAATCATCCTCCGAGATCGCGGACTTCCCGTGCCATATGTCGTTCACCAAATGATAAACAAGTTTCTCGTCGACCGCGAACGCCAGACTGCCGTAACATCTCATTTTAGCCTCCCGGCGTCTAACGTCCCTCAGGAACGTCCCATACTGGCCATACACGATCCGAGGACCCTTACAAATCCTCATGTACAAACAACAATCGCACCAGGAAGAACATCCTGTAGCCCTAAAAAATTTGTCCTCCGGTAACAATCTGTTGCAGCTTCTGCAAACGATTTTGCGTCCAAACGATGGGTAACCGACGATGCACCTCTCTCTGAAGTCGTCGGCGAGAGAATTTCTGGCCAACTCCAGGAAGGCCAGCTTCGATCGTTCTCTCAGCCATTTTAATTTACACGGATGAACGTTGCGCGCGAGAAGACCGATCTCCTGGTCCAGCGAACGTATCAACTCGTCGGACGTACGGCAAGTGTGAGGCTGAACCTCGTCCCTGAGACGCGACAGCGTGTTTATACGCTCGCCGATCGATACGTCCTCTCTGGCCAACTCGTGGAAAGTGTCCCTGAAGCGACGAGCCCGTTGAACCCGTTCGGTGTCCACCAAGATCGGTTCGTCACGCTCGGTCTTCCACACGACCGGCTCCGACAACTCGTCCAGGAACTTCCTGCACGTCCTCTCCTTCCTGTTTCGCTTCACCGTAGTTCTCATCGTGTCTATCGCTCGCAACAGTTCCACCTCCTTCGCGAGGATTAGACCGGACAACGCGATTCTGGAAGGCCGGAACAGCTGCGAGCTGGCCCTCTCCGTTTCCAGGATTCGCCAACGGTCCAGGAGATTGTGCAGCAACTCGAAGTCCGTCCTCGTTCTCGGCCGCGTGCGGTTTAGTATCACGAAATCCTGGCTACGGTAATGGCAAGGTCTCTCCTCTGTTCGATGCTCCTCCGGGTTTCCGGCGTGCACCGGAACCGACGCGGTTTGCCGCCCACGACGAGCCCTGTAACCGGTGTTCGACGGATGTTTCGACAGCTGTTACGCGCGATTTTTGTTCGTCGAGTCTCGTCGGTGGAAGCTGGGGACACTTCGGATTTAGACTTTCCGGAAGATCAGCGAGGGCTTGAATTTTGGATGATCGACAAGTTCGGGCTTTGGGATCTTGTGGTTTCGGGAGTTTGGATACTTGGGATGACAGTTTTTTTTATCAATTTCATTATACCTTTAGTACAGCGCGTCTCCCAGGAATTGGCGCGTGAGGAAGTTGCAATGAAACATAGGAAGTACGTCTATCCTCACTGTTTATTCTCCGAGCTTGATATCGATCGACGATCACCCACTGCCAATTGTTTATATTTTTTGAATCAACTGATGTGCGTGTTAGCACGAACTAATAAGATCCTACCACTGAAAATACGTATGAGTCGACGCCCCAATTCCTGGGTGACTGGGTATATATTCATCATTTCTGCCATGCTTCTGGTATTTCTTTGAAGGAAAATACGATTTTTTCGAATAAAAGTTCACCGTAAAAATTTCGATGAAAACCGTGGTTGGTTTAACCTTATTGACTATTCTGGAACTCTGATTAGGGGGTCTCTAATAAACTCTTAACGCCACCTAAACTCGCTGCTATCAAAAAGGCGATAAACTTTGTTACTCGCGACTTCGTAACGTTTCCACTCGCAACACGGTACCGTGCTTAAAAAATTTCGCGGTATAACTGTGGGTTAACCTGTCCCGCCCTTCTCCAGAAATAAAAACTTCCTTTCGTTAAGGGGCATAATGATTTATATCCCGGTGAAAAGTTGGGGCCATGAACGCGATGAGGGAACATCGTTTCGCCAACTTCCACCGTTGCCAGTTTACTTGTACTTGCATCGTTCGTTGTTTCACCTGTAAAACCTCTGTATCTTTACGACGCTGTTCAGGATCCTCTCGTCGACGGGATCCCGACGAGATCCCGGGGATTCCCGTGAATGACTGCTGGCTTCTAAGAGCCTGTCCCGAACATCGGGGAGGAAATTCACCTGCAGCCCCGCGTCTCGTTGCATGTCCGTAAATTTGTCGACCCGAGACTCCGTCTGCGCTCTTTTATCCGCGGTATCGCGGCCGTTTTTGCCGGTTTGGGTGTACGCGTTGTAATAAACGATCCCGGTAACTTTGCTCCTCCAGCCGCCCAGAAACGGCCCCGTTCCCGTCGATCGTCTCTCCATCGTCGCCATGATTACGCTAGGATCAGTTCGCGAGCACCTACGAGGAAAAAAAGTATCGTGAGCTTCGGTGAGGACGACCGCATCGCTGAAAGCTCGTCCGGAATAACGGTAATGCGGGCAGTAAAAGAAATTACCGTGACACGGTTTAAAGGATTCGCCCGAAGGACCTGGGCCATTCGTTGTTTTACAATTCCGCGGGACTTTGAGACCGTGGGGATACACACGGACAAAATTCACCGCCGGTTGCCATCGAGATAAGCTTGTTTTCCGTGGAATCGCTTTAGACGAATACCTACTTTCGTTAATTATCGTTTTGACCTATTTTTTTCTTGCTCTTTTCGTTGTAATTTTGCCAAGTTTCTTCGTTGCGGAGTTTTGTATCGGAATATTGTGCCGACGGATTAAGTGGAGTCTCGTTTTGATATTTTGTAATTTTAATATTGTCGAGTATCGGAAGCTGATTTTGAGAGGTATAAATCCGTACAGAGTTCGATGACATAAAAGTATCGTTAAGTGGCGCTTACGATACATCAATTTAAAGCTTTAGGATTGTTTGAAGTAGATACATCATTATTTTAGAAATATTTGTATGTAATTTTCAAATATGAACAAGTGAAAACTCGATATTCGTTAATGAACAATAAGAAAACTGTTGGTGAACTTATTATCTGCGTCAGTGAAGAATCATTTATTTTTTTATCAAGAAGAGTAATGAAACATTTATACGGTCATTTTCAGCGAACTTTAAGCTTTAAATTGATGTAACGTAAGTGCTGTTTGATTACACTTTTCTGTCATGAAATCTTGTCAGACTGTATGTACTTCAGAATCGGTCATTGTTTGCTATAAGTAATAACCAGCCATGTTGTATTAGGAGCATCCTCAAGGCGTTTATGCAATCATTTTTATGAAACTATAAGCTCCAAATCGATATCTCACAAATGATATTTGATGAGACTTTTCTGTCATGAAATTATAGTAGACCCAAAAATTTGTTCCAAAATTTATCATTCGATGCGCTGCATCATACATCGATCATTCTCCATTTTGTTCTAATAATAAACCGCAAATTGTCTCCAAATATTCAGCTCAAGGTAATTCTGGGATTTACTGAAATCCATAATTTACTGTTCTAGGTAAACGCGACTGTAAATCGTAGTTACAAGTGAATCGCAAACTAACGATCGTATGATGCAGAGTAAACAAGACCCGATGTCACGAGGTTTCACGTGGTGCGTTGTAAACATAACCACGTGCCATCAGCAGACCATGTACCTCTATGTAAATGCAATCCGCGTAACATTAGAAGTCACGCAATGTAAACGGAGCATCGTGATGTTGGCAGCCTCATAAAGCAACGTGAACAGAAACCCATGCGATGTTAAAGTATTCTGTTTCTATGATTCGATCGGAATTCAATTCATATGCATGGAATCAATTTCATTAATTCATCGAGCTGCGAACCAAAAGCTGATGATTCGCTGTGTGAAAACGCGTTAGATCACTACACGTTATTCTGCCACGCGTTGTATCGCTGTGAGTTTGAAAATTCTCAAATTGGTCATTTTTAAATTCTACAATTTTCAAATTCCAAAGTTTCCAAATTGGAAATTTCCGAATTCCAAAATTGCCAAATTGGAAACTTTCGAATTCGAATATTACAAAATTGAAAATTTTCGAATTCCAAAATTCCCAAACTGAAATCTTTCGTATTCCAAAATTCCCAAATTGGAAATTTTCCAATTCCAAAATTTCCAAACATGCAATTTTGAAATTTCAAAGTTCCCAGATTTTCAAATCACCCAATATTAAAAAGTATTTGTAAGTTTCTAAGTTTCCAGATTACCAAAGCTGTTCTACAACACACGGCAATATATGAAGAGTCCACGGTACATAGGCCATTATTGCACCCGGTCCGTCCATTTAAATTTGACTGATAGTGGAACGCATAAATCAAATGAACGTCAAGCTCATTTACAAACAGCGCTAATCATCGAAAAGAACGCGAAGGCTCTGCCTGTCGGTAATTAAGCGGAGCACGTAAATATTAACGCGTCAATCATCGACGTCCGCATGTTGCACCATAAATTCTGCTATAAACGTAGCATATCGTCGATCGCTCAGCGAGGCATAAATTTCGTCGTAAACGAGCATGGAACAGCGCAAATTTGATCATAAATAAATGTATAGCGAGCGTGAACTCGATCACAAATAAGTTGAAAATGTCGATATATTAATCATAAATGCAACTCACGATTTATTGAAATTCGACGAATTAATGTTTAAAAAATTGGTGCACCGTGTTCGTACTTCCAGGCAATATCTACGTTATTTCGTGATTTAAAAATAATCTTGTTTCGAAAAACATTAATATTCTTCCCCGAAAAAACAACAGAAATATCGCGTGTATAGATACATGTATATAGATACGTGCGAGTTGTTCCTCGAAGATTTTCACGCGACATAGAGACGGGTCTGCATTTTCTGCCTGTTATACATTATTTAACGTGTAAAAGGAAGCACCAGATTGCTGAAAGGGATATCGAATAAAGAACTGTTCGAGCAAACCGCTCGAGGCATCGAAGAAATGCAAAAAAGAAATCGATAATAAAAGCTTTGCCTCTGTTAACGTACGTACAAAATCTCTGAGACTACCCATTTTTCTTGATTCCGTCGTCTGGATTAACGCCTTTTCGCGAAATTTAAATATAAATACTCCGAAACAATATTTCCCCGCTTGATGCGATAACGGTGCGACGAAATTTCGTTTGAATTTATACGCAAAAAATTCCCGAGGACTTTGAAATGACGTTAACGAGTGAAATCGAGCACGAAATTGGTACTCTGAATACGCAATCGATGAAACATTGCATCGCGTTTTGATTGCTTTTGCTTTTCGACTTTAAAACTTGTTTAATATTTTCAATTTTTCGACGTCGTTTCATTTTTCACGAGATAATACACGTATGAGAGTACGGCGCCTGATAATTCGAACGCGTGGTGATACGTGCTTATGGCGATGCAACGCATGGTCATAAAGCACATGAGAATTTAGGGGCGTGGAGGTACAAAGCTTAGCAATTGAGACGCGTGGTGAGCCAATGCGTGGTGGGTCGGGTATGTGATAATATAACACATGGTAATTCGGATGCATGATAATGCAACACGTGGTGATTCGAATGTGTGACAATACCACGTGTGGAGATTCGGATGTGTGACAGTAAAACGCGTGGTGACTCGAGTGCGTGATAATGCAATATGTGGTGATTCGAATGTGTGACAATACCACGTGTGGAGATTCGGATGCGTGATAATGCAACGCGTGGCAATTCGAAACCGTGACAGTATGGCGCATTACAATTTGGAAGTGTAGCAATATAACGCATGGAAACTTGAACCCATGATGATAAAACGAGTAGCAATTTGGACGCGTAGCAATACAACACGTAACAATTACCTTCATGGCGACCTGAATGGTCAGAGATATAACGCGTGGCAATTTAACGCGTGATTGTTTGAACTCGTAGCGATTTAACTCGATTAACTTCAAATTGCAATTGTAACGTTGTCCAAACGCCCACATAACTCAATATACGTCCCCATTACATTAGTACACGATCAAAAAAAAAACAATAACAGCAAACAACGGTCCTAAAACTTCTCTCCAATGGAAATTCGAACACAAATTAAAGTGATGCAGTTTGACAAAAAAAAAGCTACGATAATAAAAAAAAGCAAATCCTCGACAACCTTCAGTCTCGAACCGCAATAAATACAAATCTACTCTATATTTTAACTCACCCAGTGTGTTCTAAAACGTTCCAGCTCGTCCTGTAACGCTTATCTCCTCATAAATTACTTTTATAACGTTGTTGTTTATATCGACCGTATCCCGCGATTATTCATCGTTCGTTTCACCGATGTCTTGACAATTCGTTGGTCGTCATTGTGAAAATTTGTAGTAACCACCCGCTGCCCACGTTTTAAGATAACAACGCACTATCGTATCGGACTTATATGGATATAAGGATTAAATAAAAGAACGGGAAACAACGAGACAAGGGAAGAACGTGCACGAAGCTTTTAATACGACGCAGTCCATATAGGAGAAAGCTCTGCACCAATCGAAAGCTCATAGCCTTAAATCCAGCGTTGCCAATGGCAACCTGCTTGGTCGATCGGTCAAAAGCACTTTCTACTCCATTATTTTTCGATTTTATATACCGCTGCCGCAAAGAACTATCCTACTTCAGCTACAAATTCTACTTTCTTTTGTTTCTGCTGCCGCGAGACTACGCTTTTCCTGTTTTTTATCGCTCGTCCGGTACGTGGCTGCAGCGAATGTATCTGGATCGTGATTGTTCCCGTTGTTGGCCAAAGAGAGTACAAGTATTTGCGCGAATATTTCGTTCTTTTCGCTGGATATCGTTCGTTGGAAAGCTCGAAAGCCGAGGCTGAAATCTCGGAAATTTGTCGGTCGTAGCTCGTAAACCGTTCGATATATCACCGTTAATCGATGCTATTCTTCGTCTCGTTTTACGAGATATCGCTACCTACACTCGACTAGTTTGCCTATTTCGCATAGACCTCATAACTTGCATGTTTTTTGTAAATACGCTGTTTCATTCACGGTTTATTTAATTTGTTACCCGGCAGAATTCAATGGACACTTGAAGAAGAATAATTAATTTTTCCAAAACATTCGATCGCGAAACGTATCACGTGAATAGATAATCGTCCAGTTTGACCGCCGGTTTGTATACAATTTTGTTGTCGATGTTGTGAAACGTTTCCCGATATTCTTCCTCGAACTGCTTCAAGTTCCTGCAACGCATTTAATCAATACATCATTCTTGTCTATCATTCAACGAGTCGAGTCGAGCAATGTTCGGAAGAACGTTTGCACGTACTTGAACTGATTCTTCGCCAATTGATGGCACAATAGAATTCGCTCGAGTAGGTGCTTCGAGTACATGGAGGAGGGATCTTTAATCTTGCAATGAACTTCGAGCTCTTCTTCGGTTAACAGGATACAGTTCCACGGTGACCAATCCTCGTTCACGTTGTATCGGACCATTCGCAAAATGAACAGGTCGTTATTCTCGCTGATGATCGAACGACCGTGCCAAATGTTGTGCACCAGATGATACATATCCTGTTTTTGCATCACGAACGTGATCACCGAAGAGGAATCTTTGCCTCTCTCTTCGGAACGTAAGCTGTTCAGAAGGAATATGTACGGTTCGTAATTCACGTGTCTCGTGTTTCGTTCACGTAACCAGGTACATTCTTAAAACGACGAAATGAATATAAATCAATATAAATGACGATACAGTAAAGATCTCCTGCATATTAAGAATAAAATAAGAAGATGCTGTACCGAGACAGGTAGACAACTTCCTCATTCTCCCATGGACCGTGAATTTGTAAGTGGGTAATAATCTCGCACAACTGCGACATAATTTCGTGTTCGTCTCCACTGGTTCTCGTAATTTCTCATCGTCCACGTTTTTGCAGAAATATTTATCATCATTGACGCAACAACAAGAATGTGACGACCGTACAAAATACAAATAATCATCTGTGTAATAAATGTACAGAAAATAAAAACCTTATATGAATTTGGAGAAATTTTTTAAGAACGTTCAGTGTTTCTTACAGATTATGCTTTGTCGAAAGTAATCCAGCGACATGCCTCGCATCCCTCTCGATAAGTAGGCTAACTCTTGGTCCAAAAGTCCAATCAGACTTAATGCAGCCACACAATTGTGCACTTCCAACGATTTCTTCACCATTGTCAGGATCTCTATACGTTCCCCGCGTGTAATGTCGTATCTTGTCAACGAATCGTAAATCATTTTTAATTCCCGTGCCTTCTGATTCCTCGTGGTGTCCACTTGCACCAGTTTGTCCTTGTAACCGTGCCAAGCAATAGGTTTGCAGTTGATCGTGATAAATCTCACGCGTTTTTTGTTCCTGTATCTCCTCTTTATTTCCTGTCTCTTTTGATCGATCACTTTGAACATTTCTACCGTCTTGTCCAGGATCACATAACTTTCTGCGCATCTAGCAGCCCTGAAGAAACGTTTTTTCGTGCACTCGAGACGATCGATTCGCCATTTCTCGACCAAATCGTACAGCATATCGAAGTCTGCCCGAGATTTTGGATTAATTCGCCGAAAAATTTCTTGCTGGTGTCTTTTCCTGAAATTGCAGGATGTGAGAGAGAACGAAAATCGTTAAAGCGTTATCGTGAAAAACGTTTGTCGTTCACGACCAAGCTAACTTTTTAAGGAAACGTCATAACTTCAACCATACCTATAAATTAACGATTTCTGTAACTCGTACATCCTGCAATCCTTAACTAATTCCCGATACTGTTTAGCATATTTCTTAATGTTCTTCAATAATATATATATTCTATAATTTCTCTGAATAATTCTCGCGTTTCCATCGTAATCTAATCGCAACATCATTTCTTCGTACGTTTCATATGGTTTCGACGTCATATATTTATCCGATTTGCTTGATATGAAACAATCTGGTCTAAATAGGAGAAATGAATAAATGAACAGATTATCAGGAGAAAAAAATGTTTCAACAGTACGATGTATTAATACTGAAAAGTGATACTCTATCGCGAATAAGATACAGAGGTTTCTTCATCATAAAACGCGGAGGGATTCATATTCTGTGGAGATCTTGCATTAGGTTGAACGATAAGGAAAGCTATTGCTTCATCAAGAAAATGAAACTTCTTGACGCTTAGATACCAAAGCAGAATACCGTACCGCCACATTTGTGTAGGATGAGCACATGGTGTCTGCGTGGATACCTCTAGCGTTGCAATATATTGCACCTTCCTACTGCAAGTTTCTTTTTTCGGCATTCTTAACGGACCCGTTTGAGATTCCGCATTTAAATATTCTAATTTAGTGATTTTGTGCCTCCATCCGCCCAAATACGGTTTCTTTATTCTTCGATCCTCCGTCTTCCATGATGAACAGCAAACCATTTTGAGAGTCGTATGATTTCGAATGCGTTAAAATTAATTTACTCGATGCAGCAACAAAATTGTTTTATTCAACTTTATAAAATAATAGGTTGTACAGCGAGTTCAATTTCGAGTACAAAATCTGCTGCTAATTTCATTTGTTTTCACGAATGTATACGTTAGTGTGCGTAAAGTGTAATATTGTTTTCATATCGGTTATTTGATAAGAAAATTATTTATTTCGTTTATTAAATACGCTTCACGTTCATCTCGGATTATCGCTTTTTATTAGACATACATCACCTTTTCACATGAATCTTGCGATTTACAAGCATCTTATTTTCTTTGTCAATTATTAATTTTACATTCAGATTCATTGTTTCGAGTCAATATTACAATTTTTGTGTATGTATATAGTACAGAATTTAACAATGTATATAAACCATAGCCATTTCCGTCTAGATGTTCAGAGCTACGGACCCTCTGACAGACGAAAATAAATTAGGTCATACGAGATTAATAAAATTATGAAATTATCGTGTAAAAAAGATTGTTATCAGAACCTGTATTCTCGTAGACGAAGCCTTCAATGTCTTCCAAATGTTACACATATCTCTAACAAGAATCGTTAACAATTTCACTAATAAAACGTGTTACTATACAATATTTCGAAACTATACATTCTACATTTTTTATTTACATTTCACAGCGACTCATCAGTTTCACAAACCTCATTCTTAAACATTCATCCTCAGTATCCACATGAACTCGCTTAAGAACATATACAACTTGTGATAAACTATATACAAATATCATTTTCATTTTGTATAGAAATTTATCCACAAAATATGCACGACAAATAATACACATCTGTACAATGAAGGGGGGTGCTCGTTAATAAAACAAAAAAAGGGGAAGAGCATCAAAGGTTGTATTAAATGAAAGTAAAAGTGCATCCAAAGTCAACAACACAAAAATATTTTTTTACACGGTTAAAGCTAGAATAAATAATATGTCGTTTATAGCATGAAATGATGGCTATTACAAATGAAATTTCTTTAAGTTAGTTTTATCAGTGGGAAATGTTGATGACAAGAAAAGTCAAATACTGGAGGTTTTTTAGAATCCTTTTTATGCCCATCAGCAAGTAATTTTAGAACCACAAAATTCGTTTTCGCCACTTTTAATAAATCATTAATCTGAAAATTAAACAGTATATGAAATAAATGGAAACAAATTTTTAGATTACACGAACAATAATGTAAAAGTATACCTCATTCACGGTACTAGCATTCGGTGGATAAAGAGACAATGATCTTTCCAACATATTCCTAGCTTGATGAAAATGACGGCACCCAGCCACATACAGTGTCGCACTAGTGACCTTCTCCTAAGAAAATGGAAATTAAAAAAAGATCTTTGTATTACTTTGAAAGAGAGGCAAAAGAGGAAAAGAGAAATCACACTCACGTTTCTTTTATGCATCTGTGCATTAGTTATATCTAAAAATTCTTGATAATTTACCGGTGGCGGAGTCAATAATGAAGAAAACGGTAATAACCTATGCTCATATCGAACTCGTTCCGAGTCAAATTGCATCTCAGGAAGTGGTATTTTCCCATCCATACGAAAACCTACTAAGGCCTATGAAACAATTTTACAGCTTTAGCTAAATTATAAATGTAGAAATACATATTTATTTGATACAAAGATACGAAAATTACTTTATAGTATCCGCCACATATATTTTGCATAGCTTGGTACATTAATATTTCCAAGTCATACGGTCTGGGTGTCGACTTCTTTTTCTTATTTTTTGCACTTTTTTTACCTCCTCTGCCTTTATGTACTTCTCTATCATTATGTACATCTTGATCCATTAAGAACGTATCTGCCCTTGTGATGGCTGATACAAGCCATCCATAAAGAAACTCATACAGGTACCAAAATATATAGTGGTATTCGTGTACGGAATACAACTCAAGCTCAAAACCGCTTAACAAGTACATGACCATAACTCGTAATGTATGATATAAAATCCATGTCCCAAAACAAGCTAGGTGTGATCTGGGAGTATCACTTTTTAAAGATAAAGTATGTAAAAATGCATCTACCCGTTCAGCCTGTTGAAATCACAAGTCATAAACAACTGGTGATATTAACTAACACATACAATAAGTTATTTGTAAACGTACTTCATCCTGTAATGTTGCAAAATCCTCCAATAAATGTGCCAATTTATCTCTTTGTCTAGCTCTATTATGACCGGTAAGTTGTAACAAACTGCCAAATAAGCTAACACAATGAGATAAAAAATTATCAACATAATCCTTGGCTTGATGATTTTGAAGTAATGTACTCTTTGGCATTAAAACTGGAGGCGCGATGAAGTTTCGTGCTGCATCTTTCAGAACATCCGAAAAATGTTGCACGCCAAACACCCGATTTGTTGTAGGCAAATAAACTATTTGCAGCATTGATCTGGATAATATACATGGACTTTGTCGTGAAAATTCTAAAAAAAAGTCCTAAAAAGGAATCAGTGTACTTGGGATTTATGCCTATATGTTATGTCTGTTGTAAATCTTCTCTTACCAAAGCTGCATGAAATCCATTTTGATTAGTGATCATAGTAACAGTACGAAATCTATTTAGTAAGTCATCTAAATATTTTAGAGCCTCTGTTCTTGGTTTTATTTTAGTATACCGAGGGAATGTTGGTGGTAATAATCTTTGATTTACCATAGGATCAAATCCCATGATGTTTGGATAATTTGCTAAAATTGTTATTTATATTACTTCTGTAAGCAGATGACAAAGTAATGTTAAGAAACTTACATATCTCGTCAGCTTTCTCTCCACGATTCACTGTCTTAATCATAACTTGAATCATGTATGAACAATTTGATAACAATCTATGACAATCATTTAAGTTCTGTTGTAATTGTTCTTTTTTTCCCATTAATGTCAGTATTTGATAAAACATTTTAGTGAATCTAATTCTAGCATATAATGCTAATCCATCATTATACTGAAAGAAACAATGATAATAATTGTTTAATTTCCTTGCTATTAAAGAAGAATACACCAGAAACATCTACATAGATTATAAAAGCTTTAATGAGCTTGTTCAAAAATGCACCTACTTCTTTCTCTGATTCTACATCAACTGGTTTTATTCTACTTTTTCTATGCAATTCTTCTTCTACTTCTCGCAGCATGGATATAGTTTTCTGTTCTGTAATATCCTGCTGCAATTTGTAGCCATAAGTAACACTTTGAAAATCTTCTTCCTCAAAAACTAGTGCTTTATTGATGCAGTCTTTAATTATTTCAATTATTTTATACACAGCATAACAAAAGGTCTTCAGGGATTTATCTACTATTTGACTGGGTTGGTGAAGGTACAAATTGATAAAAACTGTTTGGGCCAAACTATGACCTTCGAGCCAAGACACTATACACGCGTAAGTTGAATCTATTATTCCTATAACTTCAGATGGGGTTAAATTGTCCAATTTTAATGTGCCAGAATCAACAGCTTGTGCAAAAGTACATGGTTTGTTGTTCCCTCTATTACACAGCATGCCAGCATCCATTTTTGGATCCATCATTTCAATTGCAGACATTGCTTCAAACAACCCAAACAACTCATCGTGTAACAGTTCTCCCAATTCCAGCTCTAGAGAAACACATCAATGAAATATTTTATACTAACGATGCAGTTAATTTAATTAATTAATATTATTAATTATAAATTATAGTTCTAAAAGCAATTCTTTTAAATGTCCTTGAAATTAGTACATAAATAGAAATATGCTTCATTGAATAAAATGATCTATTATTAGATCCAATTTTTATTATCTTAGTTGTGACAGTGTGGGCAAAAGTACATAAAAAGTAAAAACAAAAAAGATAACTCAATTGTGCATTGGCAAAAGAAGAAATTAGTTTTCAAACAAGCACCTGTAATGGCTTCGAAAAATTCGTGAGTAATATCCACCCAATTGTAAGTGACTTGGTCGAATCTGCAATGTAAATAGATGTATAAATTAAAAAACATTGCTAGTTGCAGATGATTGTTATGCATTAGGTTATTTTCTTAAAGCTCGATTGAAATCATGATATTTTTTGTACAGCATGTTTACACAGTCGTTCTTACGTTACTAAGTTAATTCATTTATTATAATTAATACATCACGACTCACTGTGGTTCTTTCTCTTCATCCATGTCAATCGAATTCTGTTCTTCTACCGTGGTCGCCATTCTTGCAGACTGACCTGTCACATTTAGCAGCGCTGCCAATATCACAATATTACATGCATCATACTTTTATCAAAAATTAATATCGATAAACTTGCTTTCAAATCAACCGATTAACATTTTAAATTATAATATTTATCATTTATAATAATATATATCAACAAATACCATATACACACATATTAATTAGAAATAAAGTTGTATCATTATGGTTTAAGTAAAATGACTTTTTGAACACTTGTATGTTCAAATTCATTTGAATTTATGTTTTCTGTTATATGAGGCGAGCTTTACAAAATTAAACAAAACTTAAGAAATTAAAGCTTTCGTCGTGCTTTCTTTTTATGAATTGCTCATCAAATGGAAACTCAGGTATGATACAATGGAGATCATATATGTTTTAATTGAAGTATTCTTATGATGTTTAAAATTGTAAAAGTTTTGTCATGTTATTTGCAGGATCTTTTAAAGAAACTGGAAGTACTTCGTCAGGTGCAACACGAATTACAACAGTACTATAGTTTATTACGATTAGTAAGATCTGATCTGGAAAAAATAATAAACAACTTTAACTCACTAAATGGTAAAGTATTATTTATTAGTTTTATTTATCAATTTGTTAACTAATAAAAAATTAACACAGAACTGTATATTACATTTTATTAAAACAATTCAGTTGTAAAATTAGTTTAACTTAAGACAAAAGTAAATAAGTTACAATAAGAAACAAAAATAAGAAGAATGTTTTTTTCAGATAAATAAAAGATTAATAAAAACATAAAGTTGAACGTTATAGTCATTTAAACACATTTGCAAAATGGAGGTGCTTAAAAACAGAGAAGATATATCACTGGGAACCCATTCTACCTCTTTACGAAGGAAATCTGTTTTGTCATCAAATTCTTCATCGCCTGTTTTGATCGAAAATAACGATGAAGCTGAACGTTTGGCTTTGCATCATGAATTGCAAACTTCTGCTACATTGGCAAAAAGCTCAAATGTAAATAATAAACGAAGGTCTTTAGGACTTGACTTTGTAGGTAAAATGTCAGCACCAGCAATAAAACAGCATATAACTGACTGTATAAAACTAAATACTGAAAATAAGATTAATGCAAAGAATGCATTCGGTCTTGAAATAATTGATTTTATGACCTATATGATAAGTAAAAAAGATGATAATATGACTAATCTGCAAGTGGCTAGCACATCTTTAGATGTAAGCACTAAAATTTATGGTTTTCGTGTAGATAATGTTCATACAGAAATAATGAAAATGTCTGGTGGATTAGATAGACACGAAGACGAAAGCCAAGTTAATGACTCAGAAGGACATATAAATAGTGAACATGGAAATAATGATATACCTCACCAAAATAAAAAGAAAAAGAAAAGAAATAGACAAAAACTATTTGCTACAGTGGAGAGTTTAAAAGGAACTGTTGAAATTTTAAAACCTTCATTATGGATAAGAGAAGATCAGGATGTACAGAGTACAGATGCATTATATCAAGTAATGTTGTCTAATCATGCAAATTCTAAATTCTATTTACATTCATACAATGATGTTATTGTTGATACCACAGAACATAAGGTTACTGATGAATCTACAGAAGTAACTCCGCCAAAGATAGAAGACTTCTCTGAATTGGAAGTATGTCCACCATTGATTAATTTCGAATTTCGCAAATGGGCCGGTAATGATGAAGCAGAGCTAAGTCAAAGTGAACAATCAGAAGAAAATAATGATAATAGATTTCAATTTGACTTAGATGCTAGTATACCATCCGAGGAGGAAGTAATCCATAATGATATGAATTACTTAGACATTGAAGGTGAAGAGGAAAATGTGGACAAATGTGTTCAAATACGAAAACTCGAAACGAATATTGTAGATCTGTGCAAAGTTGTGTCTAATTCTGCTATGACAAAAACATCCGAATACTCATTCATTCTAAAAAATATGAACAAACATTGGGCTGGTCCTTCTCATTGGAAAATAAATAATTTTAGAAACGTTTCTGGACAAAGTAAAATCATTGAGACGTGTCAGCAACAACGAACTAGAAGAAGGAAAGAAATTGAAATAAATTATGATGAGAAAACGAAAAAAGATATAGCAGTAAAGTTCGTGCTGGGTTCTTCTAATTCAAAAGCCGAATCTGTCAGAACAGAATGGCTAGAAGAAAAATTAACATTGCCATGGGATATGCATTACGATAGTGTATATACTACTAAACTTTATCTTCATAAATTGATAGAATTAAATCCACAAGGAAAAGATAATTTAAATGCTACGCATATATCCGATATAGAGGATTATGATTATAATAATGAAAACGATACATCAAATTATTGTCCGCGTGTACCTAACGATGATTATGAAACGTGCGAAGACAATATTGATGGAAATGATTGCAATTTTGAACCCAATGCACAACCAGAAATCCAAGCTTTCACCGAAGATAATTTAGTCGTTGCTCCTAAATTGACGAACAAAATATTTATCGCATATAGCGTCCAAGCAAAAAGAATAGATATGCGACAACTCAAAAGGTCTATTTGGAAAAGTCTAACTTTGAAAACAGATAACTCGGCGGTAACGGATGTAAATACAGAAAGTACAACGGAACAGGAAGAAATTAAAATAAACGATAGCCAATGTTTCAGTAATATTTATAAAACATTGCCAAATATGTTAACAAAAACTAATATGGAAGCACTGAGTTTTCCCATCTCTTTTGTATCATTGTTACACTTGGCAAATGAAAAAACATTAAAAATACATTCTCTTCCAGATATGTCTGACATTATTGTAGAAACAGATAATGTATCTGAAACATAATTAGTGTTTGTTGACTAAAAATAAATAAATTTTTTAATTGTTTCCTACATATTTTAGAATTACTGATAGAATATATAACATATGTATATATTAAACAAAATTGTTTCAATTTAATCTTCTTTATTAATTCTTCTTAGCTTCCTTAAATTCTTTTAAGTTTGCAATTTTTCGCGAATAATTATTGTTACAGATGTTAAAACAACGTGCGCCAGTAAGGTCTAAATTGCTTCATGTAAAGGATTTGCAATGGAAAATTGATAAAGTCTAGAATCATTCAGTTGTTTTTAATATGCTTCAGTGAACACGTATACACTTAACTTAAGCTAATAACCTATGTGTTAATGAAAATTTATCTTCCACTTTATAAATTTCAAGGACGTTACAAAATTGATACCAATGATTCATCGAGTAGAACAAATATTTAGATATGATTGTGATAAGACGATGCATTTTAAAGTGTCTCAGAAAATTTATGCCGTGTCACCTTACTCGAAAAATTTCAAACATGCCAATTAACGGCAAGAAAATTATAGATAAATATAAAAAAGACCCAGAATGTAAAGAAAAATCTAATATTTGCAACGAGAAGAAACCGGATTTCAGTAATTGCGATTACTTTCTACCAGAACATAAAGGTGACGTACAAGTTTCTATAATTGGAGGCACCGATGCGTCAATTTATACGGCAGCACTTTTAAAACAATCCCGTTTAATAAAACGAATACATTTGGTAGACACGAGTGATTTATTTATGAGCGCGGTTTTAGATGTCAGTCACATCGACACGTCAGCTCGTTTAAAGCATTTTAAAAGGAAAAATTTAAAAGAAGCTCTAAAGGAAGTATGTCGTACTCTCGTTATCTTCTCACAAATGTTAATACCGCGTTAATATCGTTTTTCGATAACATTTAGACAAATATTATCGCATTAATGGACGAGAAAAATGTAAATACGGACGATTCAAGTATCGCAGCTCAGTTTGGAGCTGCATCGGCGTATGTGCACGAAATGGCCGAGCAAATGGCACAATTCTGTTCAACTTCTTTGGTGGCCGTTTTTGCCCGACCAGTTACAGCTACACTTCCGATGGTCACAGAGATCTACAAGCTTGCTGGATGGTGGGATCCAGACCGAATCATTGGTTCCACTGCCCTACATCGTATGCGAGTGGAAGCGATTACCGCGAACCTGTTAGATTTGAATCCTGCCTTTTTATCGGTTCCAGTAGTCGGCGGAGCGGATTCAACAACTATCGTGCCGCTTTTATCACGAACTAGTCACACCAACGGATTCATCAACGTACGAGTCGGCAATTATAATGTTTATCATGATATAGCGAGGTAGTAAAACTGTGCAGAAACTGAAATACACAAAATTCGAGGTAGTCAATTTTTCAATTAAAAAAATTGCCGATTTAAAAAGTTCCTGCAGTTCCCAAATTCCGTAAACGATAAACCCTCAAAGTTCACTGGGTACTAATTGACGCCGGTTTCAATTTACAATCCCGTTATATCGTGACGAGACGTACATGTAAATTAATTTCCGATTTTAAACGGATACCGATCGAACGAGACGTGCATTTTCTTATGGGAGTACGATATTATAGGGGCAGGAAGAAATGTTGTTAAAACTCTTGCGTAATGTTGAGAAAGAAATACCGAACAGTGGATCCGAAGGACCGACATTGTCTGACGGAGCGGCTGCTGCTAAATTGATTCTCACACTTGCCGGTGGACTTAGCGGATTCGAAAATATCGTTACTTCTGCTTATGTCAGATCGAACGCGTTACCGGTATGCCGATTCTTTACCACCGATTTGCAATTTGGCACTGGTGGCGTGAAAAAAAATTTTGGACTGCCTAAAATGTCATCGTCGGAGATTACACTTGTTGAACAAGCAATTCCTGTGATCAACGAATGCACCGAAATGGCAATAAAGGCAGTTCAATGTAATAGAGGCATCACAGTGAAGAATGCTTAAATTAAACTATTTTATAGAAGACTTATATTTCAATTCGTTTTTATGTACAAATTACCTTGAATGTTCATCGCAGAACGTGTATTTTGCTATGCAATAAAAATAGTAACATTAAAGTATCGATCTCTAGATAATCGAGTAGAACACGTCAGCTCTATTTATGTATCTTACAGAACTTATACATATACCTAAATACTTACATATATGTTATGTTCCTCGTTGTAATAAATGTTCGTAATTTTATTGATATTTATTCGATTCGTTTCATTTCTTCCTTATCAATACAGGATTTGATTTCTAATCGGCGCCTTCCACACTTTTATGAACAGACGTCAACTTTCGAAAATGGTAACTTTGGCGACCCACTTGC
The DNA here is from genome assembly GCA_947623535.1 of Coelioxys conoideus. Classification (NCBI taxonomy): domain Eukaryota; kingdom Metazoa; phylum Arthropoda; class Insecta; order Hymenoptera; family Megachilidae; genus Coelioxys; species Coelioxys conoideus. The sequence goes on along the minus strand of OX392457.1, from coordinate 17,218,089 downwards.
TTATAATGCATTATTTTCCTAACATCTGACGTTTCAAAGATTCCTCAATTTTCAAAGTCACAAAGCTCGGAAGTCTCCAAATTCCAGTGTTCGTAAATTAGAAAATGTAAATGTTCCGAAATTCTACAATTTCAAAATGCCCAAGTGCCGTAACTATGAGATTATAAGTTTTCAGAATCTCGCTTTCGATGTCAGTCAGTTTTCGTAGCTCACTCGTTTGTAACGCATATTTAAAATAGAATCAAACTACATAGAAATTGTCGCTTGATCAATTTCAAATATTTAATGTGGGGTCGATCGAGTCGGAACCCGGCACTTTGGGAATGTTCTGCTTTAAACAAGCCTTATTCCACACCACGCATAGTGACTCGTGCCTCAGTTCGGTTTGCAGGTTCAAACAGAACGGTATTTTGATTCCGATATAATTATTCGTAGGCGCGAGTATGAAGTATCAATCGTTACAATTCGACGTTATACAGTTTTAGTGAATAGTTCTAAAATTGAGAATATTTTTACACTTTATTAGTTGATCTACATAAAAGTGACAAACGAATTCTCAACATCTGTTGATTCATCGACGTTTCTGGTGTATGAATCTACCGCGCGCCGAAAGAAAATACTTATTTTTTTTTTCAAACATGATGTCAAATCTCCTGCTATTACAATTTGAAAAGTGTTTATAGAGAATTCAATCTATAAATAACATAACAAAACGCACAAGGATTTAAATTTGGGTCGACTACGTCTACATACCGCCCGGCTAGGCTATTTTAAAATTGTACGAATCTCTTGTTTTGACACCTTACGTTTGAGCCGTTTTATTTTCATTAATTCATTTATTAATTTACAGAGACATTCACTAAAATTTTAACGACAACATGGGAATGATATTATCAAGATTTCGAGTAAGTTTGTATTAATATTCAATGTGAATAATAATGTTTTATCGTTTAGAGGTTAACGTTCTTCCACATTCTACATTTTTTTGACGATGAATTTCCGAATAACATCACATTATTTAAAAACTCGTTAGTATATAATAATTTATACTTCGCTGATATCCAAATAGGATACAAATAAACATATGTAATAATAGTTAATAGTTTTTTAAGGTTAGGCGCCAAAATAAAATTTTGAACAAAGTATACTGAAACTAAATATATGTATTTTTTATAAACACGTTTTATTTATAAAATAAGTATGTCTTCGTTTTATAGAAGACATACTCCATACTGATATGGAATGATTAATCAAAATTGACTGATACTGAATACAAAAGAATTATTACACATTCTAAAATTACCATTCAATGATTATGCATTTATGTTATTTAGCACCTTCACATGTGAATTAAAATCATGCAGAGAAATGAAGTATTTATTATCGTCATTGTTTGTGGGCACAGTTAATATTCTATTATAGAAAGAACAAATGGAAAATGCTATGCTTATTGATTGCATTTCTACTTGTTTAGTAGGAATTGGAAGTCATTAATGAGCAGATACAAATAAAATTTTTTTGTGTTGCAGAAAAAGAAAACAACAATTGAAATATTAGAGGATCTTGATACGGTAAGAAATGTGTATTCCTTCAAATATATATATATTAGAGGTATTTGCTGAATTTATTAAAATTCTATTTTTTAACAGAAAATTAAAGAAATAGAGAGATATGGGCAAACTACAGAACAAAGACATAAAAAGATTGTTGGAAGACTGATTCTTTACAGTGTTATTGTTTATATTGTAACAGCATTCATTTTTTATTTTTATTTCTTCCCAGCATCTTTATATGATCAAATATTTTATATCATTCCATTGTTAATTTTTCCAATTCTGTAAGTATTATATTTTTCTTGTTTTGTGCAAATTTATTTATTATTTGCAAATGAGGTATATATATCATTCCCACAGAATATTACTTACAAAAAAAATGGTTACATGGTATTATAAACGCAAAATTTCTGAGAATCAAGAAAAATTAGGTACAATGCAATCAGAGAAACAGAAAATCCTAGATGAAGTTACAGAAACTGAAACATACAAAAAAGCTAAAGAAATTTTAATGAAGTTTGCTCCAGATCAGTTAAGAATGACTCCTGTAAGTACGAAAATATATATAATTTAAAAGTTAATTGTCTAAACTTTTTTGTTTCAGTTGCACTATATGTTTTGCTTACTTTAATTAATTACCTTTCTTTCTTTTATTTTACAGTTATCTCCACAGGTTTGTATTTTGTATGCATTAAATAACTGCCTGATGATATGATTTGCATACATTTATGAACATTTATTTTGATTAATAAATTATTAAAAGCAATTTTTAAAAAGTAGATATGTAATTTAACGAAGAAACCATTATTTTAGCCACCTTATAATGTGTCATCACCATCAGAAACATCTCAAAAATTTAGCACACCACAAAATGTAATATCTCCAATACCTCCTTCTGTGGAACTACGAAGAAGAGTAGTAACAAGTCAAAGTCAGGCGAACCTGCAAAGTGGTGTGCCCACTAACACTGGCCTTGTCCCAGTTGGCGTAGCTCCCATTCAAAATCCATCAAGTACTCCTTTCCAGAGTGGTATTAAACCAGTTAACACTCCAATCATGGGTTATCGTTAGTATTTTTAAAACTACAATTATTCGTGCTGACTTTTTTTTTTAATATTATTATTTTATGATAATATACAACAGGGTCACCATTACCTCGTCCAGTATTGCCTCGTGAAAGAAATTTCTTAGATCGATTTATTGATTATTTAGTGGGAGATGGTCCATCAAACCGTTATGCGTTAGTTTGCCGACATTGTGAATCACATAACGGAATGGCCTTGAAAGAAGAATTCGAATATTTTGGTAAACATTTGCAATGATTTATTATGCAATTTTAAGCAGAACCTTAAGTAGAATCTCAACTGAAACATGAAGTATTTGTAGTATATGTATTTTTATATTACAGGATTCAGATGTTGTTATTGCAACTTCTGGAATCCTGCAAGAAAACAGAAGAAACCTTCTGCGCCAAAATTGGAGTATGATGCAACTTTTCTACATAGTTCATCATCTTCAAATACTCCAGATCATACATCAACTGCCGAAAATATGGAGCCTTTACAAAATATACAACCCGAATCAAGCCCATCAGATACAGGTTGGAACGTTTTTTAACCGTTACTAAATGTTCTCAAAAGACATAAGAAGTATCAAAATTAACAAGTAAATAATTTTTAGATTCCGATATCGAAGTAGTTGAAAAGCCAACAGATATTCCAGAAGACACTGAACATACAGCTGAACCAATAAAAAAAGATTGTGGTAAGAAAAAATATCATTAAAAATGGTTTGAATATAATACAATTTTTATATTGTATGTGGGTGTAATCCTAGATGAATCAGACGTTACAAAATCTGAGACAAAAGAAGAGGATAAATTCGAAGAAAGTGTTGAGAAAATGGATGTAGACGAAACGTTCTCCTAACACGAATATATTCCGAAGGAATATGTAACAGGAAACATTTTGTTATAAATTGTACTGCAATTGACGTTGTAGTACATAGGTATATAGGCATAGATGTTTATTAAAAACGTAAATACTATATTACTGAGGCAAGAGTTTGAAAACAAAAGTAAATGATGATACTCGGCAATAGATAGTAATATAGTATTTGCTGAAATTACACGAATGCTATATTCTCATATTTGAATGAAAGATCATTCCAAATTGTTCTTATCTAACTCTTGTTAGGATTTTGGCTAACTGTAGAATGAAGCAAAATAATCTCAAGTACTTAGAAAAGATATCATTAATAAGATATCTTATTAATTCCCATATAATGTTTGCTTCATTTACAGGTTACTTGCAAAATCGTGAAATTTCATAATATATTGACAAATTTTTAGAAATTGTTTATTCTTCTAAAAATTTTAAATTATCCGAAGCATTATAAAAATGCCCACGTTGAAAATTGTAGTCAATTAAGTTTCAATTAAGACTGCTTATCTCGTCAATAGTGGACATTAGTATTTATATTAGAAGAAAGCAATTTTTTTCGCTTTTTATATGAAATTCGATCTTTTTCTTACACCACTTTAAATATTACGTAATTTTTGTTCTTTCTTTTTTTAATGGATACGCGTTGTCTCACAAATTTTTTGCTGGACTATCATTGAAAACTTTGCTTTAATATCGTATTATAGAAAACATGAATACTTTTTATATTCATAATTTGTACAAAAGAAATGAATAAGTAACACGAAAGGAAATACATTGAACTGTTTCTGATTGGAACTTTTTAAATATAAGTATTGTGATAGTAATCCGTATTTTGTGTTTGAGTAATATTTATTACAAGCGAATGCAATGTACATATGTATCAGATAAAGAATCGGCGTTTATTAAAATATGAATCGCTTTAGCTAGTTTTTATTTTTCACTATCTATTAACATTTTCTAAAAATTTAAACATTTTACATTCTCTTAAATTATTTGTAATAATTATTAAATTATCTTATTTGGAACAATATTTAATTTTGTCTGAATTAAAATTTTGTATTTATCAGGCGACCAAAATTGTTAAAGAAACGATTGTTAAAGAAAATATACTTTTTAACGAAAAACCTGTTCATAATTCCTCTATTCGTGATTCAATGAAATCAATGCGGGGGTCTCAAGTTTTTTAATATTCGAATATCTCCGTTACAAAAATGGGTTTCATAAAACAACGATATTTTTCTTGCTTTTCGCAGCCAATTGCGGGTGCTGATTTAACAAAACGTTCGTTCGGGTCTTGTGTTCGTAAAAGTAATGAACTTATGCTTGTCGGGCACATGTGTGAATCGGTCTCAGTTTACATGGTAAAAATAGTGCTCGGTCTTCGACGGATTATCGTTTGAGGTAAATCTAACGATTTTTTCGACATCGTTTTGTAATGATAGTAAAAGAGCGCGAATATCGGGAAATAAAAACCCAATGTATTTTTCTGTGCAAATCATATTGCGTGATATGATTTATTGTCAACGGTGTACACACGAAATGTTTGTGGCCCGACGATTTTCACTCACGCAATTTACTGTGCATAATATCGATGTAAAACGTGGTATAAAAGCGCACAGAGAAGTAGAGAACACGTTACTGGTGCTTATTAGAATATACTTAAACGTGTTGTGATAATTAAACATAAGTAACGAAAACTATTCTCGATGATATTTTTGCAAGTAATTTTTGACTACCTTTAGTGGGCGCCATAATAACGTCCATTAGTCGGTGACAATCATTATGCTATAAGTGTTTATTCTTTCCGTCCACTTATTTTGCATTTGTTAGTAACTTTCAGTCTTCCGATAAATTTCATTAATGATGTATTCATATTTGTCAAGTTGCGTACTTTACCTTAAAATTATACTGCGGTAGAAACTAAGGTGGGGCGGACTTTCTTAGCCCGGTATTAAACACGTGCGATTTGTAATACAATTAATCTGATTTAGTTCAATTAAAAGTGTATGAAATATTAAGTTTAAACGAAAATAATAAATGTTAGCATTAGATAGATATATTTAGATATTTAGAATGTAGATATATTTATGTATTAGATATATCTGTACATTGTATGTAATAAAGAATATTAATATATAAAATGAATGTATCTGATGTAATCATTTGTTGTAGCTCAACAAATATGCCGGAATTAACTGAACTTGACAAAGCTGCAAGCTCCGAGCCTAGTAAGGTCGAAGCAACAGCAGCAGGATCTGGTACTGATTCAGACTCGGACGATACTCTTCCAGACTTGGATGATGCGGGTGCAGGGGGAACCGTTGGTTTTTCAGCAACGACCGTCACTGGTCTTGACATGGTTTCCAAGGCAAAACAGAGTCGAGGAGAGAAGAAAGCAAGAAAGCTTATGAGCAAATTAGGACTAAAACCTGTACATACTTGTATTCTTAATGTATTTGTAATTTTAAACATAATTGAGTACTAAAGCAATTTTTTTTCTGTTACATGTAGGTTCAAGGTGTAAACAGAGTAACTATTCGCAAATCAAAGAATATTCTCTTTGTAATTAATAAGCCAGACGTACTGAAGAATCCAGCTTCAGATACTTACATAGTATTTGGGGAAGCTAAGGTGAAATTTGTCAACTTCGTGTTAAATTTGTATATAATAAAATTAATATTTTAGATAGATGATGATTCTCATGGTTTCGCATAATATAAACTGAGAAACTTTGTAGAGAAATTCCTTGGCAGACTGATATCTAATAACAATGAAATTTTTTACCGAGTTATTTTATTGCTTTTAATTATTAAAGAAATTCTTTTTTCCAGATCGAGGATCTTAGTCAACAAGCTCAGGTAGCAGCGGCTGAGAAGTTCAAAGAACCACCAGTTATTCCAGCAACTGAAGCTGGTGGTAGCACTACGGTAAGATATTTTATTTTATTAAATAAATAAATAATAATAACAATATGTAATGTTTAATATTTGAAATTGGTACTTTTAAGGTTGTCGCGCCTATACAGGAAGAATCGGAAGAGGAAGTTGATGAAACAGGCGTCGAAGAGAAGGACATTGACTTAGTAATGTGTCAAGCCAATGTATCTCGAGGGAAGGCCATTAAAGCTCTCAAAAATAATCAAAATGATATTGTCAATGCTATTATGGTAAGTCTACAGAGAAAGGTATCAAGTTTTTTTTTAAATATATTACATGATGATCTATGTAATGGTTTCGCTTTTATTTTTTAGTCAGAATTGAAATATTGTTGAAAACCTTGGCAGACTGATAAATTAGTTGTATAAATAATATCCATCTAGATGTATAGTTCAATATTTTACATTCGTTTTTACTATGTTCCAGGAATTGACAATGTGATGAACCTGCTTAGAAATAGGTTGCGCTACGTCGTAGCTCGATTGTGAGGTCATTATTTTATCATCTGCATCATCAGGGAAAACATCATCCTTCTTTTTGTCTCATTACATTGAAATGATAAGCTCGAATACCAAGAGATCAGAGTTCGCACGGAGACCGTGATGCTTGTCTCTAACAAATCCACATGTATATACATAATTCACATGAAAAAAAAAATAAATACACTAAGGTCACTATATTGTTTGTATGTTGTTTAAATGCGCACACCGTACGGAATACCAAAACTAAAGACCAAATTTTCTAGTATTACGTAATATTTTAAGTATTGATGCATGAACTAATGGACCGTAGACGTTACTATTGATCACTCGATGTGTTAGTCACAGACAGAAAGGCGAGGATATCACACATGTATACGCGTACAGTAGTAAAGATCGATATTGAATAACTTCTCACTTTAGAACCCTAACTCAGCTAAATCGTAATATGTTATTTGAAATTTGGAAATTTTAAGAACTCGTGGATTTAGAAATTACGTTGGGAAGTTTAACTATAGTTTCACAATAATCGCTCGGTAAATTATCGTATCTATCGAAGTTCATATTTCTATTCACTTTTGCTCATGGAAATGTGTCAAATTTTTTAATTACAATATTTTTATATAATAAATACTGAACAATAGTAAAGTATAAATATTGTTGATAGTACCGAAGTTCTACCGCTAGATGGCTAGCCATTTTTATGCCCATGAAATACAATTTTTAAAAATTTCGATTTTAACGTGGTAAACGCACTATAATGCCATTATACGAACGACATATCGCTTATAGAATATTCTGTAATTATTAATAAGTCGATGAAATCACCTGTTTTCCAAAAAAAGACAATTTTTTATTTCGATAGTTCAACCACCCTTCGCTAGATGGTGTCAGGGATACCCTTTTTGAATTGCACAAAAATTTCAAAAACATATAAATATAAAACTCGCATACTACATCTGATTTATTCAATTAATCAGTTTACTATAACATGATTGTCGTACTACAACATTAATTAAGCAAACAATTCTATTTTAAACATAATGTTTAAGAGAACATGCAAGTTTTCCGGTTTCGAGCATGATACTGTATGCATCCCTCGGTGATTTTTGAAATTAAAATGAAACATGTTTGAACCGTATATATAATAATTAACAGTACAAACGTTAGATGCCACTTAAGTAAATGTCTCCTATCGAGCAAAATAATTTTAGATTCCTAAGCATCTGCAAGGAGATCGCAATTTGTTAAAGTATTCAGTTAATTAATCTCGAAGTTCTAATTTTGACAAGAAACGTCGTATCAGCGTAGCACGATATAACGGAGGTATTTCAATTCGACTTTCGTCAGTGCGAAAGTATTACGAAAAGTTTTATAAGCCGTTACGCGCACGTGTCACGGCGTACAAGTAGCGAAGCGGGGTTGGAAAAAGCGTGATATTAGAGCGTGGACGTTCCATCCTCTCTATCCTCCCTGAGAATCCGCTAATATTTGAGATTTCGGTCTCGTATATGACGCTACCTACGGTGACATCTGGCAAGGATCTTAAGGCGCTTTATTGCCAACAAAGAAGCGTTCGCAATATTGTCACGTAATAAAAGGAGCACCGCGAAGGAAACACCTGCTGAACTCCGGTAATCGAATTTCCATTCGCTCGAGCTATTGCGCTGCCGTGAAAACGGCACGCGTTAACAATAAAAAAAAAGAAACCATCTGAAAAGAAAAAAGAATCGGCAGTAAACGTTCGGAAGAGTAGCAACTATTTAACGCGTGCCTAATGCGCTTTAACGTTAATGGACTTCTGGTTTATGAGGCCGACTTCCGCTTTAATTTCGAAGCGCTCGAGCGTTGGAAAGTTAAGCACGCAGATTAATTAAGTCACTTAAGGAACAAGTAATTTGAGCGCACTCGGGAATACAGCGGAGCAAGTTTATGTAACGCGATATTCGAACTACAATCGCGGAAAGCGTTTCCGTTTCCTCGGCTAAATAATCTGAGGAATATTTTTCTTCGCTTAAAGCTAGATTTACGGACGTTTAATGACCACTCACACATATGAAGAATAAAAATAAGTAAATAACGGATAATACGTGAAACAGTTTATAGAAAGATTCTTCATCTCGATGAAAGGGTAACATGCATTTTGAAAGAAATTTTTTAATGTTTCTTGTCATTGAAAACAAAAAATTTAAGATTCGTCATTTAGACGGTTTCGTAAACATAGTTTTAACTAATCGGGAGAATATTTTGGGTTTGATTATAACAAATGAATAAAGTTTACCAACTGTGAAATTTTACATTTTCCGAGTATAAATTTTCTGAATTCTAAATTTCGAAATGTTCTAATTCATCAATTATCCTTTTCGTTGATGTACTTGAGAATCTCGAAATGTTGCGGATATACACCGGGCGTTCGAGGTGTCGGTGCATGATTCATGGCACGAATAATGTCCATGGACATTCGTTGATTTCCTGAAAGTTTAGGGGTTGCGACGGGATTCCCGTTTGACCCTGGTCCGAGCCATGACGCGACATGACAGTCTCTTTGTGCACGAGTTTATGAAGATGTCGCATCGAGCGAACGCCGACCACGAGGACGTGCGAAGCGTTTACAAAACGCTTACGCGTATCACGAGCCGCGTACACATCGACGCCGACCCACATTATCTGATGGCACCGACATACGTCTTCGCTGTCAGCCGATCGTTAAAGGAACAATCAGACACGCCAGAGACGGATCGGCTGCCATTGGACCTCTCTCTCTCCTCTTTCTTCTCCTGTCAGCCTCCTCATTCTTTACTATTTTTTTATTCCGCCGTTCGTGATCGGTCTCTCGATTCGCCCGTTTAGATTTCTGCCCCGGCATAAATTCACGTATAAAGTATAAACAACGTATGTATCTATCCGCTTTTTTATCGCGCATTTCCATGAAACAGCGTCAAAAGAGTCGCTCACGGTAACATCATAATTCAACTAATAATCTTATAATAAACTGACGATATTGCAATAACGTAATGGCAGTCTAACGCGTGGCAATTTGATACGTGACAATTTAACCGGTTGCAACCTGTCGGCTAATCTAATACACGATGATACAGTGCGCGATAATTCGATCGAGCGACTCGGAAGTGTACTAATTTTCCGATAAGCAATTTCAAATGACCACAAATCTTCTCTCACCGCTTTATTTCTTTTTCTTTCCCGAAAGTGTCCATCTTCCGAATGCCTGAAAGCGCGAGTTACAAAGACAAGGTGAACGAGAAACGAAGAAGAGAATAAAGGATCCACCGAGCCATGTGGCAGGCGCAAACGGTGTGAGTAATGGCGTCGACCAATCGCTTCCGGGACTTAAAACACGAACGCACCTCTCTCTTGCACGTCCGTTCTCTCGGTTTCTCTCCGTATCAATCCTGTTCTCCTCTCGTTTGCACCGTGCGATGCGTATAATAACGAGCGAGCTATCATCAACGGGATCATTATCATCGATCGGCCGACGGCCTTCGTTCGTTCGTTGTTTTTCGTCCGTGAGCCGTTGCGATCCACGATAAGTGGCCCAGTATGAGAGGGATGAAACGATTACAGGGAACGAGAGACACCGTGAGCGGCGGGGATTTAACGACGAAATTATACCGGCCACTCGGCCACGGTGTCCATGAAGACGTAATATTTTTCTGCGGGACCGAAACGTTTAACCCTCGATGATCGGGGCTCGCAGCGTGATTTCGCGGAGGACACGCGCGAGACTGCCCGCTGCTGCCTTTTCTGACCCTCTGGGCCATGCTTGCGGTACGCTCGAATTAAGCAATGAAATTATCGTACGCTCTCCAAGGCGAATATTTACTGCGCCCCGAAAACAGCCTCGATAAATATTAATATGATCCAGCCGGAGGAGAACGAGCCACCGGAAGAGAGATCGTCTCGACGCTTTTGCACGCTGGATTTGTTTCCCTTTCGGGCTTTTCTGATTGCTGGCGCGAGACTCGCTCCGAAGAATTGGGTGATTGCTAGGTAGATAATCATGGAAGGTTATGTTAAAATTTGTGGAGTGGCAGAATAGAAGATTAGTTGATGAAATAGCAAAACAGTCACAAGCAAAGATTACATTGTGAGACGACGAAGAAAATCGAATCGCGAGCTTAATTCGATTAGTCGTGTTATTGGATAAAGTTCTCTGCGAAAACGAGGACAACGAGGCAGTAAGGAGGTAAGAAGCTTCTCTAAGGTTTCTTATAAATGGCTGACAATGATATTCAAGTACCTAACCTGCTAGTTAGAAAGTCTTACGACAGTCAGGAACATTTTAAGATAGTCACTTATAATGAAAACTTGTTCGGGATTCGTCGTGCGAAGTAAAATTTAATTTGGAGGAAAAATTAATACTCGAGTGTTCCCAGTGGAACTTCTTCGGAACAATATGGCGGAACGGGAAGCAAGAACTTCTTGGGCAACAAGGTTACTTCGACATCCGTCGCTGTTCTCGATATTAACGATGTTCTCCAACGATCGGATTTCTTCTTTTTCAGCGTCGGATGATCGATGACCATAAAAAGAAGAAAACGATAATCATTATTTTCTTTGGATCGGATTTAGCACGAAGCGATGATGGTGTTCTCTGTAGACGCGCATTCAACTTTTCTTCTCGAATTTTATTGCGCGAAACAACACTTCTTACTGCGTTAAACGCTTCGATACGAGTTTCGAATGATATTAAACGTAAAACAATTATTTTCTTTAGAGATACACGATCGTTGATACATCCATGACCATGAAATTTTCTAATGGTAAATAATAATTTTCTAGTCAACGATTTTTAGTTACCAATTTATTATTAAGCCGAAGATTTGAGAATGGTAAGAATTCGGAAGCCTGTTGGATGAATTTGCTTAAGATCGATATAAAAGAAATCTTTCGGCGTTTGACTTTGTCACGGCCACATTGCGTTTTTCTCCGAAATTTAGCCGGCCTTTTCGGGACGAAACATCCAGGGTCGGTAAATTTTGTATCGAAAGCGTGACCAACGTAAAAGTCACAATATTTAAGGCTAAGAACGGTTCGCGAAACGAGGATCATTTTCTGAACGAGCCTTCAGGATGTTACCTGACGAAAGAAACGCGCGGCACCTTTCAACGTTCGCGTGACCAATCGCTGAACGTTTTCCGTGTTAAATATTCGACATTTTCCACGTCGGAAACCTTCGACCGCAACTACCTGTTCATCATAGGGCGGTGCGCAAGATTTTCTTTGAGATCGGGCACCCCGCGTTTGTTATCCGTTTTAATGGGTGCACCCTTTCATGCTAAAAAGGAAAACGGATAAAGGGTTTTATAAATTATTACGCACATCCTTAAAATAAAATAGAACTTCAAGTAACAGTTAGAATATTCGGATTAGTTGGACTATTCGAATAAAGAACACGATCATATGTGAAATTTGATATTTGAAATTATTTTGATAATCACGTTGCATGCAGATATATCGGATCTTTCATCATAGAATTCATACTCAACTTACTCGAACGTTGAAACTTTAGGGTTCTTAAATTTTGAAACTGATATTTTCGAAATTGATAAATAATAAATTCTAAAATTTTAGAACGAATATTTTCAGAATTTTTTCGAGATATTTTCAGAAAAACAAATTCTCGAACTTTAGAATGAATATATTCAAAATTGGAAAATAATAAATTCTCAAATTTTAGAACACACGATCGGTACTTTAAACATGCAAGTATTCCAGCGTTTAAACGCATCAGACGCTAAAATTGTCATATTCGTTGAATCGAACGTTTCGATCCAAGATTATTCCAATGTCCAATCGCTCAACACACGGAACGTTCGAATTTTCAAGTTAATCCCGGTCCATAATAGTCGAGGGAGTAAAGGAAGCCGAAAGACACGATTCGTCGAGTAATTACACGAGCGGCTCGGTAATGGTCGATCCCGAAGGAACGAACGGATCCCCTTGACCGCGGTTAGAAGTAGGTGGTTTAAGGGTTTTAGGTGTGCCGGGCACAGTGTTCCGAGAGGAGAGGGTGAGGCAGAGAAGGTGAGCAGTGCTTTACCTCTATATAGGCTGCCGTGACGTCCCCGTGGTGGGATAGCCGGCGCGAGAGCACTATATTACATCATTGGCGGCCATTTTGGACCACCCAAGTCGCTGTCAGAGCATAAAAAATATGAAGTTCTTTTAGGGCCGCCTTTTTTCCGTGCCGCCAGCGGCGCGGCTCTGGCGGATCGTGCCGTAACGCAGAAAGGCGGCGCGAACGGAGAGGACCCCGAAGAGAGTCACGGAGAGAGAAGGAGAGACAGAGAGAATGAGAGAAAGGGAAAGAGAGAACGAGGAGAGGCCGTAGGTAGGAAGAAGAGAACGAGATCGAAAGGAGCCCGGAGAATCGAACGAAAGAGGAAAGAGAGTAGTTACGAGGATGCCCAAGAAGGGGGTGGAAGGAGGTGATGAAGCGAAACGAAGGCCGGAGAGAAGATTCGAAGGTGTACACCGAAGAACGGAGAGAAACGGGAGTAGCTACGGAACAGGGAACGGGATTTAGAAATTGAAGAAACGCCGTAGAAAAAGAAGAAACGTGCGCCGAGGGTAATAGAGTGGAAGAGAAGGATCGAGGAGGGTGTCGAGGCGCCACGCTTCGAGAAACATGGAAAAGCGACATGGCGAGAACGGACAGAAGAATATGGTCGATGAAAATATATATATTCTCGTGAACGCGAGGAAACCCGTGGTAACAATTGGAAAACGAATGGGGTGTTTCTCTAGAGTTGACCGAATCACACCCTTTGTGTTCGGAGCAGTTCTTATATTGCTAATTCAAACACACTCACATAAATGAAGACTTTGAATGTTGCAGAAGAGAGCAATTAGAATTTACTTGTAGTCCAATACATGTATGAAATACTATATACGTAGTGGGGGTTTTAATAACACGTTTACATACTTTCAATATTACTCGAACATACAAAGTGTAGCAAGAATATTACACAATGTTGACTGCAGCCATATTCATCATCTACAACTTCAAACCATATTGAACATCTATAACTTCAAACTATATTGATCATATCTAGCTTCAAGTTATAACCACAACTTTAAACTAGCCAAAATAATATTGATCTAACCACTGTTCAAAGTCGTCATTAACCTAATTTATTTATTAAATGGCACACAATTATGTATTATATCACAGTAAAGTATACATGCATTTCATTGGGACGCCCCATAAATATACGATCCTTTATACTCGAAGCAATAGGTTAACATAAATTGTAGCTAACCCGCACAATAGATGGATCGCGAAAGGGATAATGCAGCATTTATCCCTATCCACTTCGAACGTTTTTGAAGAATTATATTTGTTGCAACCGAGATTAACCGATCGAGTTGCAAGAAGGGCCAAACAAACAGCGATAAAAAGCAGGGACCAGCAACGAAGGAGAATCCGAAGAGATAGAAGAAGGCATAATCGGATAGGTCAAAGGAAAGGGAAGGGCCAAGGGATGGCGAAGGACGAGAGAAACGAGAGGCCGCGGGCTCTTGCTTACGAGGAACGTAAAAGAAAGATGTACTTATGTAGTTAAGTCGGGGTTACATCGTTTCGTCCGCCATCGCCGTGCCGTGCTTTTTAAGCTCTACGATTACTTATCTTCCCTCGTTCCCTTTCCATTCTGTTCCGTTCCGTACCGCCGTGATGAATCGGGACTATCCTTCATGCCGCGTGAACGCCTCGCGATTTAACTTTCTAAGAATAGTTGAAAATATTCCCTAGAAAAATTGATACCCGCTGGCGAACAAATGTTACTCTTCAATTATTCTTCGGGTTACTCGCCTTCTACCCTTTGGTTGCTGCATCGTTGCCTCTTTGCTGTTTCATTTTTCCTTGGCGTGATCAATTTCCACGTACGATTCTTTTGTTCAACACGTGTGGTCACGTGTTACAAACGAGTTGCTTGAATGACATGTCGTCATATGTTAGATTTGTGAGTGGTAACACTACTGAGCATGCGATATATCAATCATCAAATTTGAGCGAATTCTAAATGAAAACAAATAAATAAAAGAAGAAGAAAAACGTATGTTAGATTACCACACGTGTAGTTGCAGCATGTTGAGGCACTATGTGATAAATTACTGCGCGCTGAATTATGAATAATTATGGGTTGAACTACTACTCCTTAACCCTTTGCACTCAAACGATGACTCATATTCGCCATTCGGTCTGATAGAACAATTTCGATAAATATTTTTTTACTAAAAATCTGTAGTGTTATACATGTGATGTTTAATATAGTGAAATGGGCAACAGTGGAAATTAATAAAAATTGATTAAACGTTTCAGTTAGAAAGTTTCCGAGATACCGCTTGCCAATAACAAAGATCCTTTCGAGTGGAAAGGGTTAAATTATTATGCGAGGAATCAGTACCGAATTACCACACGCCCCAATTACCAATTCTACGAATGTTTCGCTCGTACCCTGTTAATAGTCTACCGTATAGACACCGTTAAAAGTAGGTTCGCAAAGTTTCATGATCGAAGTATTGAACTTTACCCCTCTGTTAGAAACAACGAACCATCAACCACCCCATCATGCTCGGATAATCGAATGCCAACTGCGGTCTGATGTTTACTCTGTCAGCGACGCGAAGAAGACGAGGCTGACGAATCGACTTGCCATTTCGAACAATTTGCAACCGTTTCGGTCGCTTCCGTTGCTGGTTGCACGCGGCCATTTTCATCGCGCCACATACTGCGTTAATATTCGCATAAATCATACAACTCGATGACCCAAGAACGCGTTCCCTGCAAAGCAAATGACAAGAGAAAGATAATTGTTCCGTCGATCATGGGATTGTGAACGCGTAAAATACGATCCATTAACGGCTCCGATCATGCATATTTAACGATCGATTAACAATTTAACAATCGAGTTCGATTCGGAAAATCGATTTCTCAAGATCGAGAACAACGAGCTCGCTCGTTACTCGCGATTCGCTAATGATAAATCCAGCCCATCCTTTCGTATCGAGGCTTTCGATGTATCGATTTCCGCGAGAGGCTAACAGCCGATGATGATTAATCGTCCGGGCGTTTAATCTCGCGTCGAGTTTTAAGAGATATTACGTTTAACCAGCCGACCTTGAATTATTGCTTCGGGAATGATCGCCCCTCCATTATTATTCTACTGTCAGAGAATCGACCTATCACACTTTCGTGTAGAACCACGCGTTTTTCGCGTGACTTATCTACTCCGCCGGAACCATTCTTTCTTTCCTTGTTTAAACGTGGAAATTAGTGTCGAAGGTTTCCAGACAATTTTTCGATACCGGCCACAATCGTCGGGGAACAAAACGAGGGTACCTTAAATCCGGGTATTCTTTATCGACCACTTCATCGTTTTATGAATAAAACATTAGTTTATTTCTTTTTTAGAACGTCAGAGTCAAGTATTAATCTCAATAGAATGTCTATCTTAATGTTGTTTTATCGGTGTCTCGATCTAAATTGATCGGAAACGTTTAATAGAGTTATCCGGATAGCAAATGTCTTGGCATGGATAAAGTAATTGCAGAAACAGTGGGTGTAAGCGCTATTCTAGGGACGAATTTGGGGATTTTCTGGAATTTTGGGAGTTTGAGTTGGGAATT
The DNA here is from genome assembly GCA_947623535.1 of Coelioxys conoideus. Classification (NCBI taxonomy): domain Eukaryota; kingdom Metazoa; phylum Arthropoda; class Insecta; order Hymenoptera; family Megachilidae; genus Coelioxys; species Coelioxys conoideus. Next base: position 17,201,527 of record OX392457.1, on the reverse strand, counting down.
TTGAAGCTTGGAACATTGGGAATTTGAAACTTTTAGAGTTTGGCACTTTGGGAGTTTGAAATTTTTAGAGTCTGAGACTTCAGGATTTAGGAATTTTTTAGTTTCGACACTCTGAATATTTGGGACTGTGAGAGTTGAGGACTTTGAGATTTAGGGATTTTTTTCAAATTTACGATTCTTTAAGATTGAGACATTACGAGTTAAGGACTTTGGAAGTTTGAGACTATAAGAATTTAAACATTTGGAAGCTACGGATGTTTGAAAGATTAGAAACATGTGATTTTAGTGCTTTCAAACTTCATAATTTACAAACTTTATTGCTTCATACTAGTCCTCGGCTGTCTCCTACTCTGCGCAGACCATTCACCAAATTATTCCAAACGTGTTCCTAAAATAACGATTTCTGAATGTTATAGTTTCAATTACTAATGTTTCGGTATTAATAGAACGATTTTACAGAAGAACTCGAATGCGATATTTCAAGCAGCGTAGATCACGCAAGCTGTCCGATCAGCAGTGTCTCACGAAACGCGAGGAGGTTTCAGAAAAACGGTTGTTAACGGAAGCGAGATGAAACGCGATCGGATCGATGTTAATATCGTCCGGGCGTAGCAGGATGAATATAAGCGTGTTCGATAAAACGATGAGAGAGGAAGCCGAGGATACAAATTTATTCGCGGGGCATGTTTGGTAGGCGTTGGAAGTGACGCAGCCCGCGCGGCCAATTTATTCCGGCGCGGTAAGAGCCTCTTCCTCGCTCGCCTGCGGACGAAGCGCGAAGACGAAGAGGTGGTGGGTACGATCAAGTCATTCCATTATCTGAATTGAGTGCTGCTCGTGGGTACCTGCAATCAGTTTTTCCCTTCCTTCCCGCTTACCTCAGTCTCGCATCTCTTGTCACGCCCTCGAGATCTCGCCGAAATGAACGTACCACAGGGAACAGTGTCTGCAGCTGCGCTCGACATCCGCAACGTTCTTCTTCTTCTTTCGCGATTCATGCAACACACTTCGAGATCTTTCGTTGTTGCGTGCAATCTTATATCGTTACTCCTAGCTCCATTTCGGTGGTTCTTTTACGATGCAACCTTGCGATCGTAGTCTAATCGGTTTCTAACCTGCAATTTTGTTACCCGGTTGCCTGTACATTTCTGGCGTGTTTGTTTATTATAACGTGGGGTCCTCGATCGCGATTAGGGAAATTTTTGGAACTTCGAATCGTCCACGTGAACGTTACTTCTTTCGGAGAAAGATCGCAATCAAAAATTGAATTACAATTTACTAGTTCAACACTCGTATATGTGTGTTTCGTTATTAATCGATGTATCGAAAATGGATACGCGATCAGAAATCATCTGTGAGAAACGTATTTTGACAATAATTTGTATGATTATATTTTTGCAATAATTTGTACAAACGTATTTTGACAGTAATTTGTACGAATGTATTTTTACAATAATTTGTTCAAGCATATATTTAAAATAATTTGTACAAACGTATTTTTACAATAATTTATACGAACGTATTTTGACAATAATTTGTTCAAACATACATTTAAAATAATTTGTACAAACGTATTTTTACAATAATTTATACGAACGTATTTTGACAATAATTTCTACGCGCGTATTTTTATAAAAAATTTAACAAGAACGACGCAGTGAAAATGGACGTGCATGGTCAGACACGTTAAAACAGCATTCCTCATAGATATAAATAATTAAATGAATTCGAATACGTGTTCTGTTAAAGACAAAATATAATATGTAATAAAAAAGGCACTTAAAAAAATCATATCGTATATTAAATCCGCAGCATCGTTTAAATTCATAAAGCGCTCGCAATCGCTCGAATCGAAGGACGTTCCCATGGATTATGGTTCGCGCGAGCATAGCAATTCGAACCCCCGGATCGAATATTAAAGTAATCACGAAGTTGCACGTAGCGATAATTGCGAGTAATCGCTAGCGGCGTCTGTCTGCTCGTAATTCACATCCAAAGCGACGTTCTGTATCTCTGTTTTTACGCGGGGCGGATATCGACGGAAGTAAAGACGATGGAGATGACGACGATCCATTGACCATAGCCAGGGTAGCAATAACGCGGCCCGAATTACGGGATCATTAGATCCAATTTGGGATTAAAATATTGCCTGCTAATAGGAATCGCGCCGACCGAGCATGTACCTCTCGCATAATTGCATTATTACGATCTCCCTTTTAGCGGACAAATTGCCTCGTGGTCTCTTTAACGCGAGGCCGACGATGTTCTCTTTCCTCACCACCGTTTAATCGCCGATTTCGAGTATCCTTCGCGTGAGAAATTACGAAAATCGACGTCGACGAAATCGTGAAAATATTCACCATAGTACTTTTACCTCGGGCGTAAACGTTATGGCGGTGTATCAGTCATTTCGCGTATAAGGAAATGGCACAAATAGAACAAGTACCGATTCGGTTAAAATTCTAGCTCGAAAAATTGCAACAGGACTGTCGCAGCCATTTATTCTTTCTATACATCACCGTTTACATTGCATACATTTTTTATATTACACTTTACATTTTATCCGCAGATATACATAGATACAAGTTACACATATGTAGGAATACGGAAAAAATTCGGACTTGAAACGGGAATCGAACCCGTGCCCCTCAGATTACGAGTCGTCGACGCTCCCAACTGAGCCACCGGCGTCCGCCTGATACACATCCCTTTCCGCATCCTTTTGTCCTTTCGGGTCTGGAGGCCCCGCCAATCCTACACATATACATATATGTACAGATATACGAGACGTATATGCAGATGTACACACGCAGATATACGCAGATATACATTATACATGTATAGATACAAGAGACTGCAACATAAGTGCAATTTATGTACAAGTAATATAAAATTGTGGCTATTTACACATACAGTATATGTGCACAATTATTAAAATGGAATAATAAACGATTCACTTGACATAACTTATCTAACTAAACTTGCAATCTTGTATACACATAAAACAATTATTTTTTAATTTTATCATTTGTACACAAAAAATCAATAGTGTATACATGAATGTATGAATAGCCATATCATTATGTGGTTTAAAAATGTGGGTATAACAGTATCAAAAATAATTCTAGCCAGAATAATGTTTGAAGAGCATCGAAGGCGCAGTATTTTCAAAGAAGAAGAAATGGTAGCGAAGCGTAATTCAAGAACATCAAAGAGCAAGCATTGCAATTATTTTCTCGTTTAGATATGTCCAACGATAAGTCGAAATCGGTTGTTATTATCATAATTCGTGCGTATGTATCGGGCAATTAAAATTACACGCAGGCAGACATTTTCTTCCAACCATTCCTCGATTACCCTCTCCGTCGTGTTGGCGAGTCGTGCAGCGAGCATCGGCGCTTTCGTGAGAAATTATGCAAGTCCTCGCGCCACTTTAAAGCCGGTAATTATTTTGTCGCTTTTTATTCGAGCCACCGTGCGTGTCGTTTCGCTTCTCCTTTTCTTTCTTCGCGACCTCTCACTCTCTCTTTCTCCTCTCTTTCTGCCTGCATTTTTTCCGTACGTTCCTCCGTCTTTCGTTCTCTTTCATTCGCTGCCTGTATCCCGTGGCTACCTTTCGTAACTCGCGTCATTTTCGTCGACCACGCTTTCGTTTTTTCGCCGCATATTTACCGAACTCGATCACGCTAATGATCCACCGGCGACACGACCGCTCGTCGGCCACACGAATTATCGTAATCGATCGTGTTCCAGCGTCGAGGTGGTCCCCCGTTGACGGAAAAAATCGTTCTAATAACCGTGCGCCAACAGCCAATGAAATTCTATAATATATCGCCCGTAACCGATGATCGCGGATGAAGATCCTACGTCCTGAAGATGTTGTTAGTTGCAAATTATTGTTCTGAGCGATGCGCGCGCTTGCGTTCCCATATAAGATATGCCTCGGCCTGCTTTTTCTTCGTCCTTCGTTGTATCCGAATCGTTTCTTTGTTGCATATGGACGCTCGACGTTGAAGATTTTTAGAGAATTCCGTCACGCTTGTTATGATTTTAATTAGAGAACCGGCAATTATTCTGTGAGGAAGGAAACGTAAATCACAGGGCAAGAAAGCACGCGTTATTTAGCTGTCAACCCGCAATAAATTAATGGGAATTTCTGTTTTACGAATCGCGTTGAGAATTGTGAACGCCGTAAGGGATCGCTAAAAAATTCCCGAATTGTATTATGGATTCTTAACAAACCATTATTGATACCTAGGAAAGTATTATATACGAATCAATCTATAGAAGTATTCACAAATTTCCATTCTGCTCCAGATACACAAAGTCTATAAATTTTGAATCAGCCATTGCCTTCAATCCTTCATCCACGTCCACCTGTGTTAAACCGATAGCAATCACCTATGCTATAGGGGAATTCTCGTGGGTACATTTCGGTTGGGTAAACGTGGTCGCGTCGAAAATGGCGATCACCGGTCGATTAGCTGCGTTTCGTTATCTCGTCATAGAAAATACGCCACAATTCCTTTTGCATCGACTCGTTGTTACGCGAGCCGCTCTCGCAAACACGGTGGCCGCGATGCATGCCTTTAATGGACGAAACTGCGTTCACGCTGGCCGACATTAACATGGCGTTTGTGTTCAAGGAAGCCGAACGAACGTTCGAGGAAGCAGCGCTGAATAAACATCTATTCATTTGGCGTTCGGTTTAGTAAGTTTGCTTTACGTAACGATAATGCGCATACAAATCGTCTCGAACACGATAACAGGGTGTTAGAAAACGTTAGAGCTTAGTCGTGGCTCATAAAATTACAAGATAAAAGAGTATCGCAAAGCGAGATAACGAAGGATATTGGTACGGGATCATTCAGATGCCAGGCGTCATTTATTAATGACCTTATTAGCTGGTGTAGATAGTATACTGCTTACGGTGTCAGAACGTTGGACATATTATAATATTAATCACGAGTCATAAAATTGTAAGCCAGCATGGTTTGCATGGAGGAGGCAAAAGTGTGGGCTGTCAACAGTCCAGGTGGCCATTATCATCAATAAGGATATGTGGTGAGAATAGTGTCTTGGAATGTAACGTTAGTAATTATTATATTTAATTACGAAATGCAAATTTGCAGGACGGCAGCATATTAAAGCCCCCGGGAGTAGGGGCTACTTATGGGTTCTTGCCGATCTAAGTGCCATAAAAATAAGGATGTACGAAAGAAAGGCTGTTTATGAACATGGTACCGCAGTAAAAACTGTCAGACTATAATGATAAGCTGAGAAATTACGCTATGCAAACGTATATTAAGCAAACAGGCAAAGAATATTGGCAGATGATCGTTCAACTGACATCGTCTGTGTAAAAGAAGAGCATTGTTTTGGAATACAACGTAAGAACGTTAGAAATAATTATTGCAACATAATCACCAGTAAATTCACAAAATGGAAATGTATCAAGAGGGTAGATGGAAAGGACTATCCTGAAGCAAAGGTAGGCAACGGTCCAGATGGCGACCGTCATTGATGATGATGTGTGGATAGAAAATTACTGGGGAATATGATGTCAGAGCGTTAGGAACCATTAGAACGTAATCGTCCGCAACCATGTTACAAAATGGAAGCGTACCAAAGGCAAAAAAAAAAGAAGAAGGTATAGGGCGTTGCACATCGGTGGTCCAGATGGTCGGCGTCATCAATAAAGTCGAGCGGGGACGAGGACGAGGAAGAGGGTGGGCAAGCGTGGTGGTGTAGTTTAAACGTTAAGACCGAAAGTTTCACGAGGCTGGAAACTGGAGAGCGGGCCCACGATCTAATCTAACCGGGATTTATCCTCTTCGGCCTCCTTTCGGCGCCATAATATCTGCGGGCGCAGCTGCTGCCGTTTCGGCTATCCTTTCTGGTAGGCGGCGACTTATCTCTACTTTACGACTTGACCAGGTTCGACGCTTAACGTCGAATCCGGCCGGTGCTGTGCGCGCAACAGATAAAATGGTGGTCCACCGTCTCTCTGGTGGCCATTTTGCTTCTAATTAATTGACGGGACTCGGAGTCGGCCACCAAAACCCTCCCCCCGTCGACCGGTACGATCCCTGTTTCTCCGCTTTAATGTATTCGAATACCTATGTATCTCTTTCATGCGGATGCTTCTCTCGTCCCGAGCCCAATGGGTTCGCGTTTAAATTTCACATTGACTGACGATTCAATGCTGCACGGCCAGCGTCGCGTCCGATCTACCGACCGTTAAATGTAAATTCGCACCGGAGGAAGACGCCACGTTCTCGGATCGTGAGTGTTACCGACCCCTTGTTTTCAGACGGACGCTTGTCCTACGGGGCGAGACTTTGATGCCCCTTTGACGCCTATTTTCTCACTTTGGAAATGAAGGATCATCATCTTCGGCCCTCGGGTACACAATACTTTAGGTACTTCGTGTTTCGGGTGTAAGTAACGATGTTCAGGTTTTTCGTGTTTCGAGTGTTCCTCATTTCGTATATTTCGTATGTCATGTATTCCTCAGGAATTCCATTTTTATCCACTGATCCCATATTATTTGAAGTGATCGGGCACTTCAGGTACCCGATACACGCGAATTCCATATTTCGGTACCCAGTATTCGCGAATTGCACATTTCGGATATCTTACGTACCGAATATCCCGTGCCTCAAGTATGGCATACACCGAGTACTCTATAGTTTTCGTTAGGAACGATTCCGGCTCATGTAGCGTTATCCTTGGGCCGCATCTCCATCCCGCGAACAAAGGGATATCGTTCGCGAAATGGTAATAACCGGCGAAGGTGTCGCGAATCTTCGGCGCAAGTCTATACAACAATAAGGCCGGTTACAGTATAGTCGGTTCGTTTTTCTGTCGGCCTTAAACGGTCGCCACGGCACGGTCGCGTCGCTTAGGATGGAAGATCGTAATCTGAATGGGCCTCTCGGTGTTCTTACCGGTGTGGCGGGTGCCAGCGGCAGATAGGAATCGCCCGCAGAGCGTATCGTGGTCCCCGTGTGCCACGTTGTGCACGCGTGCTTGTGTGTGTGTGTGTGTACGTGGAGGTGCAATCCACGCCGGGATATAGGATAACGTAGGACCCCACTTAGCTACTAATGCTGTCGCTACTCGCCCTTTCCCAGCGTAAATTATGTCCTCGAGAGCCAGGATCGTCCGTTTCGCCCGCGACCGCCCTCGCCCACGGGAATATAACACGATCTCCGGGCTAATCGGCTCTCTCGTACGTGCTCGACCCGACAACCGCTACCACAGCCGCGAGAAGAGTTCTCGATAGTCCGCCATTATTTTTTTTTTTTATTCTGTCCCGGCTCGCTGATATCGGGAAAGGCGGCCATGTAAGAGGATACCACGCCGACGCTGTTCCTTTTTCCAGCGACCGGCGAAACTACTGTTCCAGAGACACTTTTTCGTTGAGCGTCGCCGACCGCATGGAAATAAAGAGACGAGAGGATTTAATATCGTCTTCGATGTTGGAAGGAAATGGCGAACATTTTTGAGCTTCTATCCTGAGTCATTCTATAATGATCGTCCAAGGATAGACTCGTAGCGCATTTATAAAAGTGCCTTCTATTTATTGATGTAGGTACTTGCAATATTACCTTGTCACATCGTTCTATAAATAAACGTGTCGTGTTTTAACCCTTTGCACTCGAGAGCCGCGATAAATTATTTGAACTAATTCTTCGCCGTAACCTCAGATTTGCGTCCTTCATTTTGAGACTGTAAAAAAACTCCCTCAAGAGATTTAAGAGAATTAATATACACTTCGTACAAATTTCAATCGTAGTTCCAATAACGGAATGACGAATCGCAATGAAATAAAAATCGAGCCCCTTAACCCTTTGACTACCGAAATAACATTCTTTTGCGAATTTTTGTCGCTATCCTAATATAAGGATAATAGTGGATAAACAATGATAGTACAATTGTCTTTGAAAAATCTTGATGACTTCATCAAGTAGAGTACAAATATCAGATACCATTTGGATTTGAGAAACAACTTATTGAATATGCGGATTTACATATGGTTTAACATACGGCTTTTCACGTGCGGTTTAAGAGTCGAAACAAGAAAATCAAGCGATTAAAACTTTAACTTTAAAACGAATAACTTTATTCATCGACGATTCCAGGATATACAGTTAATGAAGTTCTCCAGACACAGAAACGCAATCAATTCTCGAACGTCAATTGGCACCGAGTCCTATTTTCTCGATGGCGTCTGATGCAACACAAGACCCATCTACTTGTCGATTCAACGAGCCGTAACCGATACGCAACACCTAATGCAAAGCCAGTACGGGCATCTCGCGGTCGAGGAAGAGCCTCGTTAGCGTCATTTTAGATCGGATCGCGAAGAATAGAGAATAAAAGGAAGTGGCAGGTGATTTGTGGCTTTTTCCCGGCGACCACGCGACGTTCCATCGACAATTTGTATTTCCGATTTCTAAGACGCGAACGCTTCGGGGCCACCAGCTGCTGGAAAGGTGGCTCGTTGGATAGTTAGTTTCATTGTGTCGGCAACTTTTGAGACTCTGTCCGCGTCGCCCTCTTGCGTGTTACGAAAACCACGAGCCGTACGAACGTGGCCCAGGTAGAAAAATCTAACGAGGGACCGAAAGTTTCAAAATGTAAACGATAAGGATGTCTTCGAGTCTTTTCGCGGATCGGAACGTCGCTGGCCGACGGAACAAAAGAAATCAACGCCGAACAAGCCGGCTTCGAGGAGAGAATGAACGATGGACTAGAAACTGTCTTTCAATTTTCGAATGTTTTATCCTATTCGTCCGAAAAATGAATCGATTCCGAGTAACAAGATGTTGAGGATGCAGGCACGAAGGATGAAAGCAGAACCATCGTGTTGAATTTGTCGATATTTCGAGCAGAATAGTTTTCGAGTACGATTCACGCACTTTCCTCAAAAAGTAACAAAATCGTCCGACAGAACCCCGTTCGATGTTGATGCGATATAAGAGTTTTCAAACGCGCGCGTACTGTGAGAAAATAGAAAAGAACCCAAGTAACAAATAACGCAAAAAACGAAGTATAATAAATAAGAAAAGGCGAAAAAGACGATGAGAAAGGAAGAAGGAGAAACAGCGAGTGACACACGTGGACTTTTAGGACACGTCTTCCATTGTGACGAACGTAGGGTGGTCGGCAGGACAAATCTGACCCTTTTGTCGGTGACCGCTTGGCACGCATTGTGCGTTGCGGTAACGTCGACAGTGAACGCACCAACAGCAGCAGCAACAACAACAGCAACGACAATGCCACGGTACAAACGATCGAGTGGGCGGTAGCCGTGTTTTCGGTTGTCCCTTCCTTTCATTGTCGCTCCAAGGGCGCAACATCCTCTCGATTTCTCGTCTGAGGTCTGCGTCCTGCTGGCAGGACACGCGCGTCCCGCCATTCATCTTCACGTCCAACGAGTCGAACGATTTCTTTTTTCTTCACTGAGAAATCACCGACGAACCTTCGTTGCCTTCTCCTTCGTGGTTAAGTAGTCACCGGTTTCGTGTCGCGTGCGCTCGCGTTCGTATTTTCGTTCGCCTTTTCACTATTGTCGGTGATTATTCTTTACGTGTCGTCTAGGTAGTTACGCGAACTTCGGGGTGAGTGTAATTTTTTTCACAAACTTTTACATTTGGAAATTTGTATGCTGTGGGATTTGCAAATTTCGGGAAATGAAAACTTCTGCATTCTATGTTCCTAAATTTTTAAGTTCTCGAATCGACAATTTCTCAGTTACTGAATTTTCCAATTCCCAATTTCTAAATTATTCAATTTCTAAATTCTTCAATTCTTAATTTTCCCAATTTCTAATTTCTTTTATTCCTAATTTCCTCAATTACTAAGTCCTCCAATTCCAACATTTCGCAAATCTCCAAATCCCGAAATTCTGTATACTCAAAATCTCTAAATCTTCAAATTCTTTATAATCCAAACACCCAAATCCCGATTTCCAAGTTACCTAAACGATAGGTTTCTCAAAAATATCAGTCCCATAAACGATCGCTAAACCGAAACTGTTTTTCTTGCAATGCGGAGGAACGATCTATGAAATCTGCAATAAAGTCACCCCCTGGATGCGTTATGGATCCCACCGCGGAGAAATCTGCTATCATTCGCGATACTATTGTCCATTTTTCAGGGTGTTCGTACATGAAACGTGGGACGTAAAGCCGGCTTCCATCGAAATGGAACATAGGTATCAGCGATGATCCCCGTGTGAGGCGCCAGCTGGTTCATATTGAAACCATCCCCCTATCGTCGACGACCACTGTCCTCCCCACCATTCTTCTACACAGAAACTAAATCATTTTCAGCCCCTCTACCGGTGCTGCCTGCATGCACTAACTACCCCTGGTTTCCTCAGGGGCCACACCCTGGCTGGTCAGGCTCCACCTACCGAAAGGTCTATCGTTATAAATTCGCCCTTCGCAATTTAATTCCGTCCACTCTTTCCCATTTTTCGATTCTCCTGAAAATTTTGCTGTCTTTATATTTGTTCAATTATGCTGTCGTGAAATGATTCACGCGATGTATTTTTGGGGGGATGCGGATGTGGGAATTCGGGAATTGGGAGATGGAGGATAAGTTTGGAGAATTTGAACTTCGTTTTACATTCTGGTTGATAGCATTTTTGGATACTCCACATTTTGGGGATACACTTATACTTTTTATACTACATATTGGGGGATATGCTTATATATTTTATATTCTGGGGATATAATGTGCTTCGTGTATTCTATATTTTGTGCATTCCATATCTCGTGTATCCCATATTCCAATTATCCCAAACGCAAATGCAACATCTGAATGAAAATATAATATCTTGTAAATTATGAATGTTGACTGGAAAGATGTTACGACTATGCCCGATACAAATCTCGTGTGAAAGCGGACACCTTGAAGACCGTCAAAAATTCAGCTGGACTGAGTCGGTACTAATGGCTTGATTAATGGATCGACTTCTTGAAAAGAGGAAGAAACGAGTGTCACGCTCGACGTAGGATTTTCATGGTGGGAGCACGGTTGACGCGATAATCGATTAGACACGAGTTCCGGAAAGGATTTTTAATCACGTGCAAACAGTAATTAAAGCACGGGGCACAGAGGGAATTCACCGATTGCGCAGCTGTACAATTTCGAAACGATCATTTCATGTCTCCGTAGGCTGATGATTATTAGCTTTGGATTGTTATGGAACACTCCTGGCGGAGGATCTTCTAATTAGATAATGATCACCTGCGGAGCGAACGATATCAACCAGTCAGAACGGTTGACGGACGACTATCACGGACGAAAGGGTGAAATCGTTAGCCACGAACAAAGGAAGAAGCTCAGGTAACGACGATAGCGAACTGTGGATTCAAGTGTTCGCCGCAAACCGTTTGTCAGGACGAGCCCAAGATTGATAGCGTGGCGTTCTCGCAACGTTCCAGAAATTATAATCGCGCGAACGAGCAGCCAGAGGCCTTCGATATTTTTGTCGGATAAAGAGAAAACGGGACGTACGGTCGGGGAATTTCACGGCAACTGTACAAATATGGTGAGAACGAGGGCGAACCACGCGGTTACGGTAATTCAGACTTCATTTCGTTTAAACAATATTGACACGACGCCACACCTATTACCTGGCCCACCTTAATTGATCTCGGCTAACCATTAATCGAGCTGCCGTAAGAACGTTCCTCGCTATCGTTTTCATTAATCATTCGTTCGTTTTCAGGTCGTCCCATCGATCACGGAACAGCTGTTCGAACTCGTTTCCTTTCTCGTGTACCTCACGAATTTTTATTTTCGCCGGAATGTAAAAATTGACGGCCATTGTTCTATGCAACGCCTCGTTTGTACCGGCACCTCGTCTTCTTTTTCTTCGGATCGATTAATTAACCGTTTGACCGATACACCGCGTTACCGCGATGATAGATTCGCTCGCGATTGAATTTCTGGGTAAATTATGATACACTAACGTATGTACTAAATGAATTAAACAAAAATATAATGTATTATACATCCTTGAAGGTAGGGCAAATTGCAATGACGTCGAGTGATTCATATTTTAGAATAAATTTTATGCGATTATTCGTATTCGTGTATTAGCAAAATGCAACTGCACTTTGTTTTTTTGATAGAGAACTTTTGTATACGGTAACCATTACAGTTTTTTGATTATTAATGCTTACATGGCATGTCTACAAAGATGTACCAAGAAAACTACATCTTAAAATTATTAACTTATTGATCATCGCAGTTTGAAATTACATTATCTCGGATGTCGAGGCTTAAAATAATTTGAAATGTATATGGTTTTTGGTAAAGAGGTCTTGTTGGGACCACACGATTTTTCAAAAATATTCGTACGTTCTTTGGTGTCATTTATAAGTAAATAAACTGTTCGTAAATTTTTCATGGGAAGGATGAAAATTGTAATCGACCAACAAAGGCGAACGAAAGATATCGACAAATTAGCGCGCGTCGAACAAGCCGAAGACAAATGATTCGGGCGAGTTCCAGATTCTCTGATCGATCATGACGAGCGGCTATCATAATCGATAATGCCCTGCTGACTATAGAGAAACGATCTCGAATGGCCACGATGCTGATCGTTATTCATTTCCCTTACGGATCGACAGCACGCGCATCGTCATCGTATCGTCATTTGCCAGATCTCGTTCGCTTTTTCCTGGCGTTAACTCGCCAGCTTTTCGCTCCCATTCGGCTCCACCCCCGTTATTTCATTACTTTCTGATTTCCAAGGGAAAATGGATACCTGAAACTGCCTACCGAATCGAGTTTCAACCGATTGCAGCTTTCTTCCTTTTTCTATGTTCGCTCAGAACCATTTTGCATCCCCCACACTAGCAATCTGGGGACAGGACTCAGTCGATGTGAGAATATGGAAATTTGGTGTTTTGTGGGATATTGAAATCTAGAAATCTAAAAACGTAGAAATGTAGAAATGTAGAAAACCAGAAACCTAAAAATCTAAAAATCTAAAAATATAAAAATCCAAAAATCTGAAATCCTAAAAAATATAAAAATCTAAAAATCTAGAAGCCTAGAAATCTAGAAATGTAGAAATCTTCTTCAGATTTCTATATCACGATTTTCACGTGAAATAAGATCAAAAAAAAGGAACAATTCATACTACATTCCCCGCCCCAGTCACTATGATTACTAAAAGAATTCATATGCGACGGAATTGAAATTTTAATGCGATAGCAAACGGTCGAGGACCGTGATGGTTGTCACCCTGCATAATTTCGAAGGAAGAAAATCGATTCTGTATATTAATGCTTGTTCCAAATTGAATCTGAGACACTGGAGGTAAGATATCCCGCTGCGAATAAATATTTTCCCCGTTTATCACCGATCCGAGACAAAAGGGTGTTTCTTACGATTCCAAACGGTCTGGCGAGCTAGACGAAATATTTTATCAAAGGCGACCGTAGCCGTTGAAGATTATAAATCCACCTCCGTGGTGGTTCAACTCGACGAAACAACTCTCGTACCGTGCCAGAAACCGTCGACGATATATGTGGAAGCTCGTCGCGCCTCCGAGTTCTTTCTTCCCTCGATATTAAGCGTAAATCGTGACACCTATAGTTTTATAATATATACAACGGCGTCCATGAGCGGCCATTTTATTGGACGCTTCAAGAAGGGGAACATGAATTTTTTTCTGTGGCCGTGGAACCGACGCTTGTACGGCCCCCTCGTGAGAGCCCTCATCAAGCTTTAGTTCCTACTTAACTCCGGTTATATATGTAAACGCGACCGAATCGTTAACCATCTTACCTGCATTTTCTACGGCCCACGGACCCGAAGAAACTCAAGTCCGTGGAATGTGGACGGTATCGTAGTTAATAGTCTGTGAAGATCATAACTCTCAACGGCTGTCTCACTTGTACCGCTGCCCTGTTCCTTGAAACTGTGTCGACGGAATTAGCCGACGGATCTATTGACGAACTATCGCCCTTTCAGGTAGCCAGGTTATCGAGATAGCCGGTGTTTGAAACAAAACACTTTAAGTGAAAGCGCCTGAAGGAGTGTGAAAAGTTACCTTCTACCTTTACGTTCCTTCTTAAGTTACATAACATTCGAGGGTAGCAATTGTTTCTTACCATTGAGAGTTAATCGATGGAAATCTGGGGTGATTAATATTCTTTCGTCGCTTATGTACACACCCTGTTGACATTTTGATGTTTAATGCGGAAGTAATGTAATATATAGGACAATTTGCATGTTCATTCCTCGTTGTAACGTGTTATAAATCTTTCATCCCTGACATTTTTTGAAATATAATTTCTTTGAAACCCTAATAATGTAGCCCAATGTACGTTTCATATCTGTGAATTATTTTAATAAAGATATTATAATACAACGTACATCTGTTGCTTATAAATAAAATACTTGTGACAAATTGGACCGCACACTTTGTAAAACATACCTAATTTGTTTCGAGATTTCGGCGTCACTTTTTAACAAACACACGGAAACAAAGCATGCAACTGAAACATAAGCATAATGTACGACTACTCGCGCAATAGTGTAGAATCAATTTCGGCCTTGCACGTTGTGCGCGTTCCATTCCTGAGCAATAGTGATTAAGGTTCAACCATCATACGAGGGTGTTATCGATAAAATTCACCATAATCCAGTCCGATCAACCTCTCCCGAGTCGGAACGTCTCTATCAAAATGGTTACCACGAGTTCTCTTCATTCGGAACGAAACAGAAGCAACATGGCGATGACGTTAGACTCACCGATCAATTTAAAATTCGAGGAGGGTTGCAAAAGTCTCGACAAAGTTTTTCGGAGTTAACCCCCGTGCTAGGTAGAGTGGATAAAGGGAAAAAGAATAAAAAAAAAAAAAAGCGGAGAGGGAAGAAAGGAAGAACAGCCGGTGCGCGTAGCGTCAGGGAATTGGACCAATCAGAAGCACCGTTCGCAGCCGTGGCACACTATTAATCCCATGGGGATTTGCCATAGGGTTTTTGCGTTCGTGATCGAAGCTCGGGGTGGAAGTTGCGGTCGGTGCTGCGGTTTGATTTATCTCGAACCACTTCTCACGCAACCGCGATAACTCACAGGCCCTTAATTTCTATTTTTCACCCCCTCTGGCCCTGCCTCTTTTACCTACTCGGCCGTGGGACAAGCTCTCACTCGCCCACGTGAAACCGATCAAGAGTTATCGAGACGGTACGATCGAGACGATCTGCTTTTTCATTACTTCCGCGTCCCCGAGGACCGATCGACGAATTAATCGCCGGTTCGATGGCGGTTTTGCGGTTCTTCCTCGATCGCTTGCCCGCCCGATTGAGACAATCGCGTTTATGCAATCTGCGAGACGGATCTCATCGATGTTGTCACTGAAATTTATTATTTAATTCGTTACGTTCAACTTCGTACAACCTTCGAGTTTAACAACTTTCAACTCCGAGATCCCGTCATATTCTGAAATTTTTATTTATCCGATCCAAACAGATAAATACTAAATAATATGTCCATCGTTTGTATCATATATGCAGTAGTCTAATTATGATATATTATTACATGGTATACCATATATCTTGCATATATTATTATATAGCAGCTCCTATATACAGCAACCGAAATGTAAACTACACTTTGAGATCAACCTACCTAATAGTACCTAATTTTATACCTAATTTTGTGTATGAAATGCTATGGTACAAATCCCATAAAAATGTATCCACCTTCACTATCAACTCACCTTACAAGAATCCAATTTCCCAACATAATTAAATAATTAATTACAAATTCAGCTATTCATGCGAATGCTATTAAGAGTGTATTATTACACCACGAGGTTCATTCGTGTTGATCGAACATATTCAGCGAAACGAGAATTAAATCGTACTTCTTTGATTAGTGAATTAAGTTGATCGCGAGACAATTTTATCTGTATTCACTACGGTGTCTAGGTAACAGCGACTTAGACAGCACATTAAATGCGGGTATTGAACGCTTGATTCCTGGACGATACGTCATGCAGTCGCTGTTCCATGGACATGTTACGGTTGCAGTGAACGCGATCGTTTGTCAGAACGACATGGTAATATGATCGATCGAACGTCGCTCTATTAGAAACGGTAGAAGAGATCTTGCTCTTCTCGAAGCTCGAACTATTAACGACCGGGGATACATCATTTCTGTTGAAGATGAACTTGATGTGACCATTAAATTTGTCTCGGGACTACCTTGTCGTTACACGGGTTACACGCATTCTGTGTCCGAAGGATAACTCATTTACATGTTATTTTGTAAATAATGATATAGAGATCGAGAAGTAGACATACAGGAATATAGGGATTTGGAGATGCGGGAATACGAAAACAAGGAGATTCGAGGTACAAGAATTGGACAGGTAGAAATTTGGAAATGTAGAAATCTGCAGAAATAAATTTGTGGGTGTAGAAATTTGGAAATGTAGAAATTTGGAAATATAGAAATCTGCAGAAATAAGTTTGTGGGTGTAGAAACGTGGAACTGTAGAAATTTGAAAATGTAGAAATTCGGAAACGTAGGAACTTAAAAACGTAGAAATTTGGAAATACAGAAATCTGGAGAAACAACTTTGCGAAAAAAAAATTTAGGGATTTAGAGACGTAACAGCCTAAAAACACATGGGTCTAGAGCCAGAAATCTATGAATATAGAGACAGCGGCAATCGCTACGAGCGCAAATTCCTAAAAATATCGAAACATCCTTAAAAATATCTCCATTAAAGGTTGCTCAGCAGCATTCCGCCGCGTGTGTAACTAACGAAGTTAATTGAAAGCTGTAAAATATGGCTATTCACGAAGAAACGCGATGGCGGTGCACGGAACGAAAAATGGCGGGGTAAATGAAGCTCATTTTGTCGCCAGATCCTCATCTAAATTACACCGTCATCGTATAACTAACATAAGAGTGCGTTGTCGCGTGACGCAGACAAGTGTCGCGGCTCGATCTTATCCACAGCGAATGAAGTATGAATGTTGCACCTGTCATTATCTCGTTACCAGGCGGCGCAACGTTGCCTCGTTACTTTCGTCAGCCACGAAATGTCCGATTCGTCCACGAACGACCGTGTGTATCGCGGTCTTCATCGTTTGGCAGGCGATCCTCCCGAGTTAACGAGTCGAATCGGTGCCGATTTTCGTGGAAGATCACAACATTCTTTCTTCTCGCCTCGAACAATCCGCCGGAATCGGGAATATCTTTTTTCCCGCGTTATTTGCGGTCCACTTTGAGGTCCCATTGATAATGGCGGATTCGAGCATTCTCGCGTACCCCGAAGAGCATTTTGCAGCATATTTTCAGCTCCTCAGAAAGCGTCTCCTCGCGGTATTTCAACCTTGAAAGTCGATTACAAATTGTGAATAGCAAAGTTGGTAATTAACTATGATCCTATCGTCGGACACGCATCAAGGCAGCAATGATCAAAGATTCATGGATCTTCTGTTCCCCCGACTCGACAAAATTGAAACAAGTTGCACGAAGAGCTATATCGAGTTTTTCCTCCATTACGTTCGGCAGTTTAAGGTGTTCAATTATTGATCGGCCACCGACGAACATCAAACGAACACGGCAATTACTCGAATCGTCAGTAGTAACGTGGAAAGGAACATTACAGACCCGAGGGTTTCGTGCTTTCAAATCATGAACCGTTCTACGTACAGTAGGCACACGATCGGCCACAAACGTGCCAGACACTCTCTTATCCGCGAACACCTTCGGGTCGGACAATTTCTAAGAGGTTGTTGCTCGAGGCTTGTCTCTCGTTAGACTGTTACCGCGTCTCACTTAATCGAACTCTGCCGGGCGAATCCGCGGCCTCCGGAAACAAGGGTGGGGAACAAAAAAAGAGAAACGGAAGAAACGATGCTGGGTTCCCCTTATGCGATCTGGGTTCTGCTTCATCTGGACACGAGCTGGTAGACGCTGGTCAGCCCTGCGTGTCCGCCATTATCTGATCCATACGCAGCCACGGTGACCATGCGCAAACTTTCAGCGAAATGCCGCCTTCAATAGTTGAAACTCGCCTAACTTTTCAGCAATTTTAATTCCCTTGGAACGCTACAAACTTTTCGTTGCTCGAAAATAATGCTACTGCTTTTTAAACTTTCTGGAATTTAACTATTATTTGTAGGAAATGGTCGAATTTGAGGTATGGTAGGAAGACTAGGTTTTGTATGGAGTATATTAGAATGATGATTATAGTGGATGATACAGTGTGAAGATTATGAATGATACAGTTTCGAGGGTATTATTCAAGGTTTGTAGAACATGTTGGTCGATTTTGGAGGACTAGTCTTTTTAAGGTGTATATTAGGATAACACAGTTTGAAGATTATGGGTGATACGATTTGAACGTTATTATTCCACATTTGAGGTGTGAAATGTTATTTCGCATTTATTTGCATAGGATCTCTGTTTGTCAGTAATCCCACATCTCAATAACCCTTCATTTGATACATTCCATATTCTGAGCACCCCGCAATTCGAATTGACTCTCAGTGGAAGACACACCGAAGAACATTGCAAAGAGCCGCAACTCAACAAACCAGGTCTTGTAACGCCGCATCCGTCGAACCACAGTGATTCAACGAACCATGGCGATTGTTGAAGGATGTGGTCGGATAAAAAATAACGCTTCGAGGATGAACGGGGCGAAATGAGGGGCACGTCGATGGACCGCGGTCCGATGAAGATCGCACAAAGATAACCAGATCACGGAGCTCTTCATTCAGCTTCGGTAAAAGTCGTTCGTTCGTCTTTGCGTATCCCCCCGCGAAATAACCATACCACGGGTAGAAAAGGAACGAACAAAGGCGAAGTGGCGGCCAGGGTGGCCGGAAGGGGAAAGGGTGCTGTGGCAAAACAGAAGCGTTCCAGAAGAAAGAATACGTCGAGCGTACGGAACGAGCGTGAGTAGAATGGAGCGTAAAAAGACGGCACAAATGGGTGGCGCGAAAGGCGAAAAAAGAAAAGGAGAAGGAAGAGAGGAGAAGCGGTAAAAAAGACGGAACGGAGCTGGAGGAAACAGCGGTACAATGTAACGGGCAGAATGCGGAGGAATAAAACGAGTCGGAAGCTGAATACAAACTACGCTCGAACGCCATTTATCTGAATGAAATTTTAACTCAACTTTTATTATCGCGACGTTGATTAAGCCGTGTTCGTATGCTCGTGAAGTTTGCGTGATTTGTCCAAGCAAATCTGTTGATATCGAAACAGTAACGAACGGGAAAATTTATTTTCAATGCGTTCTACCATGTATAATTATTTTGGGACGTTTTTCGACAAAGATCGTTCCAATTTTCACAGTCATTCTATGCCGAACATGCTGTGAATATATTTCTTCTTTCTTACATAAACACGTTCATCCAATAAGTTATACATTTTTATAATTGCAAAACTATAATATCGATGCAGAAGAATTGTACAGTACCTGCATTGAAACGGGTGAGCAATATATTGCATGAAGAATATTTTGTGCCCAATTTATACAATTTTTCCATTGCACAGTAAGCAACGACGACATCAAATTACAGTGGAAACGGACACGCGTAGTCAGACAATAATATGCATACAACAAAACACATAATTTATTACCATAACATATCTTGTAAGATACGAGATAAAATAACATAACTTAGAACCTGGCACATTATTTCGTATGAACCATCAAAACGATCCACGACCTCTTTGTAACGAAAAGTTACGGTCGTTACAAATGTGTTAATACAAAATGGTCGATACAAACGAACGAAGGATGTAACTTAGTATACCGGTAACACCGCAGCATTCCTCGTCTTTTCTTTCACAGCAAATCAAAGACAGGCAAAGAAGAGAACGAGTAGACATCGCCAGGCTAGGAAAAAGAGACAAAGAAACGGCGAGTAGTGTCGCGAGTAAGAGAGACGCCAAAAACACAGAGAGCCCAGAGGAAGAGGCATAAAAAAAAATGAGGAAAAGGGACCAGAAAAAGATCCCTGGTATTATGTGGTCGGGGTCCCTGCTTCATCGAAACACGAGCGGGCAAACAACAGGCTGGGTCCCGCGTGTATCCGCCATTGTTTGGCCCATGTGAGGAGGCATGCGGCCATGTTTCCCCACGTATACCGGGCGACCGGATAAAAAGAGGACGGCGGAAGGGGAGCAGAAGGTGTACGCGAGGTCGACCTGCAGGATAGTGGGGACTGAGGAAGGGTGGAGACGAGTAGGCCCTGCTAAGTCCCTTGGGTCCCTTCGAACAACCTATAGTTACTCTAGCTGTGCCTACGTATACTCGACGCAAACTTTTCTCGACTGTAGCTATAGGTTTCTTTTTTACGAAATTTCTGTGGATTGGTAGAAATATTCAGAGTAATTTACTTTGGGGTGTACCTCATCGAACAGGACCAGAAACGAGCAATTAACCCTTTGCACTCGCAAATCGACTCACATTCGCATTTGATGCAACAGTTTTCAATAAATGACTTTCAACTAAATCTATAGTAGTAAAAAAAATGATTTCAAGAAAGCTCGTCAAACTTTATAACTAGAAAATTTTAAGGTTGCTATGTGCCAACAATGCTGTCGAGTTCAGAAAAACCAATTTAAGGAACTTTCCTTTATATAAGTCATAATTTGCGTTGCTTCATAGTTTTAGTGCGAGGTATTATTAGTATGGGGATTTTGACAGGAAATATCTCCGAAATGTAGAATACTAGTTCTGGGTTATTTGTAATCTGGAACATTCGAAACGTAGAATATCTAAAATAAATGGTATCCAAAATGTGAGATACGCTAAATCCAAAATACTCAATTTTCCGAATTGTTCAAGTCTCCGAAACACTCAAGTCCCCGAAATACTTTACTGTACCATACTACTTTATGGTACAGTAAAAATGGCAGCTAAATCCGAAATACTAAAAGAATGCTACAGCAAAAATGGTCCCTAAGTAACCCATGCACGAAACACGAATATCAAGGAAAAATAAATGAAACGGATTAGTCAAAAAAAAGACGAGCGAGAAATTCCATAAGCATAGCAACACGTGCGAGTTCCTATTGCAAAATTGCACATGCAAATTTCCTCATTAGCATACATCCGTGTTCAAAGTTTTGCACTTTAGCGTGCAACACGTCGACGGCGCATCGACGCAACGTTGTGCACGTAAATTCGCGATCGTGTAAGAATATACTGTGTGACTGTCTTAGCATTAATTACCGAGCATCGATAGGCACGCACGGCGTGCACGCGTCCCCCAGCACGCGCGTAAATTTACGCTTATGCCCGTATTGATTTTTATATTAATTATCAGCCACGGGACACGGTAGATCCTTCGAGTGCTGCGAATGTAAACACCGTAAATAATGGCATGCAGAGATGAGTATGGCGATAGCGAACCGGAGAAACATTTCGAGTGCTTATATCTCCTCTCGGACCACTTCAAATCGCATGATCGTACCGATGCGTTCGATACTATTAATCGAAACATTGCTATCGTTCTCGATCCGCCGGCATCGTCGAACTATACCCGGAAAACGGTGACAATTTTAATACTCACCATTCCGCGAGCCATTAATCGTCCCACGCTCGAAAATGGTTCACGCGTGCACGTAAATTAACGTATTCGATTTTTCGCGTCCTATAATCACGCGTGCTCGCGTGTGCATAAATACGCTCGCGGATATATTCCTATAAATTGACACGTACTCGTGCACACCGAGGCTAAACCACACGTTGCCAGTCAGCGTGTGTATGGGAAGAAACTGGTTCGGCTTGCCAGTTAATTATAACCCATAACGATCGGTCCATCAAATCTGATCACACGAACGGCGAGGATCCTCCGGGCTGGCTAGGTTGTATGGGTTACCAACACCGAACGCCATGAATACCATAACGTTATCCACCGACTTGGCAATGCCACGGCTAAATGAAGCTTTTACGCAGCCCGTTGGATCGAGTTTGTTATGGGATCAACACTTTCATCGCGACGTGCCGCGTTAGGCATACGCTACGAGGCTAACCAGCTTCTTGGCATAATCGTTTCTCGAATGTGGATCCACTATCTTGGATTCTTTGTTACATTTACATGGACTATAGACAAACAAATTTTATTTATGAAACAATGTATTCGTGTTTCTGGTATAATCCTTTCTAGAATGTAGACCCACCATCTCGAATGTTTCGTTACATTTATATGGCCTACAGACAAACAAATTTTATTTATGAAACAATGTATTCATCTTTCTGGTATAATCGTTTTTCGAATGTAGGTCCACAATCTCGAATGATTTCTTACATTTATATGGGCTATAGACAAACAAATTTTATTTATGAATACTTTGTTTCATAAATAAAAAGTTTTTGTTTAAAGATGACTTTTTGAAAGATGACTTGAGTCTGGAAGAATTGTGCTTATAGAATTTGGACGTTCTTGATGAGGATGATTTAAACAAGAATCTCGAGTTAAAATTGTTTAAACTCCACACTTAGAACTCTTGAGCACAGTAATGTAAAATCTATAGATTTTTTAAAAGAAGACTTGAGTCTGGAAGAATTGTGATTCCAGGATTTGGATGTTCTTGATGCAGTTGAGTTAAACAGGATTCTCGAGTCGAGGTTTCACAGGTTAAAAGTGTTAAGTTAGCAACGTGGATCATCGATATCGCGGGTCACAAAGTACGATTTCTCGGCGATCATCCGCACGATTTCTTCTTATTAAATTCCCCAAGTTCTCGCGAATGTAAAAACATAAAAGCACGGGACGCTTAAGTGTGAACTGTGAACCGGTTCGTGAACAGAAGTTCGGGGAAGCCGTAAGGATCTCGTGCTTCCTGTTTTCCCACAGCCAGGTTTTCTCGTAACGAGGATCACGGCGCGGCGATGCAACGATCCACCGTGATTGCGATCCTAAAAACGGTATCCTGTTCTACTCCAACGATTTTACGATTGCCAGCGCGGCTAGCTTCAATTAAGAACCACCTGGCGGGTCGAAGGATTCCATGGAAACGATTTTAGAAATGGCCAGATACGCCGGCGTCTTCGTGGCGTTGCCAGGCTTTACATCAACTGAAAGCAAATTTAACACTGTACGTAGATTAAAACTTTACTTCGACCCACGTTTTAGATATCTAGTATCTCGACTGTGTAATCGAGTTTCGAGTATTTCATATTTGGGGCGCTTTAATGGCGGCTACAACAAGATTAGGATATTTCATGTCTTGGTTTAGCGTATTCTGGGTGTACCATGCTTTAGATGGCTTATATTTTCGGCGTTCAAGATTTTAGGTATTTTAGGTATTAGTCCACGTTTGGGATATCCTACATATCGGGTTTTTTCAGATTCTAGGTATACCAAATTTCAAATATCCTCTACTTTGGTAATTCCACGTCTCAGGTATCCCAAACTTGAAATATTCCACATTTCGGGTTTCCCAGCTCGCAGGTATCTGAAATTTAGAGTATTCCATGTTTCGGGTATCCTACATTTCGGGTTTTCCAGATCCCAGGTATCTCATATTTCGAGTACAGCGCGTTTCGGTTAACCTACATTCCTTGTCACCAGATCCCAGGTATCCCACGTTTCAAGTATTCTATACTTCGGTAATTCCGCTACCCAGGTATCCCTAATTTCGAATATCCCACATTTCGGTTTTCCTAACTCCCAGGTATCCCAAATTTGCAGGTATCCTACGTTCAGAGAACGTCGCGTCCGGGGTACCCGAAATATCGAGCGTTCCACGATCCGAGCGTCGATGCTTCAACGATGAGCCGCCGATCCGAACGTGCCGTTGCGCTGGTTTCCGCGAATAGTCATTGTTAATAAACGGCGAATCGGATAAAAAGATTACGTATGTAGGTGCCAGGAAAGGAATGGATCGCGAGGCGTGTAGAGGCGGGAAAAAAGGAATCGCGCGTGTCCGTCAGAACGAATAAGTCCGTTTAAGGGTTAATCTGTGAACCGATCGAAGGAATTACGTTGCAGCTTGTCCGGCCAACGGCTGGCCACACGGTATCGAAGAAAAAGCGGTAAGTGAATCGTAGGACCGTGATTTACGATCGTTCGGATCGGTTCATCCGTTTCAGCCATCGTCCGTTCGTTGATTTGCATTTTATCGCGCCGCCGACGTTACCATCGTTCGCAAAGTCGTCGGAATCCGTCGACGAGACATCTGCCAACGGAGAACGATTCGTGACGGTGAATCGTTTGTGACCCATCTGCCGACTAGATGACGAGTATACCATCGTGGACGCCGTTATAATTGTACGATCAAACGAACTTACCTTACTGATGTTCCATCGTGATTATCCTAGACGTCTTGTCCGAATAGATCAATAAGTAGTAACGCCAGTTGCTCGATTCCTCGCAGTTTTTAAATTCCAACAATTTCCCTCTTCCGCTATGGTGACAGACCTGTTCCCTCATTACGCCATTACATTTCAAAGTCACCCAAATTACAAGCCGAGTAGATCAAACAGGTTGAGATTAAACAAAAAAGGTCTACGTCTAGCATAATCACGATCAAACATCACTAAGGTAAGTTCGTTTGAACGTACAATTATGCTGCAACGTCTTGTCCTTTAGATCTATAGGTAGATGCTTAAAGATTATTGCAATTTGTATTTCAACAGATCTGTCACCATAGCGGAAGCGGGAAATTGTTGAAATTTAAAAAGTGTGACGGATCGACGTCGAATTGGTACGAAACGCCAGGATTGTGTTCCCGCAAACGGAACGTCACCCTCGGACACGGAGAAAAAACCCTGAACGTCGAATACTCGTTAAATTAGAGTATTTTAATTGGTCGTGAACGAGATACGATCGAGGCTTCGTGTAATTAACTTTGTAGTTTAATTAAGCGCCTTGATGTTTAATTCATAACCGAGTTTCTTTTCGTTAACGTTATAATTGCTTGTAATTGTTCGTTCATGGGTCCTGCACTCGCGGATCGAAGTTCAATTTTTTTACCGAAACTTGAAAAACGAAAGATTAAAGGTTTACTTTTAGCGCGTTTTTTATTGGATATTAATCTCGATTTAATTTTACATTCGATCGGGTGCATGTTTTAAATTTATTGCTTAATCGAATCTTGTACCAGTAGAAATGAATATTAATGTCTAATTGCAATTGTCCCACAGTAATGAGTACAAGTTAATTTATAATTCAGGACGTCCTTGTTTGAACCCTCAAAACGAAGGTGTTTTACTCAAACAACGTTGGCCTAAAAACCTCAAAAATAGTTCTATTCAAAGAACATCAATGATCCCTATAGAAAGTGCATAATTAATCAAAATTATTATATCTGAAATTCGTGGTCAACGAAAAGATTTTCCAATTTTTCTATAATCAGAATGCTGTAACATCCGAAGAGCACAAATCCAGTGTCAAAGTTTTGCTTACGCAGCTCCACAAACGTCATAAATTACATCATTATTGTGAGAATTTATCGAGATTATTTATAGCCTTCTCATTGTTACGTCGCGTCCAGAAGCAGAAAGATTTGCTGGAAGTATTCGAAAATCTGTCGGGGCGGAATCGCCATGAAAAGGGAGGATCTTCGTTCAGCGCTAACGCGTGTGTACACAGACCGAAATTTGATTTTGTTGTCGCCTTACAATACTCAATTATCCCCTTGGTGGCAGGGTTCGAACATCTGTCGTGACACACCCCTCGGCTACACCGCCATAGCTAACTTGTTTCCCCATTAGACGACGAACGTACGCGAATTCATGAACGCTAGATGCGTTGGGATGAACCGAGCTTAGGGTGAACGACGATAATATCGCTTATCGACTGACTCTTCTTGTTCTGTTCTTCGGGGGGTTAGTTCGACGTTTTTGTAATGGAGACAGATGATGGAACTTTGCATTCTTCGCGAGGGATGCTGCGGATATTGCGAATTGGGTCGCACGATTTCGGGAATTTTTAGGTCTCTTTCATTCGAAGTGGAATTGAATTTTATTTCATTGTATTTTTCAGAGTTTAGGTTTCTTCTAAAGGCGGTGAATGTGGGGTTGATACTTGTAGCCGAAAATCTAATTGAATTAACTTTGCAATTTGCAAGAAGTCGAATTTTCAAATTTGCGAACTCCTAAATATTAATCTTCTCAAACTCCTAAGTTTCTATATACTCAAATTTCAAATTTTCAAGTCTGCAAGTCTTAAATTTCCAAATTCCCGATTTCTCAACCCCACATTCTCAAATCTGAATTTTTCAAATTTCCAAATTTCCAAATTCTCAAATCCGAATTTTTCAGATATCCAAACTTTCAAATTCTCAACCCTACATTCTCAACTCTGAATTTTTCAACTTTCCAAATTTCCAAATTCTCAACCCCCCATTCACAAACCTGAATTTCTCAAATTACCAAATTCTCAACCCTACATTCTCAAATCTGAATTTTTCAAATTTCCATTTGCTACATTTCCAAATTCGCACATCTCCAAATTCCTAAATTTATAAACCCTCGCATCTCCAAATTCTTAAACTGCCAATGTCCCAAATTCCTAAATTCCCTAAATGACGAAATATCGTTACCGTCAACGGACATCGTGACCGATCATGTCCGAACCAATTAAACGCGGATGATCAATAATCCAGCGAGCACTTTACAAGAAAGATCGCACGATGTCGTTCGAGTTTAATGGCGCGACCGAGCGGCTGATTTCATCGACGATTTAAGGAGCTCTTTCACGCACTTCCGCCACCTCTAATCAAGCGGCGGTCGTTGATTGTGAGCCGTGTTATTACGCGAAACAGCCAGCCTGGCCGGGAACGATCCGACGATAAAAACACGGTCGAGATTGGCCATGTTGCATTAGCGTGCAGTCGCACACACGTGTTCGACTATCGTACGCACGTGCACGTTTAGATGCAGCCTGGTTGCATCGAGCAGCGGCTAAGGGGCTTATCGATTGCGCTGCTGGCACCTTCGACCAGCCTTTCTTACGCCTCTTTCTTAGCTGATTACGATCCACCGTGGATTTTATCACAACGACAAGCGGTTGTCGATGAAACGGTTCGAGTTCTACAAGCTCGATCCCGATCTCCTCGACCGATGGAAACGGAGAACGTTTGTGATTATAGAACGGTGGTCTTCGAGCGGAACGCGGAGATTAGACCGATATCGATGATCGATACGCTGCCGATACGGTATTGGATGAACTTTCGGGGACAAAATTCTGGGGTTTGGCAATTTTTGTTTCTTTGGCAATTTCATTGACTGGAAGAAAGAAAATATATATATCAATATCACAAAACGTGAAATAATTGAACAATAGAAGAACGGTATCGAACTTCTCCCTCAAGTATCGAACATCTTCGTCAGGTCGCAAAGGGTTATCGCAAACAACGTATCGAAGTTGATAAAGTATGACAAGGCGCATGATTTTGCAAAGATATCGGAGAATGTATTATGTAAAAGGTTTGAACTACCGATTTGCGACAGTCGCATGAAGAAACATCTTCTCTACGTAATAATTCAGCGAGTAGCTCGTTTCTTTTACCATTTTCTTCGACATCCCGTCCACGTATACCTAACGACCGCGGTTCTTGTTCCAGCGAGTGGTTTGGCTTTCTTCGAGTTTCCTCGGATGACGTGACCGAACCCCATTACCCTGTTCTCGGCTTCCCGCCGCGCCGTTCAACCACGCGATCCCTCTGTCACCTAATAACGCTCCTCCTAATCGGCTGATAAGAGGACACGCGAGTGTCGTTGCATAAATAAAGCCAAGATCTTGCGAGCCAGTTCAAACACGCAGACACCTCTTCTACATAAACTTACCCACGGAACAACCGATAAACGGGTTGCAATTAACCCCGACGAAACTCCTACCTAATCGATTCTTCCTTCCAAAAATCCAATCGTTTCTCTCTTAACCTATCGTTCGTTTTGTCAGTCAATAAATTGTTAACTCGATATTGAGACAAATCGGAGAAGTCAAAGCGTTAGGTACATTCAGTGATCGATCGTTCAAATTATAATTATTTCTCTCTTAACCTATCAATCGCACCTTCAAGCAGACAGTTGTTAACGCGATATTGAAACAAACATGGGAAGTTAAAGTGTTAGGTACATTCAGTGATTGATCGTTCAAATTATAATCATTTCTCTCTTAACCTATCACTCGTTTTTTCAATCAGTCAATTGTTAACGCGATATCGAGACAAACAGGGGATGTCGAAGTGTTATGTACACTCAGCGATCGATTGTTCAAATTATAATCGGTATCGAACTACAAACTTATACAAATACGATTCGACTTCGTCGAGTTTGATCTGTAACGTGCGTCTCATGCCCTCATTCATTGTTAACCCCTTGCACTATAATTTAGTCTGCAAATGCGCCAGACATAACGAACTATTAATTGCTACAACATTAAGGTGACCAAAGAAAGTTTGGGTGTCAAGACCCTTTGCATTTAGCGATCCTCGACTGTGCAAATGACAATTAGACTCAAATTAAACTTTTCACCTCGTTGAAAATACAAACAAGGTCTACCATACTCGAACTGCGAGTGCGTCACGAGCGTATCTCGTGATTATAGTGCAAGGGGTTGAAAGAAATCCGCACCAAAGTAATTTCTTCGGTAAAAGAAGAAGGCTACCGGGTTTCAATCACTGCCAGGAACGAATTTTCCGCGCTTCCATTTTCCTCGTTGAAAGCGCGCTCGTCGCGTCGACAAAAAAGAAGAGGAGAGGAAGGAGAGGAGAGGAGCGATAGGAGCTTTCCAAATTCGAAAGAGAGTAATGTCGACTGGGTGACTCGGCAACAACGAGAGCACGAGCTGCTCTCTTCTCTACCTGAAGCTTCTAAACGAGCCAGGGGGGGAAGGTGATGCATCGTGGGGCGTGACTGGCCAGCCAAAGAGGATTTCGTAGCCAGGATTGTGTTTTGACGTGTTTTGACAAACGGGCGCCATTATACCGCCACCGAGCCCAAAGGCGCTTTGAGTGCTACCCGACCAACCGAGCGACCTAGGTGGCCGTGTTCGAGCAAACCAGCCTGCACTCCGAAACGATCCTACGAAACAATTACACCTCCGGAAGCCTCTACTTTCTGCCACAACGAACAACCATTTTTCTCCCCGGTCGACGACCATCCATTCTACGGATATCGTCTCTTTCTTTACCGGTTCCCTTGTCTTTGCTGAAGCGCGATACTTGTTACCGGCGCTGCGAACAATCGCGCTCTACATGGACTGAGGTCTTCATCGAACGTTCATCAAATATGGTAAACGCTTCTACGAACTGCTTTATTCATATTGCATCTCTACATACGCTGGAAAAATTTCCTGGATTTTTATTTCGTTTTAATTATCTTGTTTTTAGCGAAGCGCGATATTTGCTGTGCAGTTGTGATTATTTGCACGTTGGACGCGCATCGAGATTTTCATCGAATGTCGATTAAATGAAAAGAATGTCTTTTCAGATCTTTACACGAAATGGTGTATGCATACTAGTATTTTCCATACGTGCACGACCATTGCTTTTCCTAGATGTTGATCTTTCTTGTCATTGACATTGTAGGGATTACGCAAGTATTACAATGTAAGGATGTAAGTTAACAAATTGTAAATATAGCGAGAAGTCTTTGTAACTCCCCAAGGAGAATGAATAAAAAGGAAGAAAGTATTTATTGAGACACGTGTTAAGAATGATTTCCTTTCTAATAGCTTAGATATGAAAAGGTGGTGCACCCGATGTAAATGATGTACCATAAACACAGTGTTCCGTACTATTTATGTTCCATTGTGTACGATTTTTATGAAACAATGTTTTGCATGGTGTGACAATACATTGTTCGGGGACCTGAGACTACATTGAGCAATACTACTTGCTCGAGTACCATTCCCCTGCAATTACAACGAAAACCGCTATCAAATCAATCGAAATCGATAATTTGAAGAAGTAAATTGAATCGCACAAAAATTACGAATTTCTATATCGTGTCTGTATGAAATCGAGAGAAGATGTAGGAGGTTAAGTAAAAGAACGCGAAAGAATTTAAAAGACTTCGAAAGAATGCAAATGAAGAGACGAAGCTTCCCAATTAATCGATTTCGATCGAAACGCTTCGATTTACGAGTCCTGTACAAACGACAGCGTATAAAGCAAACGTAGCAAAGAACGCGGGCAAAGAGAGTAGGATGTAAATCGAGTGATAAAGTTAACCCGCAAATTAAAGCGTTACCGTTGGCGTTACAGTTTCAGATGGCACCGCGCTAGTCGCTAATTAATATTAATGCAGCGCGGTCGCCAGAGAATTCAATTCCGCAGGCGCGACAAGATAAATCAGACTCTTATCGCCATCTCGGTATTCCCAATTAATTACACAAAAGATTGCGATCTTCCAATCGCGAGCTCTGAAATAAAGCCGGACACCGGCCGAGTCATGCGGGTAATAAAATTATAAGCGAAGAAACTAAACGGAAAAAGTGAGTATGCGTCGATCGATGACACGAGTCGTCTCCATACGTGTGCGTATCTTTAATGTCCGTGTACGTGTGTCGCTTAGTTCTTTGCTCGAATAAAAAAAAACAACTAACCGGACGATCAATTTGCATATTTTAATTAGCGGTTTAATAAAATTGTTTTATTCGCGACTGAACGATGACAGCGTTGTAAAAAGTTGAACGACTCCCGCTGATGCGATAATTTAATGGTTTCCTGTTCGTAAAACCTGTCATGGGAAAATTTTTCCGGGGACCATCGTCAGTGTTCCACGGGAAAACGCGTTCACGAAACGCCCCCGTTGAAACGCTCCACCCTCTGATACCGGAACAACGGTTGATCTTACGAATCTGTAAACTACCGACAAACATTGTGTTTGCCAGACTGTTCGGGCGGGGTAACCCATGAAAATTATACGGGGTGAACCGCCATCTCTCAATATCCGGCGCGCAACACCGCCGACGGGATTAGCCGCCTTCTTTTTTTATCTATTTTGTAATTTTAGGGTCGACGGTTCTTACGGGGTTCTTTTAGGGTTCTGCAGTTTCGGTCGCAATCGCGTACAAAGCAAATTGAAACCAAATTGAAGGGTCAAGGTTGTATGATTTATCTAAATTCTGAAACAATACTCTCACGGGTATTAAACCTTTACACTCGAAGACATTTTTACTGTTGGCAAATAGCGACTGTAAAACTTTCTAGTCGAAATGTTTGACGAAATTTTTTTTTTATTATTTATTACTAATATTGTCTGTTTCAATATGTTCAGACGTCACGTGTATATTACTTTAACACTAGATTTACGGAACCCATCAAAATGACGGATGTTAGATTGCTTATTTTAAATTACGAAAATTTGTAAGAAGCTACTGTCCAAATGTAAATTATCCTTCGTCGAAATAGAGAATCATTCTGTGAGTTAGTTTACGTATCGTCCATCAGTTACTTATTTTTATACCTTAATTTCGATTTAAATATAAATGGCCATTAGTCGTTCGTAAATCTAGTGTTAAATTTAGATAAAAGTTATTTATTGAAAATTGTTGCATCGAGTGAAGTGGCGAATGTGAGTCACAACTCCAGTGCGAAGGGTTAGTAGATAATGTAAATCGATAAATACCTTCTATGAAGAAAATTATTTATTTAAATTGCAGTTATTAAAGGAATGTTTACTTATTAAATTTGTTGTTCATTCATGTTCTTTAAAGATTTCGTATTTTTTCCATCAAATTTACACAAATTATGAATAACTTGTAACGATCAGTAATTGTTAATTATTAATAAACGAGAAATTATAGCGGTTGATTAATTATCGATGAATCATTTCGGTGGTATTCTCTGTGGTTTGCACAATGAACGTTCGTTACACGTGGAGTTGCATATGTAACATTTTCTGCGCGTAACATAGGATTTGCACATGCTTTGGCATGAATAAAATATCTGCAATCTAGTTAGGATAATTGGTAACGACCGCGAAATGAAGAGATATAAAAAATGGAAGAATTGCAGGGTACTTTTCCTGTTATCGCTTTTCGTGACGCAGAAAAGGGAAGAAAACACAGCTGTCTGTTTCTCACTGCATGTTTCGTGTGCGTGCATTTTGTTCTGCCCCGGTGGCTCTTGTCGGTGCTGCCCTCTACTCGGAGGTGCCTGCATTATGAATCACTATAGTTCTTTCATTCTTGAACGATCTACTCGGACACACCGTACAAAGATTTTCATAAAAAAAAAAATACTGTACCATCAACTTCAATCATTAAAATGTCAAATTTAAAAATAAAATGTTAAATTGTTCAATTTAAATAATTGTTTGAATTGTTATATTTAAATAATTGTTAAATGTAAATTTTGGACGAAAATCTCTAACTTTGATCATAAGCTATACGTTTTATGGACATCTCTCATTCGTGTTTCACAAGATGCTTATAAGATAAATAATTTGAGCTATCGGTGCGTAAGGTAATATTTTTAAAAACAAGTTAAACACGCAGTCCAAATTTTGTTCAAATATGTATTTCAATCCTGGAAATTGTAATAATCACTCTCGGTGTTAAGAATATTAATACAGCAATTAGGTAGTCATTTTTACCAAACTTTACGCGTCAACACGATATAAGTGTCATTTTGCGGTACTTCTATGTTCTCGCATCAAACTTGACGCGTTTCGAGATCGATTGTTATTGCCAGTAATTACTGACCAGCCACGTTTTATTGCATAACATTCACGATGATGTCTATGTTATCATTATTTATCGAACTGTACGTTTTAAGTTCATCGGAGGTACCATTTTCGGGTAACTTCGCATCCGCGAATCGTGTCAGATTACACGTTACGAAGTCGGTCGTTTAACACGCAACAAATTGAAAATAATCTTATCCGGTGATCGGTGGCAAATATCGGGAAACGGTTGCGCGTTCAGGGAACCGCCGAAATTTAATTTCACGAAAAAAAATGCGCACTTTCGGCGTGCAAGATGACGGATTACCGACGGATATAGCTAATATTACAAGAAAACCGTGAGGATAACGAAGCACGATCGCGTTGCACGCTTTGAAAATCGTCTGTTCTCAGGCTAATTACGAGCGGAGCGAACGGAGCCGAATATTTACGAGTGGCAAGCGGTTGGTAGTAAACATTCAACGAACGAAAGCAGCTCCTTAATTTCCCTTAACGACCGGCCCAGCTCGACCATTACAACGGTCAGCACCGCGTAATTACGAAGTCACGGAAACGTAAAGGCTCCCTATCAAACGCCTCGCGGTTTAATCACCACCATATTGAGGCTCGATCTCGTATGCAAAAAACGAAAAAATAAAATAACAGCCGGCTACCGGTCTTTCGAAGAGTATGCGTGCTGGTCTCGACGACCACCGGGTCCTCACGGTGTCGACACTCCTAATCACGCTGCAAAATGTACTCTGCTCGATGCTAATGCGTCCTCGAACGCACGCAGACACCTACAGGCTCTGCTTGTTTGGTCGGAACCGAACCATTTTTCGATCACTAGGAGCGTAATTACGAACGCGATAATGAATATATACATACCTCGATGAACCTTAGACGATTATTAGGCATTTAATGTTATGTGACTCTTTAGAGGTGTCTGGGTCAATGTTAAGTGGGTTCTGGGTCTTGTAAGGCTCGAGGGTTTAGTGATTTGGAAATTCGGGGGTTCAGTGGTTCGAGAATTTGAAAAATTCTCGCTTTGAAAAATGTACAAATCGAGAGATTTCAAAATCTGGGAACTTAGATGCTTGAAACTGAAAATTCGACTCCTGAGAATATCAGAGTGCAAAAATTTCGAAACTCGAGTATTCGAGAACTCGAAAATTTTCGCATTTAAAAATTTACAATTAAATAATAGAAAAATTTGATAATCCAGAAAATCAATAGCGGAAGATACACAATAACGGAGTATAATGCATTTGGTCGCACGCAATGTCGAGCCCGAATGCATCCAAAGAGATTACTTCGATCCATCGATTCCAGTCACCCCGAAGAGTCGACTTTTCCACGTCCTTGGTTGTCGCGCGACATCCCGAAGGTATTGTGAAGTCAGGGCCACCCTGAATGCCGAAAGCTCTTCGACTTTCGCGTTTCGGCTCGTTTCATCCCGGCAAAGCGAGTGCATAGATCACCAGGTGTCGCTCTGTTTATACCACAAACGTCCAAACAAGTCTCCGAGTCCCTAAGGTCTATTAAGTGCGGACCTTTCAAAAGATCTATTCGAATAGGAAGGCAAAAAAAAGAGGGAGGAATGGCGCATTGTATACCTGGATCCAAAGATCCTGCTATTGATGTGACCGCTTATACCAGCGTGTAAATAAACCCTAACTTCTGACTGCGACACGATTTAACCAATTTTCTACGCGATCGAGCATCGAACGAGATGCTGTTGACAATTTTCCTTAATGGAAACCTTAAGAAATTTCTCTGTGGTCTTTGTTTTATGGAGGGGATCGCTGTTTGACAGTCATTGGTGGCACACGGTTCTGTTGCTCGTCTTTTATTTTCTTCGTTTAGCTGGGTCTATCGATTCTTATCTGGCGATACCCTGACATCCTTTCCTTGATCCGCCGACACTGACCATTCACGATATCCTCGAAGCTTCGAACACACCCTTCGAAAATAAATTCTCTTTCCCCGGTTGTAGACACCATTAGAATATCATGTTTTTTAATATCGTTCTATTGAATCGGGTAACGAAGAATTTCTTGTAGGAAGTTTGATATAGGGCAGCAATGGGTTATTGACACGAGTGTATCACTAATTTCAACATTTTTTAATTCTTATTCTAAAATCTTAAATTTCTATGTTTCAAAATGTCAACATGTTCAATTTATATTTTCAATCTTTCACATTTTGTCAAACCTCAAACTCCTATTTCCCTGAGTTTCCCACAATCCAAATTGTTAAACCCCAAACTCCTATTTCCCTGAGTTTCCCACAATCCAAATTGTTAAACCCCAAATTCGCATATTCCCGAGTTTCCCACAATCCAAATTGTTAAACCCCAAATTCGAATATTCCCGAGTTTCCCACAATCCAAATTGGTAAACTCCAAATTCCCATATTCCCGAGTTTCCAAGAACTAAAATTTTCAAACCCCAACTACTTACTTATATTCAGAAATTTGCAAAACGCCCAATTTCCAGAAGACCCACATTACGATATCTCCAAATTCCAAAAATCCCAAATTGTTAAACTCTCTAATTTCAGAAACCCCAAATTGTTAAACCCCCAAATTTCAGAAACCCCAAATTGTCAATCCCCCAGGTTTCGAAAACCCCAAACTACTAAACCTTCGAATTTCCAATGCCCTAAATTTTCAAATTTTGTCCTTTGAAGTAGGAAATTTGCGAAAGGGTCATTTAACCCTTCTGGTAGTTTTAGTGTAAAAAGTGCAAATACCATCTAATGCAATTTTCAATTGCTCTCGTGTGGCAGTGAACGTGTTAAATCCCAAAGAGAACAAATTCAAAATTTCCCTAACGGAGAAGCTCGAAATTTCCCTAGACCTCTTTACCAGCATCCAGCACGCACTCTGCACGTGAACGTCCGAAAGCTCCTCGTCTGGCACACGACCCGTCCATCACTGTTTTACCATATCACGCGTTCGATTCGAAAGAACGAAAGGATTTCGCAAGGGAGCATTCGAGATCGTGTCGGTTGCTAAAGTCCTGCGGCAAAGTAAGCTATTAAATTTGTTCAAATAAGCCGCCGCGGATGAATGTGATCGCCAATTAGGCAAGCGTGGCCGGCGTTCATGTAGACGAGATTATTCGATCCACGGTGAAATCGGTAAGAACGAGCGTATGTAAGGAGGACGCGTCCTCTCAGAAAAGGAGATGGCTCGTTCGCGTTGCATTCCGTTCTTCCTTTTTCGGTTTCGTTCACGACCACGATTTTTCCTCACCGCGGCCCTTTTTTCTTCGGCTAAGCTGCCGCACAATTGGGAGCGCTTTATACATACATATTGCGTGTCCCGCATAATATTAAGAACGTAACACGTTTTATGGCACACGGCCACCCAGGATGCATTTCACAGACTCCTTTATGCTCATCTTTCTAACACGTTAGGCTTGATTACTGTCTTGAACTCGTTCCTATTGATACTACAGTTCCTGGTCATCGAATTAGGGCCACACGAATTTTCAGCATTTTTCACGTCCTTCGAAAAATTCAAAGGTCTGTTCAAATTGTAATGTCATTATTCAATAGCTACTAACGCCTTCAGTTCCAAACTGTGAACCTCCGCGCTGCTTCCGCTCCTTGTAATACAAATAAAAGTAACACCATTGTAAAAACAGTAATTCTTAGGCAAAAGAACGTGCTCCCGTGTGTCGGGTCATAACAGAACCAGTAAAAATTGGCCTAGAGGCTACACGGCGTTATTGCGTTAGCAGGGTTAGGTTGGATACCTACGAGGGGATAAAGGCGGCGAATTTTTGTTCATCTTTTCGTGCAACATACAAGCTACATGGCAGCGGTGATGCGCGTGGATCCGCACGACTTGATCGCCATTTATGGCTTTCCCAGGACAAGATCCTGAGGACCGCTGTGAATCGAAATGGAGGACCTCCTACGGTTACATCCGACAGTCTTGCCGCTGACTGTCTCTCCCTGTCTTTCTCCCTGTCGTTCGTTCACTTCGGCGGTCGTATATCGATTGCTCGAAGATTGTCAACGCCATTCGTGACACGTGAAAGCCTTGAGAAACGTCGAACCTCGGTGTACCTTACTCCCGGCACCGTGGCGAACGCGTTGGGTGGTCGCCGCGACCAACACGCCGATGTTTTAAGTGAATAGATAAAAGTGTAATTCTAGGCGTGTATGTGCACACGCGTGCGTTTCTGTTACACGTATCATCCACGGAGAACGGAACAGTCACTTTGTGGAGTAGCCGGCACGGCTGCGCGTCGTTTCGATAGAAATTTAGTGCTCTTTACGTTGAATGTCGTTGGTCTTTCATATTCCTCCTGTCACTGTTAACCATCTTCACTCAGATTGCATTTTCGTACGAAGGTAATAACGATTTTTACACGTGATATGCAAGTGGGCATCCTCTACAAGGGATATGCGATATGTATCCTCTACCTTGAAATGCCAAATAAAAAAAGAACAACCTTTCGATACGATCTGTAAGTGAGACGATTTTAAATTAGAAAATAATCAGGATTAAATTCTCGGATATTATTCAATTTGACGGAAGAATAGGCTAGCAAAGGGGATGTGAAAGATTGGTTCCAGTCGAATACGAGGTAAAAAATGATTCAATGGGAGGTAAAAGTTGTAACAGGATGAAACTTTCTCTGTTTCGTCGGTACATTCTCGACGAAAAAGGAAGAAGAGGTGGATGTTGGTAAGAGGACAGCGACAAAGGGGCAACAATTACTTTATTTTGACTTTGCGGCCTGCTTTCGGATGTTTGAGCCGTCCCGCACCCCTTTGTCCCACGGGCAACCATATCGCCGGTGAAAAAAGGAGATCCCGTGGCGCGTTTACCTGTTTTCTACCTGTCAACCGCGCGCCGGAAGACCAGGATCTCCCGTATCGCGACAAATGGCCTTAGACGCCTGACTCTTTACAATCGTGCCGAATTCTATGCTCGAATTCTACCTAGCATGGGCTACAACTCGAGTCATCCGAAGTTACGCTCGGGAACCCCTTGGAATCTCGGCTTCTACCTTTCGGATCACGCAACCTCCGCAAACAGACCGCTCACGGCAGATTTACGATACGACTTGAATTTTCCAGCGTAATTACAGACGGTACAGGAGACTTCCGCTATATCGCCGTCGACCGGGATATTGGTAACAGTACGATGCGTGGAACTTGTAAGGGTAGCAACGTAATCGGGGACTACTGTATTTATATTTTGGACACTGTTGCGTGATAATGTGTATGTAGTATGCTATTGTTATTATAGAGAAATATAGGTTATTGTATAATAGAAATACATGTTGCCGTATAATAACAATATATGTTAATTGTTATATAAAGTTATTATATAATGATATATATTGTTACAATTAATTATGTATGCAATGTAAAATACAATATATGTTAATTATTATATAACAACATACATCGTTATTATTCGGTAACATGTATTGCTATCATACAGTAACAATTATTCTTCTATGCAATTACCATGTAATAATGTATGTTATTGTACAATAACAGTTACTATTTAATAATGTATCATACTGTACACTTATTGAATACTCTCACAGAACATAGTCACAGTTTGAGTGCCGTGTCACCCGTATACGGGTGACGTATGAATTCATACATAAATCTATCACTAATTTTAGTTGAAACATTTAACATAACACAGTTTAAAAAGTTTTTGTAAATAAATTAAAGCTTGTCGAATAAATCGGAGTAGGATATTATGAACATTGTCTATAGAATTTATCGAAAATAAAATTACTTCCCAAAAGAAATTGAAACTGTTTTGGGGTGGCACTCAAGGTGTTAAACAGTATATCCAAAGCGTCTCATTATCAAGTAATGCCGTCACAAAAATAA
Source organism: Coelioxys conoideus (assembly GCA_947623535.1). Lineage (NCBI taxonomy): Eukaryota > Metazoa > Arthropoda > Insecta > Hymenoptera > Megachilidae > Coelioxys > Coelioxys conoideus. Next base: position 17,163,011 of record OX392457.1, on the reverse strand, counting down.
TAATTAGTACGAAGAAATATTCTGTGTATTCAAGTCCATGTATTATTCGAAGTGCTTGGTATTATTCACGGAGAATGAAGATGACGATTGAAGGAATTTAGGTGGATGAAGGTTTCGATATTTCCGTAATTTGGTTCGATTCATTGTAGAGGGAAGACGCGTTTGAATAGAACGAACGAAACGGCCGAAATTTCCGCGTCGAATTCGTGGCAGCGTCAACGTGAAACTAGCGACTCAAAGGGCCGTTTCAAATGGAAATTCGTGAAGCCGATATACCGTGTCGATTTTCACGGCTTTCACGCGACCGAAATCCCGTAGTTCGTGGAAAAACGAGGCATGCAGACAACGACGCTGAAAAATCGTCTAGACCGGTCTACTTTGCAATTGAATGATCCAATTTCGAGGACCTAACTCTCGTCTTCACCTCCGGCACCGTACAATCGATTCGACGAAGATTTATCACTAAAAACTGGCCACCAAGAGAATACCCCGAGTTTCTGGCAACAATTTCGAATAACTGAACTGAAACCTGCTAAAAACGCGACGGTTCGTGAAAATGTTTAAAAAGCAATGGAATTATGGGAGAGCTAACCTCCAATACCAAACAATCGATTCGTTGAAGATTTATAACTAAAAACTAGCCATGAAGAGAATACCAATATTTAGTCTACCCAAGTTTGTGGCAACAACTTCGAATAATCGACTTCAAACCCGCTAAAAGCGTGACCATTCGTGAAAATGTGGGAGAACAGTGCTGCTTTGCACTTGAATGCCCCGATTTTTAGGACCTAGCTCTCGTCCTAACCTTAGATACCAAACAATCGATTCGACAAAGATTTACAATTAAAAATTAGCCCCGAAGAGAATACCACCAAATATATACAAGAGTATGTGTCAACAATTTCGAATAATCGAACCTAAACCCGCTAAAAGCGCGACGATTCGTGAAAATCTGTAAAAAGCATCAGTATTGTGTGGAGACGGTTCTGTTTTGCACTTGAATGACCCAATTTCGTGGTCGGATCTTGAGACTCGTTCGCGAGAAAGCGATCCGATCTGTGTCATTGTGCCGATATTCTCATCTCGTTTGCAAATGAATGGAAAAATCAACGACGCGTCCGTAGAACGTGGATTTTCCGCGGTGACAATCTCGTTGACTTTTTGTCACGATTCTTTCATTGTGAGTGGAGGCCCTTGAGCTTCCGTTCACAATGCAATTATGCGGGTCTACCGGCCGTGCCGTAAGATCCCGGTGCCTCGTTATGCTAAACGAGCCGTTTAAAGGTCGTTTCTTCTTGCGATTCGATCGATCCATCCTGGCGTCAGAAAACTCGCTGCGTTTTTGTGTTTCGGAAACCGCACGGAAAAAGGGTGCCCTTTATGAAATCGCTTCGCGGTCGAATGATAGTTCAAAGTCGATACTCACGAGTTTTTCACTAGACTCGTTTGGTTATGTCAACCTTTACAAGTATCGAGGTATTATTATTTTTCTATTTTATTACCTTACTCTTTTAATAATTTTACTTTTATCCACGAGAATGTGCAAATACACGCATGATCTCAAATGTACAATATAAAATAAAAGCAGTAAGAATTAATATGCAATATCAGCGATAGAAGAATAAACCGCAAAAATAAAATTGTTTCCTCGATAATTATTATTATGAATATGTCATATGCCATAGTCATTTCTGCCGCACTGTCATCGTATAGTTATTTCTATAGTCCTTTCTATCATATCGCTATCAGTCGTTCATACCGTTAAATAACATACCAGACACAATTATTTCTTCCATCGATCAACCTGTTAAGCACTAAATTTACAAATAAATTACAAAACAGATGACGCTGTCGTTCGTCGACGATGGAGTGCTCACCACCGGAACCATGAAAATTCTTGCAAATATCAGTCAAACAGTCGCAAAATGTACAAAACCATTAGCGCATCGTTGGAAAGAATGAAACCGTGCTCGCTTCGAGTAGTTGGCAAAGTTTGCTAGACAGAAAGAAAAAGAAACGCCGACGTGGATGGCACGTAACCTAATTGACACTTTACTCTAGAATCGTTTTCTCGGAATTATTTCTATCTAGAATCATTTCGTACGAGTTCCATTACAGGAATCAAAACGGGGACACTGCCCGTGTGCTCTCAACTCGACTTGCGGTAATCAATCGGAGGACAATCAATGTGAATCGTCGAACAAAAAACCGATCCAGTGCTGCGATCTGAGAAAGTGCAAGTACGTTAAATCACAGGTGGAGAATGAGATTTGCACCACTCAGAGGCTGCTCGAAAAGATTCAGAACCTGAAGACAAGCATCCAGAATTTGGAGAACACTCGGCAATGCGGTAAATCGGTAAAATTTTATAATTTTGTAATCATAGGATACATTATGGTACTTACCGATAATAATATAAAACAATGATAAAAATTTTGTTGCATACAAATGGAACGTAAATTGCTTCGCGTACGAATTAACGTAGCTTGCAAATTATCGATGACTGAATTATGATATCCCGTTCTCGAATATAAATGTAGGAACAACATGGGAAGAAGAACGTCCACTGTCAAACTCAGTGTTTGGAAATAACGGAATTGAAGAACGCTCGCGAGACAGTGAACAACTGTATAGCAGAGATGACGAAGTTGAAGACGTTTCTGGACGACGATAATTGCTGGTGGAAGATCTTCAGGAACCGGGACTTCAATTGCTGCGAACAGAAAAAGCCTCATCTTCATGGTTACCTAGATGGAACGATGGTCACCCTGAAGATGCACGAGGACACCCCCAACGTACGAGAAATCAGCAATTAACAAAAAAGAGAGCACGAACATTAAAGTTGATCTGTTCGATTTCAGCCAAACAAAGAATTTGCAACTTCGACACCGATAAAATCGCGATCGTTGGAGGATTTACATCCCAAAGTACACGTCGAACAAAACAAAAAGAATGCAAAACGGAATATAAACATTTTTCCGGAAGATCTGAGCAAGATTGACCATCGTGGGAGTATAGAATTTTACCAAAAGTGAGAGCACAATCGGTTACACGAAATCTCAACGAGCATCGAACAACAGATGGGAATTCAACAAATAGAATTTCGAGACTTTTATGTACATAGTTTGTAGGAGCTTATTTCCTTTCAGGGACGTTAATTCTTGTCAAAAAGAATGTCCTACATCTTGCAGATCAGATACTCAGTACTATGACCTACCTGGACCGTCTAAAAAATCAACGAAGAAGGAGGTGCAAAAAGAGGAACGAGAAGAAGAAAACCACCATAATGGAGAGCATAAAGCTAACTTCAGCTGTAAATATCAATGAAAACTTGAATAAGAGAAAACATTACGTATGGATCATCGAAACTTTTATTTTTTTTTAAGTTAACTCGCCACAAAAGACGTGGTATACGAAAAGTTCGATAGACTTTGGATTGGGAGAAAAACCGAAATACACGTTCAGTAGCGAAAATACGGCGAAAAGGAAAACACTGGCGGCTGATGTCAGTACCTCCATGGATCTATTTACGGTATTATCGTAAATGAATTATTAAAGGCCGTTTATAAATCGCTCGCTACGTTGTTATTTATAGACGGACTTAATCGTAGCGTTCAGAAATTTCGTATTAACCGGACGTTATTAAATTTCACTGTACAAGTTCATTTATGCGATATTTATGCAGGTATCGCCATTCAAGAGCATCGCGGTGTCCACGCACAGTTTGAAGTCTATAATGGAAAGAAGTTACTCGTTGAGCGACGGGCCAGCAACGTACACGCGAGAATCAAGATCGATGAGCAGAAGCAGAAACAACTAGCGGAAATAAAAATAAAAACCTCGACGAACGAAAGACGATCGCGCGGTTTCGATGGCGCCACCGTTTTCAATCGAAAGAGACGTTCGTTTCGCGTTGACAGGACAAATTTTAGTCGATCGTCGATTTCGCTCGTTCATTTAGAACATGCTAGCGTTTCTAGAACGAATAATTGGATAAGGCACGTCGGAAACTCTCGAGAAGCTTTCGGGCTTTGAAGAGGATATGCAGAAAACTGAAATCGTTTAAGAAAGATGAGGTTATACCACGAACGATCGTCCGACGATTCTGACAGATTATTCGTTTAAACGATTCGAATAATGTTTCTTTTAAGGACTACTTCGCCGGCCGTGTCATCATAGTGGCCAGGTGTCAAGCAACTTCGACCGATATATTGAAAATGGGAACCAAAACTATACTGATTTGTCGGGAGCACGCGATACTTCGATCGCCGCCATCAACAGCCAGTTCATCTCCGAGGACGAATTCGATTCACAGTGACGACGATCCTTTCGACGAATATTAAAAGCGATCATAACCGAGGGATGAGTAGAGAATCGTGGGACAACGAGAAAAGGAACAATGACGCGGGAGAATCGAAAAGATGGCAGTCGTCGCAAACGGAAGCCGCGTTTATCGATCAGAACACCGGTGAGTCTGATCCCATTCATAAATTCGACGATGATCCATTAGCGAAACCAGACAAAACTGCGTTCAAATCTTGTGTAACATCATGCGCGAAAGGGAGGAAGAACAAAGAGACTAAACCATCCCATGCTAGGAGTGGCTGCTCAATGTATTGCACTGGGTTTAAACGAGACGCGGATAATGAAAGGTATATGCGTTTCCTATTAGTCAATTTATTGGGACAATCGTTCATTGCATTAATTAACGTTTCAGCTTTCAGATGACGGTGTGCACGACGAGGAAGGGGGGTAAATTGGACCAGAGGATGAAGAGAAGCAAAAAGAAGTTGCAACAAATTTCTGACCAGGTGAAGGTAAGGCACAAGGGGTCATTTTTGAGATTTAAGTTCATCTTGAATTATATATTCAGTGTGATTAATTTGAAATGTGGATATTTATTCATATTCATATTTACTCGTTATAAGTGATCTTCGGTATTTAATTATTAACGTTATAATCGTGTATCTTCCAAGTTATGTATTTAATCGAATAGTCCAATTACTCGAAATTAATATCCACGCTCCACTTGCATACGAATATATGAAATATTAGTTAAGTACGAGAAATCAGGATGACGAACGCTACTTGTTGTTCGACACCGTTGCAGAAGAGGACAAAGCTGTCTGTGAAGAGAATTAAAAAGATGTACGAAAATCTGGGGGCGAAAAGAGCAACAGGGTTCAAATGCAATCTCAAAAACTGCGAGAGTACGTTGTTAGATTGCAGCGCGAGCGAATGCGTTAAACCGAACATGTTGTTCGGCACGTTTCACAAGATGAAAGACAAGATCAAGAGGGACAAGGAGGACACACATTACACGATCTGCCATTCGAAATCGTCTCGTGTGGGCACGAAGAACAACAATTTCAAGGTGTTGAAAGAAAAATCGACGGAGACGAACGTGGACGAAGAAACGAGCATGTGAACAACCAATCATATAATATTCACATTCTCTTATACTCTGACGAAGTACCACGTGTGCAATATTCGCACTTCACCCTTCCATTTCGTCCATTTTATTTCGTTTCATGTATGTATGCTACTTGAATAATAAAACTGCAGGTACGGAGATTTTCGTTTGGGGTTGTAATTTTTTTGGAAGGTGATGATTTTTGGGGTTAATGTTCGCTTCAGTGTGGTCATTATTTTGATTGCTTCTCAAATTTAACATGCGACATCCCTAGTTCCATACATACCCAAATTTCCTACATCTGCAGTTTCTTTTATCTCCAATTTTCTACACCCCTAATTTCCTACATCGTGATTTCCTGCGACCCCAATTTTCCACATCCCTAATTCCTCACGTTCTTACATTTCTCCATCCTCAGTTTTTTATGTTTTCAATTTCTTCTAATCCCAATACTCCACATTCCTAGTTTTCTACATCCCTAATTCCCCACGTTCATACTTTTCCGCATCCCCAGTGTTCCATGTCCCGAATTTCCTACACGCCGAATTCTCCACATTGCTAGTTTTCTACATCCCAAGTTCTCTATGTCCTTCAATTCATACCCCAAGATCCCAAAATCCCCAAATCCAAATTCAAAAACTTTCAACTCCCCAAATCTCCGAATCACCGAATCAAAAATTTCCAAATTTCTTTACACTACCGTAACATCCACACACGCCGCACTCATCAACTGCCCCAAGGTGTAATCAAAATGGCGTCCACTACGCAGCATTATCTTCGATCTTCCCGCGAGACGTTTGTCCATAAAGTATTTAGTCTCGCTTAATAAACGCGCGTCCTGGAGGATCAGTCGATCACGACTCGATGATTCGATAATTCGGTCGGATTCGCGGAATAAAAGAACAAAATGATTGAATGGAGATGGTTGGGGGGTTGACGCGGCTGGCCCTGTTTGGTTACGTGGGCGCTAAGCAGCGATATATCACCGGTCGGTATTCCAGCAGGCAAATCGACTTTTATTGCTTTATAGCTGGTTGTAAGCTGGCCGTGACGAGCAACTCGGTTTCGCGGCGCCCGTGTAATCTTGGATGTAAGGAGCTCGTTATTACAGGCTGACCCATTCACGATCTGACTTCCTTTTAACGATGGAACCACCACGTAATGGCCGATCCCAGTCACCGGATTAGCTGTCTCGCTAACGACCTTATCTCTCCTTTTATCCCCGTTCTCCGCGCCGCGCATTAATCGCGTCGTTTCTAGTTTTTCGATGAAACTTCGAACGGACAGACGCCTTCCGTCGGTAATCACCGAATCGATTATGCTAAAACGCGATCGATTCACGCTGAAAATGGACGTCGTTAATAGAGAGGTCAAAACGTCCAGGATATTTAAAACGTTCACGATTGCTTCACGGTTATTGGATATCGCTTTTAACGACGGTGCTATCATAATGCAAATCGACTTGGATCAACGCCACCGAGTCAGCTAAACGAATTTGCATTGGTAATCCGAGACCGAATACTTCGACTGTTCAGTCGGTTGACGCGTGATTATTCAGATTTTCGTGTTACCGAGTGTTGGACACGACAAATACTCTATTCTTTAATACACGTGTTCAGGGTACGCGTTTATTACAACGTAGACAACGCGACAACAGTTACGCGGACAACGTACTTCCTGGCAGACAACTATATTACTACAGACACGGTCCGTACATGTGAGATATACCCTACACGTGCCTGTACATGCTTCGATCGATGTGGATGCTCGTTTGAAGATCTATCATATTGATAAGTCTTATCTACTTAAACCATACGATGGTTGCACATAATGCTTACTGAAGGGGATGTAGTTAATAGCCACACAATTAATGCGTGTAACTGAAAAGGAAACTTAATATACATATACACAATATATACATACATATATGCACAATATACATGTACAATATATATGAATAATATATGTGAACAATATATATGAACAATATATATGAACAATATATATGAACAATATATATGAACAATATATTCATAAAGGAGAAGTTTAATGTACGCACAATTAATGATCGCAACTAAGAAGAATGCTTTGTACATATAGAATTAATAATAGCAACTGAAAATGAAGCTTTATATACACAATCAATGATCGCGAGTGAAAAGCAAGTTTAATATGTACAATAAATGATGAAATCTGAAAAGAAGATAAAGTCTACGAATTGTATAAATACGCATTGTAATTGAACGTGTAGGAACCCAACACGCGGCGAAACGAAAAAGAGGTACGGATCTAACAAGAAGATCCTCTCGGCGCCGCTTGGTCCCGTCGTCTCGCGTGTTTCTTTCACCGTGGCGAGCTGTCACGCGTAACCGCTCAATCCTGGTGATTAACCTTCGACAGGGCCCGTCGAGGACAATTTTCCAACGATCGCAAATTCATTTGCCGGCACCCTAACGCGGGGTACACCAATCACGAACCGGTGCTCGCACACAACCCGCACGAATTGCGTGCTTTCCTTATTGGCCGATTGAATAATACATGGAACCGAATAGTATTCGAACGGCATGGCGCGACACGCGATGTCCATGACGCCTGTCATGTCGCGCGGGTCACGCGTCACCATTTTTGACGAGTTGTTTAGGCATTCTTGATTTATCGGGACCCAACGAGTCACCCGTTCCCCGGCTCTAACTAGTTGCTGGATACCCGACGACGTGGTTCGAACATGTGTGGGCGACGGGGATCAAACGCCGATTGATGGACAAATTTTATTCGAAGGAACAGGCGTTCGTTTAAAATACGTGTTCAATATCGCCACCAAGAAGACTTTCTGTCCAGAAACTTGTTAATTACAAAGAATCATCCTGGGTGGAGCTGAATGACGGAAGAAAAAGTCCCAAGTTTCAGATTTTATTATTAGGTCTAGGAGAGTTCTGTCCGTTTAAGGAGAGAAAGAAAATGATTCAACAATCTACCGATCCCAGCTTCCGTATATGGTCCAAAATGATTCATGGAGTCGAGTTATTTCATGTTATCAAAAAAGGACCCAATGTTATCCAAAAGGGATCATATTATGGTCTTCACGATATCAGCATCAACCAAAGTTGACCACATAGAGCGTGTCTTATCACTAAGGTCGAAATCGCCTACTTCAAGTTTTTCGAACCATCTCACACACGTTCTGTCCGGAACACCATCTCCACCAACAATTTTTATCAAATTTCGGTAGCATTTCTATCCTGTTAGAATTCATACTGTGGCTCAAACAGAGAATTCGTATACATAATCAAACTTGAAACGAAATTATCGGACAGAACTTTTCGGTAGACCTAATAGTCGCTAGCTCGATATTCGAGGCGAATCCGCAATGAGGAGATGAAGGGAGGAGGTTTCTTAACACGGGGCAAGCCGGTCCGGGCATAAATCACAATGAAACGCACGGCTCATTATACTTGCAGGCACTCGTGTAATTGCGACGGGCGTGTCCACGCGTGTTTGCCCGTGCAGATCCAGCGGCGTTTTGATACAACTCGCGTGTGTCTCTCTTTTTCTCCACGGTTTGTTCCGCAACCACGTCGAATCCGGTGGTTTTCGCGGGCCGGAAATGCGCGGCCGGATATGGGCGTGACGCGTGGCCCGGGGTTAAAAACGGCTCGCGACCCTGAATTATGCCTTTTCATTTATGGCAATTGTACTCACCGCAACCGACGAGCTGAATGTTCAACCTCCTCGGAGCTGCTTGGTTTTCTGACGAACGTATCGGACACTTGCTGATTATTCGCTGCGAAAGAGGATGATTTACATTAGCTTTGATCCGCAAACGTAATGCAATTTCATTCCGAGACAATAAGAGTGGTATGATCTTTTTCGAGAGTCCCGAAATTAGGAAGGGGTTCAGTTAGAAGATAAAATGATTCAATGTTTCATTTTTCCGAAGTTACAAATATTAATTCTTTGCAATTGAAAGCATTTTTACTGTTAGCAACTAGCAACTGTGAAACTTTGTGTTCAAAAAGTTTGATCAACTTTTTTGAAATTATTAGTTTTTGTGACAAATGTAGTTAGTAGTTATTTATTAGAAATTGTTGCTTTCACCTTAGGTGCCACTCTAAAACAGTATCAATTTCTTTTAGGAAGTAATTTTATTTTCATATAATAAATTTGTAGACAATTTTCATAATATTCAACCCTTGGTTATTCCTTAAGGTTTAATGTATTTACCAACCTTTTTATGCTTTGATGCGTTAAATGTTTCAACTAAAATCAGCGGTAGATTTATGTACGAATTCATACGTCACCCGTATGTGGGTGACATGGCGCCCAAAGTGTTTTTAGGAAATTATGTTCCATAGTGTGTCACATAAGGTGACATCTTTTAAATACAGTTTCATCCTTGACACCGTGTCTGTTACTTTAACCGAGACACTTTTGCATAAAGCGCGTCGCGGTTTCCGACGTGGTTTTCACCAGCGTTTCACGGTTCAATGGCGAAACAAAGCCGAACGCCGGAACAAAGCGACATAGAAGAGGGTGAAACGGATCCTTAAGCCACTCGCTGTGCGAAAGAATACTAAACTCAAGTATGCAAAAGGGATTCCCAAACGAAAGAGAAACCATGAAACCGCTATCAAATTAACAAGTGACGCCGTCGAAACGGTGAAAAAAATTTCAAGAAATTCCTGTCACTATTTAAATCCCTAATTCCTGTCACAATCGAAATCCCTAATTCCCGATTTCTCGTATAGCTTTCGTAAATTATTACCGGGTTATTAACACCCGACCGGTCACGTCGAGGGAGCGAAGGGTAACGCCTTTGTCAGCGGACACCAACAAATTACGGTCATGGTGTTTTCACCCGTGCGGTTTACAACCCCTGACAGTGAAACCGTAGCGCGATCAGTCGCGAAACAATGGAAAGTGAAACGTAGCCAATAAAAGAAACACGCTGAGAAAGGGGAACGGCCCACCCGCGGTCTTTTAACACCGAAGTTCCGCAATTTTCACGCTTTTCCCTCGTTCTTTTGCTTCCCCTTTCGTTTTCACTGTGCCTATGCATGTCTTATGCAAATGGAGCGCCACGATGTTCCGGTTAATGGCCGAACTGAGCCTGTATCCATAGAATTCGTCATGGATCGTTACCGAACGTTGACCACCAACGATTTGACTTTCGGAAACGGTGTGGCTAACCTTTAGACAACTACGGAATGTATGCGTGTAACGCAACGCATTGAATTTTCACGCGTGTAGTCGTTGCGTGTTGTATTATTACACATCGTATCGCTACGTATTGAAAACTTGCGTGTTGAATGACTGCTAACTGAATTTATACGCGTTACGTCATTTTGTGAGGAGTCACGTATCGCCACGTATTATCATAAAATCATAAAATCGTATTACCTCAAATTATCGCCACACGTTTCCAATTTATGTACAGCACGAAACTTTTACAAGCGTTCTACTAATTTATTGCAAAACTACTGGTGTATCAGATATATTGTTAGTTCACTTCTTTGATTGCACGATGAATGGTTAAAATCGTATTTAGTATATCTTCGACGTATAAAAATATACTTTCGAACGGAATTCTTGGTTACGGGAAGTGCGTGGATATTCTGTTTGATTTCCTATTTTCCGTGAAGCGATTCATTGAACGCGCCTAATTTGATCATTGGGAAATTTCAATCAACGGAAGAGAGAGGGAGAGAGAGAGAGAGAGAGAGAGCGAAGAAAAAGGAAGAGAAACGTGAGAAATGTTGTCGGTATGAAATTTTAATTAAGTTTAATTATCGAAGAGAGCCTCGCGTTTCCTTTAACGAGACACACGGTGTACAGTAATCGACACAATCAGTCGAACACCGGCGTGTCCAAGTTACATCCCATAAACCTCTGTTTTAAGCGTCTGGAAACGCCATCAAAGTCGCGGCTACGTTCGACCAAGTCGAATCGCAACAAATTCATCGAAATTCCTCCGCAAACGAGTAACGGAACACGGGGAACATGAGAACGAAAGGGAATGACCAGCGAAAAAGGTATTACCGCGTGATTTAATCGCACAACCCAGAAACGTAAATACCCCAATCACTATAAATTCTAAGTAAAAGACAGGGCACACGGTTTCCTGTTGGATAACCTCGGTGGAGGAGAACGACGCAAAGTTTTCGCAAACTACTCGTTCAATAGATATACATGCAATTTTTGTTATATTTCGTGTTTCGTCTTGTGCGTGGCGATACAATGGTTGGCGATATAAGGAGTAGGAATTCAGCACGTGGTGATTTACCCCGCATAAGGATTTAACGCACAGGGATTCAACGCATGGTGATCTATCGCATAGGGATTAAACATGTGGTGATATAACGCACCGTGATTTAATCTGTTGCGATCTATCGCATAAGGATTCAACGCGTGGTGATTTACCACACAAACAAGAGGAATTCAACGCATGTCGATCTACCGCGTGGCAGTCTCGCATATGTATAGTAATTCAACGCACGGAAATTTAATTCATCGGTATATACGATGCAAAAGATTTTCTCCGATTTCGAGATCCACGCTTCGCACCTTCGAATAAATGCCAGACGCAACAAAATACATCAAAGAAACTAACACATTACGTCGTCATATTAGCAGACACACCACGTGCGTTGCACAGTGGTCCAGGAGCCGCATTTTTTTGGCCAAAATACAATTTTTAAAGTTTAATATTTTTAAAAACTTTTTTTTGCTACAAAGTCACAACTGTTCAAAACCTTAAACTTTGCAATATTAATCAATTTAGATAATTCTATGATCGAAGACAACGTTTTGAAGTCAAAATCCTAAATTTCAAAGTAAGACTTATTATTAAAAACATTCACAATAAAGATTGAATAATAAAATTTAAATTACTGTTTTATGTGTATGAATGGATATATTTTGATTATTTCATTGTGTTATACAAATTTTTTCATCGATGTACAATTACCGAAAAGTTTTTAACAATTTAAACTTTGCGAAAGGTTTTAAAAAAATGCTTAAGTTTGCTAGTCTTAGGGTTTTTCTCATATTAAAGCTTAGACATTTGTTTAATAATCTATACAAATTGTAGGTGCAACTAGATGCAATTTTTAAATCTATGCGAATTTGTTGATAAACGGACGCCGGACATATTCTGATGCTCTGGGTGCATGAGTGGCGTTTGAACTGAAGAGGTTTCGGTCAGAAAGAAACGACGTTTTCGTTTCTGAACTCTTATCTGCTGTTTGGTTAAGGATCATTTGTTTCTTATAAACACTAGCGAGTAAGTTCTCCAGACTGTATTTCAACTGCATCACGTCAGTCTTTTAGCTAACGTACGAAACGGAACATCTCAAACGGAAAAGCGTAAATTCAGTGTATTACAATTTAATTATTCAGTCTATTAAAATTTATTATAATAGTTATATGTTATGTTCTTAGTTATTAGTTATAAAGTTTTAAAATTATAAAGTTATTAGTTATAAAGTGTGCAGTGTGTAGTTATAGTTATTTATAAGATCATAATAATGTCAGAAGAATCTTTAAGTATGTTTTATTTGTTTCTCACTTTAAACTGTCTTATTTGCAAAGGGTTAAATATTCTTATTTTTGTAGACGAGTATCATTTCAAGCACGAGAATCTTTTTAACATTTGGAATAACGAACGTGATTCAAGTAAGAAATCAAGTGCTGTAATCACATTTATTTTTGATGCGATAAAAGAAACTAGCGTTTCTGATGAATACAGACAAGCAGTTGAAGAGAAAATTCGTAAATTTTGCTACAATTTGTATAAACGATGGAGAAGTTGTTACCGATTAGTAGAGAAGTTCAGAGTAAAATATCATAACTGGTTACAAAAACATTTTATTATTAATAAATATGCAAATGTTACACATCCGGAAGCATCAACATCTGCAGGCCGTCCATGTCTTTCGTACGAACACAAATCAGAGAGATCAAAAAGGCGAGAGGCATCGGAAGTTTCCAAAGACATGGATCAAAAAGTGAATTTAATAGTTCAAGCAGCATCCATGACAGCCCGCAAAGAAGGTAACACCGATTTAGCTGTTATTTTAAAAGAATCGACGAAAAGTCCCAAAAGGGCAACAAAAATAAGGAAATTGCTTTCATCAACTAAAAAAGACCCAATTCCTCTCTCACTTGATGAAGCCATAGCATTTTTTCACGATAACAACTTAAGTAAAAGACAATATATTAACATAAGACTGGAAAATAAAAATAGAAATTGCAATATATATCCCACCTATAATTCTCTTACTGATGCACGAAAAACATGTATACCACCTGGAATAACAATAACGGAAACAACTGCAAAAGTTCCATTGAAAGATCTATTAGAACACACAGCAAAGAGAATTGTGTTATTACAAAAAGAAGTGATCGATAACATAATTTCGAATAATGAAAACAATATACTTGAAGCCGATTTCATTTTTAGTTATGGATTTGATGGCAGCAGTGGACACTCGGTGTATAAACAGAGGTTTGAAGGATCGGAAAGTTCAGCCGGATCTGATTATTCCCTTTTTGCCACCACATTAATACCTTTAAGGTTTTCCACATACAACAACATAATATTATGGAACAACAATACACCACACTCTATTAGATTCTGTAGGCCACTAAAATTGCAGTATATAAAAGAAACGACAGAACAAATCCTCAAAGAAAAACAAAATATAGATTCCGAAATTGATAATTTAGTACACCTCACATTACAACAAAATAACAAAATTTTAAAAATTAATTTCAAATTAATTTTAACACTAATTGATGGAAAAGTTTTAAGTGCGATAACCAAAACCAGCTCGTATCAGCGTTGTCCCATTTGTGGGGCAACATCACAACAAATTCTAAAAATAGACAATTTTAGAGCTACAGAATTTACACCCAAAGCAGAAAATTTATGTTATGGTCTTAGTCCATTACACGCCTGGATTCGGTTTTTTGAGTGCATTATTAATATATCCTACAGATTAGATATCAAAAAGTGGCAAATTAAGTCAGAAGACAAGGACAAATTTATTGAGAGAAAAAAAGAAGTTCAAAAACAATTTTGGGAGCAGTTAGCATTAAATATTGATAAACCTAAAGCAGGAGGTAGTGGAAATACAAATGACGGTAATACCGTTCGCCGAGCTTTTCAGAATATAGAAAAATTTGCAAATATTACAGGTGTCGACATTGACTTATTAAAGAATTTTAAAATAATTTTAATAACTATATCATCTCCATACGAAATACATCTTGAACATTTTGAAACATTCTGCTTTGACACTGCCCGACTTTTTAAACAAAAATATTCCTGGTACCCTATGACTCCCACAATACATAAGATTCTCATACATGGAAAACAAATTTTGGAAAAATGCATTTTACCACCAGGATACACAACAGAAGATGCTGCAGAATGCAGACACAAATTTTATAAGCACGACCGAGAATTTCACGCTCGGAAATGTAGCAGGACAGAAAATTTGCAGGACATATTCAACAGGTATAACTATGCCGATTGTTTTTTATTAAAAAATTTTTACTTTTATAATTAATTTGAATTATTGTTTTTCTCTATCTTTTTCTTATATATATCATGATTGTTAACAGAGCTATGGAAACTTCTGATCCGTTAATATCAAGTATAAGTATGAGAAATAGAAGAAAAACTCAACATCTCAAAAAACCCAAATTACCTCCAGAAGTAGTAGCATTATTGCGTTCACCATCTATTGAGCTTTCGACGCCCACATCCAGTACAGCAACAGATGAAAGAAGTAATGAAGAGGAATCCGACGAAGACGAAGAAGAATTAATGTTACCCATGCTTACGCATCTCGACAACGTCGAATTACAATCGGAAGATCTAATATAATTATATTTAATAATATATACATATATACATACATACATACATACATACATACAGTCACACACGCACACACACATGTTAATGATACAAAAACGCGATTTTTAATTTTGGCCACGAAAACCCGGCCGCCGGACCACTGTGCGTTGGCCGACAAGTATCCGGGGTCGAATCGTTTGATTCGAGAAGCGGAAACGGCCGGTTTGTAACGTGTTTCCCGTGACATTCCGCGTGTGTCACGATTCCGAGGAAAAATCGCAAAATTACGGGGTTATACGATGCGCGGTGCAGCGCGAACCCACACGCGCGCGCGCCGCTGCACCCACACGTCCTCGAGGGGGCACCCACATCGTGGCGCGGGGCGAGAGCGAGTTCGCATGGTGGTTTCCACACGCATAATCACCTGTCTCGTCCATCATAAGCAGCGTACCTGGCCAGATGTAATGCGCCGCGGGCCCACGCAAAACCCGTCCGACATCGCAACGTTTCAACACACGCCCACGATCGGTCGGCTCGCTTTCAAAATGTCGTAAGTCAAATTGCCCCGGCGAGCACCGTTTCATCATCCGGATGCGGGCCAGTTCTCGTGCGCGAACGCGTCGTTTTTTGCACGTACTTCGCGCTGTCGATCTTCCCGCCCCGGTAACGAATTAAAGAAAAATGGATCAATCTGAAAAATGAACGTCGATGATCGCACGCCGTTCGGGTAACGACGATTAATTACGCTCGTAACCGGCGAATGCGTTCATTGTTAGGCAACGAAAGATTGATACGCCGACCGCTTATTAGGATCGTTCGCCGGTTTGTCGAGTTTTTACGCGAGAGATGTTCGCGGGACCGGCGGTAATTATGGAAATTCGTATGACCGATGCCTGTACCAGACGATGAACAACGGAGATCTATCTTGAGAAACGAGTTGTTGCTCGACTATGTATTAATGGTTTTGGAACGATGAATATGTAAGGTAATTTACTTAAGGAAGCGTTGAAATCAGATTAAGAGGCTCCTGCTGGAGATACTTTCTTGTTATCCGGCCGATCTTCTGAAAGCATGGTTCCATTTGCATTCAACGTTTGTACATTGATTATGGTAACAATTAATCATTCATTTTCTCGGTAAATACTGGTGCAGAAAATTCTATAACACGCGAATACACGCATCTATTTTCAAAGACATTCGAAGTCCGTGCTAATTCTCATCAGGATGAAGAATCAATACATGTATTAATTTATGTCCGGTCGTTTGTTCACTGCTCTGTTTGACGGGGTTGTCGATAAAATCACAAGTTAAGAGGTTAAAACACTGACCAAAAATTGGATAAGATAAAAAGCAACCGCGTGAACTTAGAAATCGTGGCAGGTGACAATGCATGTTTACAAAAATGTGTTAGGTTCCAACATCGCCGCCAGAAAAATGAGTCCGCACCCTATACCACGAATAATCGACAAAAACGCATCCATTTCTTGCTCGATCCCCGCGAGCGTCGATACTTCGAGCGACTAACGAGAACAAGATAAAAAATTAATATTTCCAGACCGGTAGAACGTAGGGCAGCCATTTGTTTAGCGGGGAATCGGCGCGAGGGTTTGGGGATCGGGTGGAGCGTTCCGAAAAATTCGGTTAGGATTCCTTTTTCACCTGGACGAGGAATCTCGCTGGCAAAAACTGCCGTGTGCGCTATGGCGGAGGAGGGAGGAGGAGGGAGGAGGAGGAGACGCGTAGATAAGGGAGGAGAGGAGAGCAAAAGAGATAAAAGGGTTCGCGTGTAGATGACCGGTACGCTTTCAGAGGGAGTCCAGTTTGCGATGAAATTAGCCGTGTCCGCTCGCTCCGGGACAAAAAGTAATGGCTTTCACGCTAGGCACTCGGGATTAATTAACGAAACGGCCGAAAATGGCGGCGGTGGCCGGCCGTGCCTCGGCTCGATGCATAAGAACGATTTCTCTTCTGCCGTTTCGTCGTTTCTGGACATGTATAACGAGCTCCGTGGACGACAAATGACCGCCAATCGTCACCTGTCATTCAAATTTCTCGAATTGCCCGAAACGATCGCCTTGGGATTAATTAAACACCTTTCATATCATCTCTCATCGACCCACGGCGCTAATTAACCGTGAGACGGGCACCTTTTCTTCTCTCCGCTTTGAACGTACGTTGCATTTTAAATATATGGGATATTATTATTTATTTGATGATATTAATGCTTATTATCACGCGTGGGATATCATTAAAGCGACGCTATTAAACGTTTCTTCGTTCGAACAACCTTCTATTTACAGATATTTTACGATACACTTCACAATTACATATGTTAATATACGTTCACCCTCGAAAGACTTCTGCTATAATTAATGGGATAGTTAAATCTAGATCGCATTGTAGATTACGTTTCTTTCTTCCACCTCGCGCTTGTAAGGCAACCGAATTTGCAACTTCGTCCCGATTGTAATTTACGCAACCAATTGGCGAATGTAAATGTACAACTTCTTTGCCCGTCTTCACACTGTTGCAGCTGTAATGGATGCGACGAAAACAGCTACCACCTTTAAGATAATTACCCGGGTAATTATGACAATTAGTTACGTTGCAAAATACCTTGATCGCTATCTACGTCGTTTATCAAACAATTTATAACCTTAACTCTCTTCGAGCATGTAACCGCGTTCGTTTCTTTTTCTTAAATTCAACGTCGGTGACCAAGTAAGCAGCTTCTTTCTGTGCATTCTATCGACGCATTCGGAATTTATTTGACGTAACCGCTATCGGTTTAAAGTACGTGGAATATCATTACAGCGAAAAGGTATCGTCGCTACGGACGACGTTCAAAAAAATCCGGACGAGACCGAAATTAAAATTGATCACGTGGGTTCGTTTTAATTTCCGTTTCGCGCTTTCACTCCGCTTCGGGGATTCGGGCCACAGTAAAATTTCGACAGGATAATCGGTCGGACGTTTCGATTTTCGAACGAAGACGTAGGCGATGTACTACAACGGACAGCTTGACAGACCGACATTAACGATCCACGATGGATCCGCGTGATTTCCATCGCCAGATCGTTCACGTGCACGCGTGTTTGTCCTCGCCAAGGGTCTTTGCTTGAGCAGGTGCGACAGCGAAATCGAGATTCGAATCGATCTTCGGGCGTCGTCATTGTGCCCGCGAGAAGTCATCGGGAACCGAACCAGAACGAAGATAAATTTACTGTCGAAAGGACGAATTCAACAAAACGGCTCTCTTCGTCCACGCCAAACATTAATCGAGATTTATTTCGTAGAATGGGCAGATGGATTTCAATATTCGTAGTTGCAGTTCCGGAGTTGTTTCAGAATTGTATAATCCGAGGACGGACTTTTGAAGGTCCTCCCATTTCTATTCCTACGTCCAAAATACACGACTTCAAAAAATGCCAAGGTCCACCCTATCCAACCTCTAAAATTCAAAAAATAAGATCACAATAGTCTCCAAGTGTTCTGAACTCGATAATTTCTCTCAGACTATTAAACAATGTTCCTTAAAATCATCTTGCAACCCAGCAACGGGTACAAACTCATGCAACAACCTCTACCATGATCAATATACCCAGATGACAATTTTCGACAAAGTATCGCCGCAACGAGTAATAATCAAAGCCAGATTCACGAAACAAAGATTGATAGTGGGTGACCTAAAAAACGTCGGTCCTTTCAATCAGCCCGAAACGAAGCCAGGTTTTGTTTTGTTTCCCTCTGGAGAGCAAACATTAGCGGACAGGGGATAGTAGCAGAGGGTCCCGTGGGCAATAAGGCGCGGAAAGCGCGCGTGAAGCGATTATTCGACTCGTGCGGGCCGCCGCAAAATTGAGAGTTAACGAACCTCGACGAACCCGCTGACACCCGGGTTGCGTAATCGTTGCCAACAGTTCGTGCACGGGTTGAATCCCGCACGCGTTGACGCTGACACGCGCGTCAAAGGACGATGAAGCCGCGGCGGATCCGCGGACCGAGCGGAAAAGCTTGACAGGCAATTTATTCGAACGCGCGACATCGATTTCCTCGGCGCGTCGCTTTTCTAATTGGCTGCTTAGCCGTTTAACGGTTTGTTTGTCGGACGATCTGGCACCTGGACGTCTCGCGGCGTCGGCGTCGATTCGTTCCGTTAAATGCTCCTTCGCTTTCTTGCACTCCTTCTAACGACCGGCTCTATGCCTCGTTTGATCGTTCGCTGTATAATTCGAACGCGGCTACGCAAACAGACCTTATTTATTACTCCCTGCTGCTAATGGACTTTCCGTCAGCTTATTCGATTTTCGCTATACGCCTGGTCTCTTTGATGTTACTGTACAGGCACTACTCTTTCTATGTATTAGGTCGAGTCATAAGTAACTTCCGTTTTTTTTATCAGACATTTATTTTGCTTTCATTAAATAACAAAATTATATTAATCTATTACGTATTCGCCACTGTAATGTATAACCTTCTCCCATCTTCTTGGCAGTTTATTAATTCCTTCCTTGTAAAATGTAGAAGAAATTTTTATTACTGATACAGAATAATGTGAACCAAAAAATGTTACAATAAAATGAAACACTTATCTGAAACGAAATTAAATTGCATAGATATCCATCATATCGGATTAGTTAGTACAAAATGGACATAACACAAAATACAAAAATGGACGTAGAATATTTTCAAACTAATTTGTCGAGATGGATATTTTTAGCGAATAAATCTTCGAAGTAATATCGATTGCTTTGACCGAAAAGGGAATTCGCGTGCGAAGACGGAGAAAAAATATCCCATTCAAAAATCTGTAGTCAACGATTGATTTCTCTGGGATGACGTACGATGGTAGGTTTATGGTGTTCGATCGTTCTTGCCGGGTTTTCAACAGACACGGATAGAATCTCCAGTCACGCGCGACACAATAATTTCTCACGAACGTGCAAGCATGTGGGACAGTCGGAACCGAGTATTTTCAGCACGTGGTCGAGGAACAATTATATTGTTATTGTCAGTGATTTGTATTCCATGGTGGTTCGTAATTCTTTCCGATTAACCGTTATATCCACGACAATAAAGTCGTTCGTAATCGTTCACCGTCATTTTCTTACTTCTTTTTGCGAACGGACCCGAGCACCGCCGTTTATTTTTACAAATATGGCGATGAGAGTTTTACGAAGAATTTACGAACTCGTTCTACCGCGGACTAATTTCTTTACTACGGTAGGAGACTATGGTAGGAGACCTTATCTCGAGAAAATTGAACGATTTGTTCTTCGGGATGTATTGAAGAAAAGAAGTTTTTGCACTTACGAATTTGGGAACTTGGAAATTTGGGGATATGGAAATTTGGGAGTTTAAGGATTTGGGGATTCTGAGATTTTGAAGTTTAGGGACCATAGAATTTAGGAATTTTGCTATTTACGGATTTGGGAATGTCGAAATTCTGCAATTTAGGGATTTGAGAATTTAGGGACTTTTCAATGTAGGGATTTGGAACTTGAGAAACTTACAAATTTTGGTATTTGAAAGTTTGGGGGTCACAGAAATTAGAAATTTGTAAATTTAGGGGTTTAGGGATTCAGGAATTCGGAGACTTAGGGATTTGGAAATTTAGTGCTCTCGAAATTTAGAGATTAAGATATTTAAAAATTTGGATACTTAGAAATTTGAAGATTTAGGGATTCGTGAATCCGAGAATATGGCAATTTGGAAATTGATATGGAACTTGAATTCAGACATATGGATATCAAAGAATTTGTAAAATAAGCACTTGGAAAGTTCAGAAATCGAGGAACTTGTAATTTGAGAAATCAGAAAGTTGCGTCATATCGCGTTGAATGACGAAACGTCACACACCGTTGGCGGACGAAACATTAATCAAATAAACACCCAATAAAATATCCGGCAATCAGCAAGTCATCCAGCGAGTGCAGCCGTCCGGCAAGGGTTAAATTCGTTCCGTCAAAAATCACACGAGACGAAATGATTTTCAGGTTGTTCCAGGTGACAGCCTCGTGCCTCGTTTCGATGTCGGCAGGATCGTTGGTGGTTGTCGGAAAGGACAAAATTGCTATCCCCTTTTCGAATATAAATTCTCCGGCCGGCAGTGGCTGTTTCTCAGCACGAATTGCACCGCGGCAAATGCAGCGGAAGGCGTTCTTGTTTCCTATGGGGCAGGATCGATCTATAGTCCGCCATTGAGAAGAGGGACAGAGAGAGCCAAGAGGGTTTTCTGGTATCGCCGTATGGCAAACAGCAGATGTGCTGTACGCCCGTGTCTCTCCCTTTACCGCTCGCCATCTTTCTCTTTTACATTGCCGTTTCTTTCGTTCGCCGGTTTTCTCTGTTTTATGGACTCATCGAGATCTGGGAGAACCCTCTTCTTCGCATGGGTGTGTTTACCATAAGGCAAGCATTGTCGAACGCCCAAATGACACTCATAGATATGTCGGCTCGTTTCTCTCCTCCGTTTCTTTTCTGTAAGCGAGCATTCCGTTGGATGTGTACGAGCAACCGATTTACGAGGGATGCTCGAACAAGGGTGCGTTTTCTTATTTTCTACGGCGAACGAACGATCACGTGTAAACGGCCTTTGACAATCCTGTCGCACGGTTTTCGTCGTTTAGAATCTTTCGACGGAGGGACAAATCACGAAGTTGGAAGCAGGCGATATTTCACACATTAACGAAGGAACAATTTCGTTGACTCAGTCTTTCAAAATGACAAAATATCCGAGCCTCAAAAATAATGAAGTCTTAAGAACGTCTTATAAATTTAAAGGTGTCCATTTGCAACTACGAACAATTATTAAAACAAAGTATATAAATAGTAGAACGTATACGATGAATAAATTGTACAGAGTTTATTAACACTTAAACTACCAAACCAAGTTTCTCATTTCAAGCTGCAATATTTATGGTACTTTTATTGAAACCTGTGTCAATTTTCATCAAAACAAAGAATTTATACATACAATTAAATTATGTTTCACTGTTTGTCCATTTTTTTTCAACGATATTTGTAATTTCAAGATAAGCGTGCATTATAAGCTGATAGTTTTAGTGCTAAGTAATAGATCAGGCTAATCATCGAATGATTCAGCGGATTTAGATCCCCGATTCCCCAAATCGTTCCGATAACAGCGGTGGCAACCAATACAATAATTTTCGAACCCCTCACAAAGTAGACAGATAAGGACTTTGGTCTTAGCGATAAATTAGAGAAAATTCACGTTTAATAGTAACCATAAGAAAGATCATTCGCCTGGAAGGATCCGGGTCCTTCGAGTTCTTTCCTTGTCGACTTTAACGATTCCTTTTTAAACGAGCTTTTATCATTAACATGCGTACGCTGCGGTGTGACACTGCCGTTCCTTAAAAAGATACAGTTAATTAAAAAACAGAAAGAAGACGAGGGAAGGTGGGGAACACGTTTGGCCACAGCTTAAAACTCAGCATCGAGGAGCGGGGACCATTTTGTTCCCTCCAATTTAGGAAGGAGGAAATGATACGGGGTTCGTCCCTTCTCCGCATGGAGTCCCATGTATATTCCAGCCAGACACAAAAGAAAATAATTAGCCTTCCTGCCGATAGATAGATAAACGTACGTATTCAGACAATTTTGGTAGGCAACGATTATTAACGGCCAGCAGGGCGTCCCGGTTAGCTGTCTGTGTTCGAACGGTCGGAAATTAATTAGTCGTTAAATCAATCCCAAATACGGAACGAAGTTTCTCCGCTCCTTTTCGGTACAGTTTGTATTCTCCTCTGACGTTTACTTTACTGCCATTGACGATTCTATTTTATCTTTTCAACCGGTGACATTCTTTGTTACAACGATACACTTTCTTGTATCGTTATCTCAATTATGACAATAGGTTGTATATTTTTAAATCTTTATTAGACAGTCGTATTTGGAGGCAACGCTGTTTCGGTAATTTAGTATCATTTTTTTTCGACGAGCGTGTTATTAACACTTTGCACTAACTCTCCTTAATTTCGCTTGTTAATTTTCATTAACTCTTCTAAATGTGCAACTCCTTAATTAATTCACAAAATAGATCAAGAAATGGGTTTTCAATCGAGTGTTTTGCAATAATGCAGCGTGCGTGACAAATATATTTTTATCGCAAGTAAATGTATGCAAGTATATTCAACCAATTTATTTAATCGAATTATTTACTATTCAAGAGAAATGCGATATCGAGGTACGCTCGACTTAGGAGCGACAAGGGTTAACATACTATAATTTGATATAGTAGAGGTTAGGTAACATGGCGCCAGTCTCGTAGTGTCATGTATCTCTTAAAAATTATAGCTCGCTTCTACCAAGATAGAAAGGAGTAAATTTCATGTGTAACGTCGAGAAGAATTGAAGCCCATTAAAGGCTTTTTAGACAATATTATAAACTGTTTAATTCTAGACAATACTATACAACCGATTTGTATCATCTGTGTACGTTAGATCAGCGTATCAAATGCATCTTTGTTTTTTGCAAGGAATTACCTTCCATCGATGCTCTTAATTCCCCTCTCGTCCATCATGCTCCCTCCCGACCTTCCACGGAATCATTACAATGCAAGTCCAAGTCGAAATCATTCCAACCGATTCCTACGCATCCGCGCTGCGATCCTTTCACGAATTCAATCAATCCGGCGAGCAGAAAAAGCACAGAAGCTCGAACCCGGTCACGTCAGACTGTCCCGGTGGATCGAACGATTTCAATTCGTCCGATTCCCCTCTTGTCTCTCTTTTTTTCCGCCGGGCTGTTGGTTATCGTGTCCGGTCGAAAAATCCGGCCACAAGGTGTATCCTGTCCGCGCATTCCAACGATGTTCACCGACAGAATCTGGTACGAGCCGGGACAGGATCCGAGGGTCCGCGAATTCCGCGCTGTTCGCGGCAGACTCGAGCGGTTTCAGCTTCTTCTACAGGGTGGAATAAAAAAATGGGCGGCGCTTTGGATGTGACGGGGCCAGGGTC
The DNA here is from genome assembly GCA_947623535.1 of Coelioxys conoideus. Lineage (NCBI taxonomy): Eukaryota > Metazoa > Arthropoda > Insecta > Hymenoptera > Megachilidae > Coelioxys > Coelioxys conoideus. The sequence goes on along the minus strand of OX392457.1, from coordinate 17,138,751 downwards.
TAGGCCCGAGAACGAGCGAGCGAGGCTGGGCCTTCTAGACCCGTCGTACCCTTTCCCCTACCATTTGGGCCCTCGCTCCTTCTCTTCCTTCTACGCTCCAGGACGCGCCGGAATGAAAGAGGAGGGACGAGCGCGACGAGAAAGAGATCGGCCAACCATCGGCAGCCTGCGCGGCGACCCACGGGAATATCAAGAGATCTAGCGATGGGCACTCGGCCTTTGCTACCTGGATTGTTTTCGAATAACTTGTTCAAGGTAATCGAGCTATACTGCAAGAATTTGATCGATGCAATCGATTCGCGCTTTCGTTTTCGATGAAACCCCGGTAACGAGAATTGATTAGGTAATTGTTGCGGTCTAATGGGTCTATCTTTCAACGACGAACTTGTTCAGCTGGATGTTTTATTTTGAACCCTTTTGAATGACTACTTCGTGTCTCTATCTCCTGCAGGCATAATTGAACTTGGCCTTATTGTTTGTATGTCCTCCACTTAAATCCACGGCTACGAATCCTGTCACAAGTATCACATTTTGTGTATCGGACTGTTATGAAATAGTGAAGTTGAGATATATACATTCGTCCACGATGCTTGATTAAAAATATAAATATTCAGCTGGATGTTTTATTTTTAACCGTTTTGAACGACAACTTCGTGTCTGTATCTCCTGCAGGCATACTTGAACTTGGCCTTCTAGTTTGTATGCCCTTCACTTAAACATACGAGTTCGAATCCTGTCGAAAGAATCATGTTTCGAGTATCGGACTGATATGTAATAGCGAAGTTGAAATACATAAATTTGTCCGAGATACTTTATTATAAAATATGAACGTTCATCCAGATGTTTTATCAAATATGACCCTTTTGAACTAGAACTTCATGTTCGTATCCCGGTCATGCTATCGGAAGCATATTTCGCCTATCGATACATAAATTCGTCTGAGATGCTGAATAGAAATGTACATGTTCATTTACATGTTTTAAATAAGGCAGTTTTTAACTAGCACTTCATGTTATCGAAAGTATATTTCAAGTATCGGACCGATACGAAACAACGAGGATAATGGACAAAAAAATTCATTGCCAATACAACCTGTCGATTCTCGATTAAAAGCATAAATCTTCACAGTAGACGGTACCCCAATCTAATCGTTAATAAACATAATCTACATTCGTGCAATCTCGTTCCACGAATCGCGAATTCAAATTAGCTCGATCGAAGATGATGGAACGAAAAAGAAACAGTACAGTCTGCAGTCATATTTAACGATCGCCAGTAATTTAACTCGAGTTACACTAATTATCTTGGACCCGAAAATATTCTCCCTGCGAATTAATCCAACTTTAATGATCCGTACGGAATAAAAAGATGCCCGTCAGAAACAGTGCCGCGCTCCTTAGCATTTCGTTTCAGCGTACCATTTATCAATCGAAATCCGTTCGATCGAATAAAAAGGTTCGAATCAAATTGAATTGATAGCCCCGAGGAGAGAGCGAACGAACGCCTCCCGGGACTCTGCCGTCCCGTTCAATTTGCATGCGTTCGCGAATACCGGCTGAAATGGCCGTATTCGGTTACACGGATCCCGGGGCCCGTTGATTACCGGTGACACTCTATTCGGGGCCCAGCTCGAAGTCTGACAACCAGCCTGACGACGACGCGAAGATAAGCGGCCCGGCGAACGGCAGGCGAAACAGAGACACCGCCAGACCAACGAATGAAATATCTCTCTTGCGAATGCTGCCCACCGGTAGGAGGATTCTCGTTTCGTTCCTTCTATACAGGGTGTCCTGTATATGGCATTCGCTATGGTCCACACGATAAACAGCCGATGAAAATGTCTACGACAGAAAAATTACATTCAAACTTATACAGTTTCTTGTCCGTGATATTTTGTATGAATATGGTGAATGTATCTTTATGTTGCACGGGGTCAGCCATTTTGAACTGTAGCGAAAATCGTGCAACACTAACCCTCGTAGGAAATCGTACATTAATTTTGTGGTATAAGATAGTGGGTTACGTTCATCGAACGCTTTGAAGTGTAAGGTTATTTTAATACATGAAAGGCACAAAATCGTGCACAGGTATAAAACAATAATGAAATACGATAATGAAATACAATAATGAAATACAATATTGAAGTACGTTATCAAATTTTGTAATGTAAGATAGTAGGTTACGTTGATCGAACGCTTTGAAATTTAGGATGGCTTTAAATGCAGTTAAAATTTTTACTATACGCAAGGCATAAAATAATGAAATACATCATAAAGAACAGAAAATATCTGAATGTGCTGGGACGTTTCAAACATTCGCATAAAAGTATGCATACACTAAAACCACTAGGATTATCTCGTTTTTGACTATCTTAACAAAAATGTCAGAAATTTTCTTTTTTAACCCCACACCGAATAAAACTGTCTTCTTCGAATATTACCGACTTACTCGAATCTATTATATTTTTACTTATGGACATTTTGTGTTGCATCAGAAGTTTTTCACTATCCTTGACATCACAATTTCATACGAAACGAAAAAAGTGAGAAAAATACGAAATGTCTCTTGCCATGTCTCCAAATGCAGGATTCTGTATACCCGAGTAAAATAGAGGAATGGGAAGCATGCAATATTTTATAAACAAAGTAAAGTAGGATATGTCTTCACGTTACGGGACACCCTGTATATACACGCACTGTTCGCGTGCGCGTGTGTACGCGTCTGTGTCGACCCGTACGTATTAATCACGCGATTCGTCCATAACCGTATTTCAGCGCACGCGAAAGAGAGAGAGAGAGAGAAAGAGAGAAGTTCGTGAGCATCGAACGACGGCACAGAATCTCGGCTTCTTCCACGGGTAATTACTCGTTGCCTCGGCCGACGATTTTTGTTAAACAGTCCCTTGCACCGTGACTTCTTCGATTTATCCCGTGACTTTGCTTGCCGCGTTACGCTTCGGCTGGCTGCGGGGGTCCTGGACCAACCGCGGATTATCTCCGCTGTCCATCGAACCAATCCGAAGCCTGTTTCTGGATTCTGTCTTCTTTTCGTGTAAGCCTCGGAGATCCTCGTGATCGTACAGCGCGAGATTTTGTAATATTAATCGTGCCCGATGCGATTCGGCTTAATTGCCTTTCTGGTTTTTTTCGTGACTTCACGCACCATCGAATTGAACTTCGGATAAGTGGTTGATGCCTCGAACACGTCGATACGCTGTCTCAAATACTTGCCACGGTATTGAGAATGTTCACCCTTTACGATTTAATTACGGCGCGATAGTGATTAACTCCTCGGCTTTGTCCGTCTTATTTGTCAGACGCGTCAGACACAACTAACATTCATCGTTATCTTGTCAATAATTTTTATCGAACAATGAAACACTTTATTAGGTACGCGAGTACCTATGCGAGTACATAGAAGAGCGAGGTACTATGTTGAGAACCTATAACAAATCGCTAATTTAAACAAAGCGGCGAGTATGAGTCACCTTTCGAGCACAAAGCGTTAAACGTTAATACGTGCAACACCGGCGATCCCGTTCTTAAGAAAATAAAATAAATCGATTAATAAAATAGAATTCATACAGTCGATCAATATTCCCGACGCCTCAATCCGCACCTCGGGATACCCGCAACGCGAGCATAGTTCGCGATTTCGTGTACTCCCTTAATTATTCGATTATCCGAACGATCGAAGAGCGGAATCGCGTCACGGTGATACGAAACGCGAGTTCCGCCCAGTTGCTCGTCGAATTCCAGCCGCGATATCTCGGATGCCCGTAGTATCGCGGCGGGCCATAAAAAGCGACGGTGAGTCGACTTCCAGAGGCGAGGTTCGATCGTCGATCGGTATCCTCGGGCTGAATCGTTATCACCGCGTGGCAAAGGGCCGCTATCCGAAACGAGCGTGTCGGATCCGTGGACTTTTTCCCGTTCTCCGTGGAGCGCCGTGGCGTCGGGTGCCGGTCGGATGTCACGGCTGGCGCGGCGGGTCGATTCGTTTGGCGAACGAACGCGCGAAACAGAAAACGAGGGAAAAAAAAACGATCGGCCGGCCAGAGAGAGATTGGCAGAGCGAGAGAGGAGCCGAGCCGGGAGAAGAAAACGGGCCACGGACGAGGAGGGAGAGACATCGTCGGAGCCGGCTCCGTAGCGAGCGAGAGGAAGGGTAGCTCAAGGGTAGACTGAAAACGAGCATCGTAACCGCGTCGAACAAACTATAGTGAATTTCGACTTGGGTGGTCCAGGATCGGCAGCAGCGGGCCCTGTCGGTTCCCCGCCACCTCGTCGCGTCGTCTCCCTTTCGGGCCCACTCCTCTCTCTCTCTCTCTCGCGCCGTGACGGGACCTCTTCTCTCGCCCCACTTCTCGCGGGCCCCGGCCGCCTCTCCCCTCCCCGGGGACCGTTATCCCCACCGCGACGGAAGCCGCGCCAGGCCGCGAGCCACTCCTGAAGCCACGCTATCGACCATAAGTGTTTGCCCACCTTTGGTGTTTCCACGCGTTCGCGTTTTCCTCCACGGACATTTAAACCGAACCGACACGGTTGCGTTTCTACCAACTTCCGGTAAATCGGATACAAATTTTGATGATCGTTTACATCTTTCAGCTTTGGACGATCATCTAGATCTTTTTAGTTTGGGCGATCAATTAGATCTTTTCGTTTTGGATGCTCATCTACTTAAATCTTTTCGCTTTGGGCTATCAATTAGATGTTTTTGCTTTGGGCGATCGTTTACATGTTTTTGCTTCGGATGATCATCAGTAGATATTTTCACTTTGGACGATCATTTAAATCTTTTCGCTTTAATCGATCATCTACGTGTTTTCACTTTGAATGATCATCGCGAATGATTCGTTGGAAAATGTTGCACTCATCCTATTTGATGACAACGAAACGACACTTACGCATATGTTGTAATATGCGCACGCTGCAGGTTATGCGTCAGTTATCTTAGAACGTATCAATCGGTGAACTGGTTCCGTACGTTCGCCGTAGATGAATCATCCGATGATATTTTATATAGACGTTCGTACATAAAATCATTTTCGAGCTCGTCATTGCTATCTAAGGAATCATCTTACGGAAGTATCTTCATCCCTAATCGAAAATTGTAATAAATCGTTCGTTATCGGGCGTACAGCTAGCGGCGTGGAATTGTCTTTCGCGCGTATCATTGCAATAACAAGAATCGATGAAAAATCGATACCTCTGATTCCAGGATCCCTAATTATTCTCGGTTCCCTCGCACACGGTGTTCGTGTGGGACGTAACTTTGCTTGTTATCGCGCGTTTAATATCAGTTTCTTTCCTCGGGTTAAGAACAGGTTGGATGCACAGTTCAAACAGTGAATTCAATTAAACGGCATAAAAATGGAAGTCGACGAGTCACGGGTACGGCGTCACAAGTAAAACCGTAGTCGGGGGGGATAATTTACGATGTACCTCGCTAACCCCCTGGTCCCCGCTTGTCGGATTAATAGAGGGTTAATTTAGGCGAGTAGCTCTCGACGCGCCTGTTATCTCCCACGCAGTATTTGCGCAGCTCATCCCAAATCGTACGTATCTCCCCCATCGGGTGAATAATTATTGCCTGGACGATCGTCACGCTCGTGGCTGTGAATTTTGAATACGCAATACTCTTGCCGGGTGCCGCGCAATTTTCTTCCTCGTTTTTGCGACCCGTTTCGCCCATTTGACAACAACGAGCTCGATCCCCGCGTGCGCGTGTGTGTGTGTGTTTTTTTTTCTCCCCGGATCGTGAGAAATTATTTCTCGTCGATGATACTCCGGTTAACGAGACGCCGTGTTCGGCGACCGTTATCTCCGCGAACGAGATTCGGGAACAATAACGAAGAGGAAAGAGACGGTTCCGGCTAATTCGATTATTACGAACAATGCAATTATATTAATTGACATTAGCGTACGGTTTCCGTAGCCAGCGTGACCGGGTATATCGCCGGTGGATCTGTAAAACGTTCGACCTCTGACTCCTACCCGGTGCATGAAACACGAGTACAAAGAGAAAAAGAGAGATTAAATGGGGAACGGGAGACCGCCCGCTCGATCCCCGGTGTTTGAAGGTTCGTTTACAAGCGAGTTATGCTCCGAGCGAACACAACCTAATAATCGGCCGCGATCTGGAATCGGGAACTGAGTCGTGTTCGACACCGGCGGGATACTAGAGGTTCTGAGAATTGTGCGATTGATCGAAAATTGTACAAATTATTTCATTTTACCGCGACATTCTAAATTGCGGATGTTTTCGAGTTTATGATACATCGAGCTTTGCAAACTATAAAATCGTACATATTCGTACGATTATGGAATACTGCATGAAGCTTGATATACAGACTTCATAGATTCTATAGGTTTTATAGATCTTGTAGATTTTGTAGGTGTTATATATTGTATAGATTTTATGGACATTATAGATTTTGTGGATTTTATAGATTTTATGGATTTTATAAATTTTATAGATTTTATAGTTTAAATGATTCATGTATACTGACAGTAATATAGCATTAATATATCATATATCGTATCGTGAACGGATAAACATTTGCGATCTAATTATAAGTACTTACGAGACAGACAGCAATTCGCGGAGCGTTCAGAATGATCGTCGTATAATAGCTGCGCGATGTTTTTCTGAACTTAAACCTTTTTAGAGTGGATCGTTCGGTTCTGAATATATCGGAAAGGATTCATCTTCAAAGGTTCCTCGAGCCTCACTGACAACGCAACAGACAAGTCGAGAAGTGAAATGAATTAAATGCCCGTCACTGGCTGTCGGCTAAAATAACAGAAACCAACAAGATGAATGGTTGAGCAATACACATCGTTCTCTTGTAAGATATTGAACAACTCGATACGTTCCACTTAACATTCGAGGAACATTCGGTCGTGAGCTTCGCGACAGGTGTATGGTCTGCTGGAAGATTAACCCTCGCAACACCGGGAATTAGGTTAGATTAGGTTAAGTTACTATCCGAAGAATTTCAGCTGAAACGAGTACCCATTACACGTTCCAGGCTATTGAAAATGATAGTACAGCGTATTCGCGGTCGGAGATGCAATTAGAATGATCTAAAACGCACGCACTGAATTATACACAGAATGTACGCGTAAAATGAAATGCGCAAAGTAGTGCACTTTTAAATTAGGTACAATTACTGTAATAGCACGATATTATAGATAAAACAAGAATAATGTAACGAGCAATTAAATTGTTCTTTCAATTATCTTCAGATTAAAGTGTTCACGGCCGATGCGATGCAACCTCGATAAAAATCCTCGAGACAAGTATAAATCTCGTGGCAAGAAATGTTAATAAACGGCCGCGAAATTCCGTGCGCCGATTAACTGCAGATAATTGTCGACCGAAAGGCCTCGTTGGTGATGTTTCAATTTTTCATGGCGATCGTGCTCGATAACGTTCAATACCTGCCCTAATTACTCGTGGGTACTTCAATTCACTTTCTGCATAGCAGGACGTGGATATCGTAAAGCATATCGAGCTGTTAGGCGCATGATACCGGTATCATGCATTTCGCGCGAAGCGTGGAACAATGATGGATGGATCGAGTGTCTGGAGAGATCCTTCGAAATTTCTTAATTTGGGAATTTGTATAGCTGGAAATTCGGGATTTCGCGTATTGGGAGATTTGGGGACTTCGGAATTTGGGGATTTTGGAAATTAGGGATTTAGGCAATTAGGGATATAGGGAATTAGGGATTTAAGAATTTGAAAAGTCGAAAGTTTGGAATTTAGAGATTTGGGGTTTGGCAACTTTGGTTTTCAAAGAATATGGAAATTCGGAAAATTGGGGATTTTGGGTTTGACAATTTTCATTTTCAAAGAGTATAAAAATTTGGAATTTGGAGACACGAGAATTTACGAATTTAGAGATTTAAGAATTTAAAATAAAGGGATTTGGAAATTTGGAAATTTGGTGATCTGAGAATTCTTGAATTTGACAATTCGGAATTAAGTGATTTGGAAAATTAAGAATTTGTAATTAAGGGATTTGGGAACTAGGAAGCATGAAAATTTGACAATTTGTCATCAAGTGACATGGAAATTTAGAAATTTAAGGATCTGGTGACCTAAGAATTAAGAATTCAGAAATCTAAGAATTTGATGATTTAAGGATCTGAAAACCCAAGAATTTGGCAATTTAAAAATCCGAAAATTAAGAAATTTGCAAAATCAAGTACCCGACTAATCCAAAATCGAAAGATACAGAAACTGTAGATCGTCGTAACCAACCTAGGTGTTCAAATCTTCTCATGTTTCAACGAAGGGCGTCGAAACCATGCAAATAAATCACAGAAAAATGGAGATTCGTCGATGAAGTACGACAGAACCCGTATGGTAATTACGAGAGCTCTTCAGATCGGTCAATGTCGTTGCAGGTTATTAATAAAGATGCAAGCCACGGTTGGTATTCGTCCAATCTACGACAGGATCGGACCGATGTTTGTGCCGGCTTCGCCTCGCGATAATTATTCATTCGGACGTTAATGCACCAGCGTGCTAATTAGTCCACGCTGAATGTACCGTCGGTAGCAGTGGCAAAGGTTCTGCATCGTCCATATTCGTGGTCGTTGCAATGATTTTTACAATACACGTGTATGGGAATCTCTATTGTCGTATTTACGATGATTCATCGCATTGTATCAGTCACATTGATTTGTTTCGATTCATAATCATATTTCGATAGGTACACAATCAAACTCTTATTACTCCTCGACTTTGCATTTCTCTTGGTTCGTGTAGATAATTCAGATAGATAGGTCAGTTGAATGTATATATTTTCATTCGTTTGCCATTTACAATTAATTAAAAATATATGTTGAAACCTGCTTATTGTGGTACATTTTATTGGAAACCCGTCTCTTGATCTATTTTGTAAATTAATGAAGGAGCTGGTAGGCAGAAGAAATTGAGAAGCACAAAGGGTTAAACATTCTTTCTGTCATTGTGCACCGATTGCTTTTCCTTACATTCATTGTTCTGTATTAATAATTTATTGCTCCGTATTATCATTCTGTTATTTCATACGAATATTGTTACTCAAAATAAGTACTCTGAATACTTTGTTACTTTGTACGAGTACTCTATTATTTCGTAAGAGTATTTCGTTACTCTGCACAAGTACCCCGTTGTTCCGCACGAATACTTTGGCTACATCGGCAAAATAAACGACATGACGTCCGTACCTGCAAGATAGACCAACAGAGCAGCATTCTTATTCATCGAGTACACAATGGATCCTTAAATCGGGCAAAAATGGCATCGCGATCCGATATCGCGGAGTCGACGACGTGGACAAACCGTCCACAGCTCGAAAAGGCAATTAACAGGGTGGACAGTTTTTGCGCGAGCTCGCGACCGACGCATAATTGCCGCAAATGATCTCAATCTACAAAGGTGGCAGGTGTTGCGATGTTGGCAGCGGTGGATGGTCGCGATCCGTGACCGTGGCCGGGGCAGCTTTTTCGAGGCTTCTGGAATTGGTGGCGGAATTGGTAACCGGCCGAGTCGTCGCCGATGACTCCGTGGAATCGGAAACACGTGGGAATTACAATGCGACCGGTCGAGCGCGTTCCCCGGCACCGATTGAAATATTTCTCATTCGCGGAATCGTCGCTCGTTTCGTTTCATTAGATCCGCGATCTCCAGACCGCGACACTAATTTTCTGTCGCGTTCGCGTCCACGAGAAACTCTCTCTCTCTCTCTCTCTCTGAAATAAGGAAAAAAAAGGGCAAGCGAATAAGACGAACGACACGAGAGAGTATCGCGAGAGTCGTCCCGCGGGCTCGCGGGCAATTTACGGGACCGCAATCTGAATTAATAGCTGTAAAAAGCGCAAACTCGACGACGGTGGAGGTTTCTGTCCGGATTTCGCGGCGATGTTAAACGAACCGTTCGCCGGGCTGACCGCTTTTCTTGCCCGCAGGTGTTGAAAGAAGAGACAAGAACGGGGTAAACGAAAGAACGGTAAAAACTACCAACCACTCGTTAATCATTTCTCTCCTGTCCCTCTGTTCTCGGCGTTTATCTTAATTCCGTGCTATTCCCTCGGAGGGACGTTCCTCGATATGCTAACTACGAGTAAATTACGCTCGCTGCTGCTCGAGCTTCGTTGCACACACGCGTCGCGATCAGGAAAGCGTTCTCGGTAGCTAGACGATCGGGGCAAATCGCTTCGGATCACGCGATGAAAATCAAGGTGCGCCGAGATCATACGGAAAAGCGCGAATACCGCGTTACTTTTCACCATAACTGCGATTTTATTGCGGTGTGCCGCGTTGTAGTTGTGGTCGGGGGATGTTGACGCAGATGATCTTCGTGGTCGCGATTTTTCATGGGCGACGATAAGCAGTTCACTCTTTGCACTCGAAAGATGATTCACGCTCTCCATTTTGTCCGATACAGCAATTTGAAATGGGTATTTTTTAATAAAAAATGATGTTGCACATATGGTGCACAAACATAATAAAACAGCTAATAGTGACAATTAACAACAAAGATATAATAGCTTCGAAAGAATTCGTCAAACTTCTCAACAAAAATGTGTCATAGTAGCTATTAGCTGTTATTAACATCGATACATTTTTATTTATATCCATGAAATTAAAATATACAATGAACCAAAATCTTTTCAAACCAAATATCGATAAAATTAAAATATACAATGAAAGAAAAGTTCTTTAAAACAGAATATCGATGAAATCAAAATATACAAAAAAGAAAAACCTTTTAAAACGGAATATCGCTTCAGTAATAAAATTACGTTGTAAAATTTAGCGCTTGCCTCCAAAAGTTGCTGCAATTGAAGAATTAAACGCGACCGAAGAAAGCTCGAACGTTAAGACGGTTCTCCACTCAGCGATCATCGACTATCCTAACCGAGGACGTGATTTTTGAAAGTGGGTGCACGAAACTTGTCGCAGCCCCGCGGCGAACAAACGGGTCGCACCCCAAGCTGTCCACCGTCTCGCGATCGACGGCTTTCTATCGAGAGACGGTCATATCTCGATTCACGAGACTTCACGCGGCTTTCCGCGCTGCTGACAAATTCTCCTTATTTCCATCGCGGTATTTTTTGCCGCGTATCCGGTCATGGGTGGTCCCAGCATTATTCGTTCGTCTCCGCGGGACTCGTCCTTCGTTCACCAGGGTGAGAGACACTCCGTGCAAGAACGGGGCGAGCACAAAGCTCAAGACAGAGAGTGAGAGAGAGAGAGAGAAAGAGAGAAAGGGAGAGAATAAGAGAGAGTGAGAGGGAGGAGATGCGAGAGGACCGAAGAAGACTATGTCGAAGGAAGGAGCGAGACGGAGGATCGTCTCTTTTTCTCCGTGTCGTTGATTAGGATTTTATGCCGGCTCGAAGCAGCCCGGTAAAGGGTGCCTGTCACGGCGACCAGGCTCGTTTATGGGAGATTATGGGACACCGTGGCGCGCACAGGGGTAGCGAAAGATTTTATCCGTCCCTTTAAGCGAGGACAACAAATGCCGTGGCACGTTCGATCAACCGTGCGCTGATGCCTGTTGCCGCTCGCCGACGGCCAACTCTCCATCGGCGAACGTCCTCTCCTTTCCCATCGAAATTTGCATTTTCAACGGGCGCGGGCGCGATACACGCCTCGTCGACTCGTAAGCGATACCGTTTCCAACCTGGCGAGAGACGCGGCAACCGGCCACTTTGTACACGGGACGTGTTTATTCGCCGACCGAGAAACGACCCGTGGGCGTTCCTCCCGTTAACAGACGCAGCTGCTATCGAATCGTGTGAAACAGAAACTGGGTACCTTGTATCGGTCAACCGCGACAGAAATCGATTGACTTCCGATACGATGCGGCTCCACTTTTTCTTATACTTTACGGAAATTAACGGAGGGGGACAATCGTGTCATTTGTTCATGACGGTATTCGTGGCGTTTTACTACGACATAATTGGTAAGCTATCAATTAATCAATAAGCTCACGTGGTAAGCTATTTATTCACTCGAAGAATCAGGTACCACTTATTCGTATCTGACGGAGAATTATAAACCATTCGTTGACGTACAAGTAGGGGAGGATTTAGATATCATTCATTGGTGAATAATTGAAGAAGAATACAGGTATCGTTCGTTGCTATGTAAGCACAGAAAAATATAGATAACTATCACTGAAATATAACTAAAGAAGAACATGACTTAAAAATACAGGAAGATTAATACAGTTTGATAATGTAGAGCAATCACGAATTAACACACAAAACTTAATGTTTATTAAAAACATCATATAAATATTTTACTACGTTTTTAATACAAATTGGCTGATTATCAGAAAATCATGTATTATCGATAACAGTGTAGAACGCAGTAGTTTGACATCTAGTCAGTATGTATTAGAGATGTCAATAAAATGTTAGTATAGTTGTTTGTATCAAACTGCAAACATAAAATTGATAAGGTATAAGTTCAATTTCCTGGTACTTTGTCGTCAACAATTCTTGTTGGACTTCATATATTTCAAGATTCTCTGCTACAAGTGTTTATAGGCCATTTTATGTTGCGAATATCGACGAAACGGTTATGTAGTCATTTTAATAAAACTTTAAGCATCAAATTGATATACCACAAGTGCTATTTTATGGCACCTTTCTGTCACGAAATTTTGTCGAGACTTCGTATAGTTCACTCCTGTTGTGAATATGGATAGAACGTTTACGGAGTCACTTTCACCGAACTTCAAGCTTTAAATCGACGTTTCATGAGTGTCATTTTAGAACACTTTTCTGTCACGAAGTTTTGCTAGACTTTATACACTTTACGATCGAATACCGTTTGCTACAACTGATCATTGGTCATTTTGTATTAAGAATATGACTGAAACGTTTATGCAATATTTGTCGGTAGACTTTTACCTTTAAATTGATGTATTACAAGTGCAATTGTATGGTATTTTTATATCATGAAATCGGTCATTCATTACACGATAGAATTACGTGTTTGCTATGATTGACAACCAGTGTTTTATATCAGTTTTATATTACCAATTTTATATTACATATGTCTATAAACCGATAACTCATTTATTTTCACTGAACTTTAAACTTTAATTTGATGTATCATAAGCGTTATTATACGACACTTTTCTGTCATGAATTCTCGCTAGATTTTATATGCTTCATTACAATTATCCGTCTGTCATTTCATATTAAAAACACGAACAAACAACTCGTGTATGCATTTTTTCCAAACGTCGAGCTTCGAATCGATAAAAAAGAAACGAATGCTATGTAATCAAAAATTGCGAGATCCAGTGAGGAGCGAGATGCAAAAGAAATGATGACTCGTTCATTATCATCGGCAAAAGCGTCGATGCTCGTTTCGTTCTCTCTCCACGCGATTCAATTAACCGCGGTGACGAACAACAACATCGGCAAAGAAGTCGAAGGGAAAGTCTGCGTAGAATTTCCGCGAAGCGTTCGTATCAAAAAGATCGTTCTACCTAAGCGGGAGATCCTGAGCGAAGGTGCGTTCGGTATTTTTAAGAATTCGAGTACTAAATAAAACATCACTCGGGCCGACTCTGTCTCTCTCTCCCTCTCTCTCTCTGTTTCTCTTTCTCTCTTTCTCTCTCTCTTTCCCGAGCAAGTAGTCGTTAGTACGACTGACGTGTACCTCGTGCACACAATCTGGTTCGTCGTACCGCGAGTCCAACTCCTCCTCCTTCCGTAGCTGCTGATCGTCTTGCTCGTCCGTTGTCGTGCTCGTCTTCTTCTTTGTGTTCAGCGGCCATCGTCGAGCACGGTGATAGAGAAGCAAACCGCACGAGCGTCCATCACTGTCGTCGGCTACGACCTGCTCGACACACGGCCGATGCGTGCGCGCGTGTGTGTACCCCATCGCCGACGAGAAAAATCCGAGCCAAGGGAACACGGCAGCGGCAACAGGACAGCACAAGGCAGCATAGACGAACCGAACCTGCTCCTTTCTCTGTACTTTAACATTCCGCGATCTTGTTTCGGATGATGTTTACAGGGCTAAGTGGGAGCGCACGTGCTCGCGTGGATCCGACTGTCCGGCTACTGTACGTCGATGCTTTGAAATCGCGGCAAACTTAATGAGCGGCTGCCCACTGTGCTTGAATGCTGATACTTTACTTCCATGTTACCATTTAGACAGCTTTCCTCGGATACGCGCTTTTGGTAGTAGCCATTTTTAGCGAGATCGTGTATCGTTTTGCGAAATTCTCTAGTCATTTCGGTGTCCCCAAGTTATAGTCCGAAGTTCTATAGGGGACTCGGGACTTTGGAATACGAATCGTTAAGGATTTAGAATTAGAATTTTTGATTCGCAGGTATGGGGACTTAGAAATTGATCACTCTGTCGCTTGAGACTTGTCCAGGCATTTATGCATTTTTATTGATATCGAAGTTCCCTGCGGAACTCTGTTTGCGATGAGACCTAGCATCTTTCATTTCCATTTGTCGAACTTTAAAATTGTTTCCTCTATCGCAAACAAAACGAGTACAATATGTATGTATAACACAGTATTATTGTTCATTTGCCCGTTCACACGTGGCTGTGAACAGTGATCGGGATGCGTTCATCAATGATAGCGCAAAGCAGGGTGTGATATAAGGTCAATGTGAGTAACAAGTACGCGAGCGGGGTATCACCATGGGAACCGATATCGATTGTCGAGGGGGTCAAACGGTTCCAACAAATGTCGCCAAAGAATTCGCATTTTTTTCGTTTTTCTTTTTTGCTGATTCGAATAATTGATCTCAGATTTAATCGATCTGAGCCATACTTCCTCCATCATCCTATTAAAGCACGTCTTGAATCGAGTAAACGTGAATGTGTGACTATGTGACTATGTGACTATGTCACTATGCGACTATGTGAATATGTAACTATGTGAATACGTGACTATGTGAATAGATGACTATGTGAGTATATGATTATGTGAATACCTGACTATGTGAATAGATGAATATGTGAATATGTGAATATGTGAATATGTGAACTTCATCTGCTATCGAGCGAAAGTAAATTAATTTCAGTGAGAAGTAATGAAAACGAATTCGAGCCCGGTCCTCGGTAACGGAATTACCGATGCAATCAATTGGCGTAGGTTCACCTTCATAAAGAGTAAGAAGGAAGAATCCCGTTTCATTACTCGCGTCAGCCACCCTCGTTGTCCTCTTACCCCTCGGAAGAAATCAATTCGACGGTCGGAATAAAAGATAAGGCGAGAGGGCAAGCGGCCGGCTAATGTATCAATCATTCTGTTTGCGTAACCTCTGACACGTGTTCGTTGAACGTGCATAAACATACGCTCGCGCCGAACAGAGGCTGAACGAACGAATAAAACGTAGAGGAAGAAGAGAGAACAAAGAAGGGTGACGGGAATAAGAGAAAGAGAGTAGGTTACACGAACCCTCCCGAATCAATAAGCCTATACCCTGTCCGCCTCTTCGTCGTTCCTTTTACACCCGTCTTTCTTCGTTTGACCCTCTCTTAGCCCCCCTTTTGCTCTCTTACCAGCCCCTTCTACCATCCGCCACCTCTCCACGCCTTTTCAAACCGCACTGTTTCCTCTTACCTTTCTTCCATGCCGAAGTCGAACGAACCAAACGAGCTTTCCCCCTTTCTCGACAATGAGGTGGAGAACTTCGACACCTTCATGGCCGACTCTCCGCTCTGCACTCCTGCGAACACAGAACCACTACGTTCAAAGGGGGTTGCGATCTTGCGCGAGTTTCCCCAGAAAGTGGGGATCTAGAAATTTAGGAATCCAGAAATTGGGGATCTTGAAATTTGGGAGTCCAGAAACTTGGGAAATTAGAAAGTGGGTTTCTAGGAATTTGGGAATCCAGAAACTTGGAAAATTAAGAGTGGGTATACAGGAATTTGGGAATCCAGAAACTTGGCAAATTAGAAAGTGGGGATCTAGGAATTTGGGAATCCAGAAATTAGGAAAATTTAGAAAGGTATCTGGAAATGTGGAATTTCAGAAACTTTTCAAATTAGTAAATGGGAATCTAGGAATTTGGGAATCTTGAAATTGGGGAAATCTATAAATTTGATGACATGTAAATTTGAAGGCACGGAAATTCGGTAACCTACAAATCTCCAAAATTCGAAATGCAGGAATTCAAAAATATAAAAGTGTGGAAAATTCCGAAAGTCTCAAATACCAAACTCATCAACTGAACGAAAGACCATGAACGTCGAATGTCTCTAGGCTTGCCCGATTCGGAGAGGGCGGAGGGTTGCGCGTCTAGCGCATTTTCGCGGCGCTATTTGAGAGAGGCAATAGGCAAGCGGACACGTTACTGCACTCTTGACCACGGGGTTACGACCGAGCCAGTCGTTTGCTCGTTATTTCGTTCCGTGTGCAGGCGAATAAGGAACGTGCATTCGTAGAGGAGCAAAGAGCGTAATGGCGTGAAACAGGAGAAAGAAGCATAGACGGGATCACGGTAGGGTAAAAGAGGGGAACAGTGTCGGGGGAGTCACGCGAACGATCACACGTGAGGCGTGCAGAAAAGCGTTGCAGAAAACGTAGTCCGTGGGAGGAAATCGTAAAAGGGCCTCACGGACGGCACGAGTTAACTCGACAGTAGCGGATTAATGGCTAAAAAGACCCGAGACTCCCATTAGACGGTGAACACAATGCGGCCGACATTTTTCAACGAACCTTCAAACCATTCCTTTATGGAAATTCGATGTAAACAGCGAGCTCTAAGTATTTGGGCTATCCAGCGTAAGATGGCTACCATATCTTGCACGTGGCTAGAGATGTTTGACCATGTTTGACGAAGCAGAAAAAATTATTCGGTGACTAAGATTCAAGCATCGTACGTTCAAAGTCGTTAATCAACAAATAAGTTATGGGCATTACATGAAAATGTAATGCAAACATTATGGTATGTCATTAATCAGGCACTTTCTCTATGAAAGAGTGATTAAGGATGATCAAGTTAAATATAGTTTACTTTTTTTCAAATTTATATGTAAAGTTATATGTGTATTGATTTTTTAATATATACGAAGAAATATATGTGCATTTTTTAAATTTATATACGTAGTTATATGTGTATAGATTTTTAATAAACATGAGGTTATATATGTACTGTTTGCAAATTTCTAAATCAAACGATACCACTATTCTTTCTCCGCATTTAACCCGAGTTATGGGAAATTCTCACCCGAGCACAAATTTAAATAAAAGCATATTTCGTGATTAGTTTAATCGACGATTCGAGCCGTGCAAAACCACATCGCGAGTCACGCGTCGTATAGTTGTTTTTTTCCCCGGCGTTTCGCTAGCTACCTCTATCTAGCCAGCGTTTAATTAACTTATTCATTCCGGCGCGTTACCCCTAATTAAACGTGAACTGTAACACCTCGGTGTGGCGGGGCAAAAGCCTTCATTGCGGTAAGTGAGATCCGATAACGCCGTGGAAGCGGGCTTTTAATGAATGGAGAACGCGTCTCACCTTTCGGCCCGAATCGAACCGAACGAAAGCATATTCTCTCCCCCGTATCGGACCAGCCCATCTCACCGGGATCGTTGCAACGGTCATGGATTTTTTTGCACGAATGGATTTCAGGCTATCCCCCCCTCGGTTCGACCAGATGGAACGGTTTTCACGTTGCTCCTGTTTTCTGTCTCATTATCTGTTTGCCCCTGTTCGCCAACCGGGAACAATGAATTCTTGGGAATCGACCGATTTCGAGATTCATCTCGCATGCCCCACCTTCCGTTTCGAATTCCATTTATCCCAGTGTACGTTCACCCGATAATTATATTTATTTTGACAAACATTAATGCAGGGAAATATTTAAATATTCCTGATAATTTGAAGTTATCTTATCTGGCATCAAAATGTTATTGATAATTTAGTGATATTTCGGGAAATATTTTTAATGGATACATTTAGAGGATTGGTTGGAAAGGAGGAGAGAAAATTTCATATTATAGTCGATTGTGGTATACTGTTATATTGCTATGTTATTTGCAGTATGTGTTGTATTTTTCTCATGTATACATCATTTACTCGTTATGTACTGTAATGTACTACACTCTTACTGTTATGTGTGTACTGTAACATGTTACTACTATTATTCTCATCATATATGGAGTCTTCCAAGTTGATGTCTCTTGTTTTCATATTTTTAAAAAAAGTCAGATTTTCTCTCGATTGTACATTTTTGGCATCGAAAGTGAGGGTAACTTCGAGGTCAGCATAAATTTGTCTCAAAGGCGGAAAACGATCACTTTCAACATTATTATCCCACGAATTGCTAAAACTTGAAATGATAGTACAAAAGCGTGAATATGATAATTTATAAATTCCAGGATACGAAATTAGGATAAGAAATATTGATTCACGTTCCGTAGATCGATATTGCCCGGTCCGATGTTACCCCAACGTGCGGTATCCAAAAGATGTAAACTCATCGCTATTCCCGATTATTATAATCTATTCCCGACTGTTTAACACAGCTAAAGCTTGTCGATGGTAACGAAGATTAGCCGAATAACGTCCGAGCGTCAGATCTCTAATCTCGAAAGTTTCGAGCATCGTTTCCATCGACGGAATCAACCACGAGGACGGTGATCGCGATGAAGGAGGTGGATGAAGGTAGGGACGAGCAACGGGAATTTTATTATTTAATGGTCGAAAGAAGGGAGCGGCGAAACGAAAGGAGAGCTAGAATACCGCGGTGGTGAGAAACAATCGTAAAGGGGCGCCCACTCGCACCCGTCAAGATCCCTGTAAATGTGGTGTACACGTACACGACGAGACACCCACACCTAACATGGGGGCAAGCACAAGGCCACGGCCGCCCCCAGAATTCAATTTTCAGCTTGATTTGTCAGGCCGTCACTGCCAGGAGGAACTCGTGGAGCCCATTTCGCGCAGCTCGACCTGCACCACCTCTCGCCGAGCAGATTCTTTCGTTTCGCTTTTTACGACTACCAGAGACGAGGGAAAACGTCCGACCACTCTTACGGGCAACAAATTCTACTACTATCGAATCGCTTTCTTCGATTTTACTACGATCGCGGTGATTTAACTGTCTGTTTACGTCGAACATCGTCGGAAAGAATTAACCACGAATTCTTACTACGGATTAACGTGTAACCACCTTTGTTTCTGTATAACCTGACACAATATATTTTTCAAAAAATGTTGCTGCTTTTTAGTTGCGTGATATGTGAAGGGTGATCTTAGAACATATTCTTTTGTCGCTGTTAAACGAGTGTCTTAAAATCATAAGTTCTTATGGATTATTTTTGTCTACCCTTAACAACCATGAAAGCACCACCTTGTGGATGATGAACCATGTCATACAATTTATAATAATACAATCAGTAAAAATTCTGTTTAAATTGAGATACGTAATGGTGACACAGGTAAAGAGGAATTAAAAAAATTTGATGGAGAGGCTGGGAAAATATTTGGACAGAAAGAGTATACGTTCATAAATGTATGAAAGGACAAGTAGATTTTGACAGTACGAATGAGGAGAATAATCGAATCAATACATGTAAGTAACTTTTTACTAGAATTTCGTTCATGATTGAATTTGTTTCTACATAGATTTTATGTCTGTATTTTTTATGGATATAGGTACATTTATATAGATAGATCCATTTTAATTTTAATTTATTTCTAAATAATAAATTAATTAATTTATTAAATTCTTTAATTAATGTACTAATTTATTATGTTCTTCAATTAATTAATTAATTCATTGGTCTATTTCTTTATTATGTATAAATATATTTATTTAGATATAAATTTATTAAATGTAAATAAGTTTATGTAGACATATCTATATTCTATGTGGATGTATTTATCCATGTCTTCTAAACAGATAGTGATGGGTTAAGAGGAGTCAAGTAATCTTTGAGGGTTGAAGAGGGAATAGTGCACGAAGAAACAGTGGTTTACTGTCTCGACGTCTATGGAGGGTGACGATCTACCGCAAGGGTGTTCCACGAAGAGGAGGTTTGGGGCGAAGTATATTTCGCGGATGTTGTTCAACCCCCGTAACAGAGGGTGATCGCGGAGAAGAGGGTCGTCGTGTGAAAACCATAATCTGCCCGACGACACGGCTTATCTCGGTAAGCCGTGTCCTGGCCCGTCAAGCGACCCATAACGAATATTCAACCCCCTGGCAACGGGGCAAGACGATTTTGCCCTTCGTCGCAATTGATCCCACCAAAAATTTTCACGAAAGTACCTAAAAAATTTGGTCTATCCCGATAAAATTACTGGTACATTTAATATTTTTGGCTATGGAGAAGCAGATGAATTTCGTCTTGGTATCGCGATATGAAAAGAATGTTGTGTATGACACGAGTCATATGTGAGGATAAATATTAATGTCACTTCGGCATTATTTGAACCTTGTGACCCAGATTTCGAATAGAACCACATATATGTGAATAATAAGCTATTAATTAGAATCAATTTACGTGTGAAGTGAGAACTTGTACGAATAAAATTGACAATTTAGAATGTCAGTAATTATTGAAAATTATTCAGTAATTATTATAACACGTGGAATTAAATCTTAGTCGAAATGAGGTCATTCATACAAAAATGACTGACTTAAAAATTATTCATTATTTTCCGAAATTTGGTTTTGCTCAAAATTTTTGTTACAAGATATTAACAAAAATTGTTCTGAAAGTTTAGACGTTTTCATCCTCTTCGAAACATTGGTTCGGATAATTTTAAACGATGATCAATTTTCTATCGCTTAAATGATTCATACAATTATCAGTAGCCTCTAATAAAAATGAACCGTTTCCTGGACGAAACTCGAAATAGGAGGGATACTTTCGTAGCCGAAGAACCAACATGCGTTCGCATCATTCTACCTGCACGATTAGCGTTAATTATGCGAAATCGTTGGCCCGCATATCTTGTCTCGAACAGCGTGTTACTGCTACCGGAGTTTCGAGGCAGTCGAGCAAGAAAACGCGAGTCGGCTGCCTATTCCAATGGTGGCCCATTAGGTTCTTTTAATCACTGGTATTACGACGATCTGGATAATTGCCGTGGCCGCGGACCACGACGCCTGCCGTGAGTTTATTACGAATATAATGAGCCCCAGAGCATCCGAGCACCTCGAAACAGAGGAGGCCTTCTTCCTTCTTTTCCTACCGACACGGGACCGCCCGAAGTTTTGAAAAGTCTACCTCTGACAGGCAACATTTTTCCTCCGGGAACCGTTGCCCGGACGCTGACCATCGATCGATACGCAGACCCGAATTTTTCATTTTGAAGTGGATCTATGGATGCCTGCATTTACGACGATTCGGATGCGAGCACGGTTGAATCAGTTTAGAAAGTCGAGACCAGGGAAGGGCTGGAAGAACGATGGTTACGTCGATGCTTGAAAAATTTTTGAATTCACTATTGTGTCTGTGAATCCATTTGCGAGGCGGAGAGAACGGAGGATTTAGTATGCACCAGAGACGGATGCTACTGGGACTTTTTATATCAAATGTAGTAGTACAAATTTTTAACTTCCTGATTTTTTAAAATTTCTAAATTTTAGCATTCACGAATTCGTACATATTCAAATTGTCACGCGTCAAAATTCTCACATATCCAATTTCTCACATATTCGAATTCTCACATATCCGGATTTTGCACATAGCCGGATTCTCACATATCAAAATCTTCTCATATCCAACTGATCAAAGTCCTCAAACATCCGAATCCTCAAATTCCCAACTTCTCGAATTTCCCCAATTCCAATATCCCCAAATTCTCAAGTTCCGAAACGCCCAAATTCCATCGCCCTTATCGCGATCGAATAATTATGATCGTAAAGTGACAAGGGTATCGATGGTAGGGGAAGGGACACGAATTCAATTTGACCTCAGGATGATTCGACGACAAATATTTTCGTCGGCTTGGTGTCGACGGGCGAGCCACTTAGGCATTTTACATAAGGGTGCGACGTAGGAAGGGTCCGGTATGCCAGACACGCGCCGTGATTTGTTTTCCCTTTCCTCTGCCGGCCCATCCCTTATCCAGCATCCCCGGAAAATATTAACTCGATTCGTAGCTCGTTGAGAAAACCGGCGAGTGTTCGACTACGCCTTTCGCACCGACGAAGACACCCTCTTGGTTATCGACGTGGATCCCTTTGATCCTCCTCCTTTCTATCGAATTCCGCTGCCTCCTTTGCATCTGGAGTACATGTTCCAGGCACTTTAAAGTTGCTGAAGACTTTCATGATAAAAAATACAGGAAACGATCGGTGTTTAAGGAACAATCATAAAATTATTTATTGTCCAGAGATGTCTATCAGATGATAGAAACTGGGAAATTATATTAACACGAGTGATATATCGAAGTAAAGTTGATCACGATCAACTACTTGTTATCGAAATCATCTGTTATAACAAATTCGTATGTCAGTTTGGTAAATCAAACTTATTGTAATAATAACTTATTACACGCATTATTGGTGTATGTACGAAACGATAGAATATTTGGAAGAAATGGATCAGCAAAGAAGAATTAAATGCTCGATAAGTTGTTGCAAAGATGAAGAGAAACGATAAGATTTAGTCGGAAGCCCTTCGACGATCGCAGATACAATTTCCATGAGAATCGCGGCTTAAATTTAATCAAACAATTAAAAACTCGCTCCTGATTCATAATACGTAGGGGCTATTGAAACACTCGATGCTAAATAATCCATAATGTCGCGTGTCGCGGTAGGTCAGTCAACGCGTTAACGAAGCTGACAATGCAGATTCCTCATAGCGTTCGTGCGGCCCGAGGCACGGTCTCCCGTACCGCGAATCTATGCAAATGAACGGCCAATTATGTTGCGAGCCCGTAAAAACTGCACCTTGTTAGAGGGACGTCGTAGCGGCGTGACGTAACGACGGCCGGACAAGCTCACAAAGAACCGCGACAAAAGGGAACAGACCGAGCCAAAGAAGATATGGATCCCTGGTCCCTGGTCTCCCGCTTTTTCCAATCCCTCTGCGCGTACTCGTCCCCCCGCGGGAGTGGCTAGAAACCACTCCAGGTTTCGTCGGAAGATCCGCGGAACTGATTCGGAACTAGACCGCTGGGAGACTTTTTCGACGGTCTCATTTATTATGTGCGCTCTCGAAAGGATTGGGAAAAATTACGGGATGGATTGGGAAGAAAGAAACGGGAATACAGGGACAAGAAGAAGTGAGCAAAATGACAGAGTTATTTTGAAGAGAATTGACAGGGAAGTGTTGGTTAAAATTCGAGACATTTCATACTCTTAGGGAGAAGTTAGGGGTGGCTCATGGAAATCGTAGAGTACATAGGGGGATTTATCATATTCAATTACGAAAATTATTAAAAAGCTTATATCAAAATGCATGTAAACTTTTACCGAGAAAAAGAGAATCTTCCTATAAATTTGTTTATGTATTATGTACTCATACTCATAATTCATTGTCAATTTAGGCATAAGTGGTCATTAAACGTCCGTGAATGTAGCGTTGAAAAAGTGAACAACTTTTGAATGATATAGTAGCTGTCAAATTTATGTAGAAATTTGAGTATCACCCTTATATAGGTGACATGGTAGTCAAAGTGTCAAGTTAGCAATTCTTCTCGTAAGAAAGCATATAACCTGATATGATTTTTGACTAAGAATTTTACGATCCATTCAGGACAAATAATAAGTGAATCTTGGTGCGATGATCCAAATTGAGTAGACAATGCGTTTGATTCAAATCGAGTAGACGATGTGATTCATTCAAATTGAGTAGACGATGCGAATGATCCAAATTGAGTAGAACATTCGACAGAACCTTGATGAAAGTGGCTGGTAGATGGAATCTGTCCTCGATCTTTGGAGACTAACTAATCGATCGTGTGCAAACACCGTTAGAGTATCAGAGAAGTCAGTTAAAGCGATAGCGAGAAAATAGGCATACTAACGGCGCAAAGCGTGGTCGTTAGGTGTAAGGATCCATCGCATCTCGTTCGCGATTTTGGTCGCAGCGGACGGGTTGGCACAGTTGGATCAGCGATCCAGAAGCCGGTGGTTCGAACACGTCGAGATACGAGAGCGCACCTGAGCGCAGCGACGTGCCAGCGAACAGGCAGATCCCGAGGAGCACAACAAGGACAGGATTAAGGGGATAGCCTGTAATAAGCCGAGTCAGCGAGAGGGCCGAAGAGGGTTGGATGTCCTGAGGGACAAGTCGGAGGAGGACACGACGAGGCATCCTAAAGCAGATTCGTGGCGAGCGTCGTGCCGGTGTATAATGACGCGCTCGCGCGGCCCAGACGAGGAGGAACGAAGCGGGCAACATGGAGAGGAACGGAGGGGAACGAAGCTGGAACGAGCTGGTCGAGGAGCGAACGAGAGAGGATCGTTCCTCCACGGCCGACCCGGCGAACCTTCCTCGCGAGCGACCGAGAGACCCTGCTGGAGCGAGAGGCTAACAATGAAGGGCAGAGGAGAGAAAACAAGAAAAAACGCGACGAGGAAGAAAGAAGAAGAAGAAGAAGAGGAAGAAGACGAGCAACGAGGAGGGGGAAGCTTCGAGTGTCGGCACCTCGCCGCCAGAGCGGACCACACACGTCGTAGAGCGGTTCTCAATTCGAGGATCCGCACCTTGTCCACGAATTTATTATACCTACGCGACATTAGACGGCCGCGTTTGTCCAAATTGATTATAAAGCATTGTCGGGGGGACCAGGAAGAGGCTCGACCGTCGGACCTCGATGTTATCGTACCCTTCGTCTCGTTTTCTGAATCCACCGGAGGATCCTTCGCGAACAAGTCTTCATCGGGATCCGAACGAGCTGTTATTCCTGTTTTTTACGCGTTGTTGCTGCTAGCCGGTGTCTCGCTGTACAAGGAGAGGGTTGTGACGGATGAACGTCTTCGGTGGTGCCTGCGAATGTTGTTTACTGCAAAATGAGAGTCTGTTCTTCGGGTTCTTCATTCGCGTTAACTTTACAACCAACAGCCAGATTACGACCATAGGTAGGCAAACATCGAGAGTATCGAAGACTGTGAAAGGATAAATACCATGGAGAGTTCAGAGTGAACTTTCTACTTGGAACATGGAAATTCGTCGAAGTTTCTAACTACAGATCAATATGTACAATCAATAAGATCGATCAAAAATATTACTGAAGATATCAAAACATATGTATATACATAAGTACGTTCCACTTGAAAACACTAGTCTGCAACATGGAAATTGGAAACTGGATATTGATGAGTACTCCAGGTACTCAAATTTCTTGATCGAATTTTCTATACACACCTCAAAGTTACGTTCATGAAATATCCCTACGAAAGGAGAACGATATGCATGTGCATGGACTTATAAAAAATCTGGCGACGAATAACAGAGGTCCAATCTGTAAATGCACGGGTGGTTAAACGAAAATTTATCAAATCTCGAGCGAGTCAACTCGTGTCAAGTTCGGGCAACGTGTCCAACGTGTACGCGAGCATTAAAAGTGTATCGAAAATCTGGCGAGGGATAAATACCACGGAGGTATTCGACTGATCGGATTACAATTTATGCGTGCACCAGCGGGCACGGGATTGCGCTGCTGGTCGCGGACAGAAAGCAATATTTCGATGTCGTGACAGTTGAAACCTCAACGAGCAGCCTTCGTCCAGCATCGTTTCCCGGACGATCTTGGCCGTCTCGAGTCCGCCACCGGCAATTTCGCGAATCCCTTTCGTTTGCCGGATGAAATCTCAAAGTGCACGCGTAATGATGGGTTTCATCGGTGGTCCCGCGGCCGGAACTAGACGACACGCACAATGGCCCGGTATGGTCCTTCGGCCATCTTCATTGGCGTAACTAGGACTTTTAACGCGGATCTAGCCCCCTAAACTCGGCTCCTCTAATTTTGAAGAGAGCGTATGTTACGGATGCGGAGTGATCGATTTATCTGTGATTATTTAGGAGAATTTGAGATTTGGCCCGTCGGGGATTTGGGGATTTGCAGATTTGAGAAGTTGGAAAATTGAGAATTTGGTAATTTAGGAATTCGACGAGTTTGGGTATTGGGGTTCGAGAAGTTGGAAAATTGAGAATTTGGTAATTTAGGAAGTTTACAAGATTGGAAGGTGGGGTTTGAGAAGTTGGGAATTAGAGAATTTGGTAATGTAGGAATTTTACAAGGTTGAAAATTGGGGTTTGAGAATTTGGTAATTTTGGAATTCTACGAGTTTGGGTATTGGGGTTCGAGAAGTTGGAAAATTGAGAATTTGGTAATTTAGGAAGTTTACAAGGTTGGACGTTGGGGAGTGAAAAGAATTCCCTATTCCCAAATTTAAAAATTCTCTAAATATTCAACTTTCCAAATTTTCTAGACCTCTAATAGTCAAACCTCGAACCCCCATACCACCTTTACTCACAATCTCCCAAATTCCCCAGTTTCTCAACCATTCGAACCGTAAATTTCTAAATCCTCGAACGTCCAAACTTCCACAAATCCTTTAAACTTCCTATTTATCTAAACTCTCAAATTCTCGATCGTTCGTACTTCGAAAACGTTCCATATTTCCAAAATTCGCAAATCTCGAACGCTCGAACCCCTTGTATTCGTGAAATTTCCATGCAGCAGGAAAATATCGAGAGCCTCTCCATGCAAGCAATCTTATCGAAATTGAGGCAGCATTTCGTGCGAGTGTACGATACCTTTTCGCATGGAATGATTCGATTTATCGTCCCGTTTCTTGCGTATCTTCTTCCCGTGTGTTCGCCGTGTACCTTTTGCTCCCGTTTCTTTTTTCTCCGTTTGTCGAGACTGGGCAATTTCTTCTTGTCGAGCGTCTCGCGGCGTAATACGTCTTCCTTCTTTCTCTCTTTTCCCGTCCCGATGCCAGAATCACGGTCTCGGGTATTCCGTCGTGCTTCGTTTTACGCCGTACACGGCAGAATTACGATTTCCTCGGCCGGTCTTCCTCGCGAGTGCTCGCTATTTCAATTAAGCGGCCGCGTTTATTCGTACACGCGGGCATTATGGCAACGCGAGGCCGCCCGCTGTATCGTGACCGACGATGAATATTGCCCGACACGCGAGCCGAGACTTTTGCTCCTCTTGATCGCGCCACCTTCGCCAGTCGTTCGCCCTTTAGATTTAACGCCGGCCTGCTACGATGAAATATTCCCTCGGTCGTTTGCTCGAGTTCAGCATCAGCATCGATCATTGATCGCCAACTTGTAATTTCGCGATTTAACTTTCGCCTTATGGTCTCGCGACCGCAGGCCGTGGGACTCGGAGATTTCGATGAGCTTTCACGACCCAGCATATTACCCGAAACGTCCAAATCCTATGCGAGGATTTGGATATGTGAGAATTTGGATATTTGGGAATTTAGATATGTGAAAATCTGGATATGTGAAAATTTGGATATGTGAGAATCTGGATACGTGAGAATTTCGATATGTAATAATCTGGATATGTGAGAATTTAGAAATGTGACAATTTGGATACGTGGCAATTTTAACATGTAAGAATTTGAACACATGACAATTTTAACATGTAAGAATTCGTGAAGTCTGCATTAAGTCTGAATTAGATTTGCATTAAGTCCAAATTACGCCTGTATGAAGTCTGCATTAAGTTCAGAAGTACATTCCTGGCGCTGTCAGAACCTATTGGGCCTATTTTTATTAAGCGATGCAAAGAATTTATACCTTGAACAGTAATCCTTGCCCTAAATACAGCTGTTTATCTCCATAATTATTGAATGACCCCCGCGGTAACAATAGTCGACCGATCAATTGTGATGCTAGCATGTTTCAGTGACAAAATGAGAAATAAGGCAATCATGTAAATAGCAATGCGTACACGTATGTTCTCACACGTCCCAGTTTCTGTATTCAACCGACTGTGGCACCGAATGAAAAATAAGACGATTCTAATGGAATTTTTAAAAGTGCGATAAATCCTCTGTAATCTTCTCCGTCTATCGATCCTAATGATACGGAAAGAGAAATAGTGCAATTATTCTTGATTTCTATCTTCCAGATTAAAGTTTTAGGTAATTTTTCACATTTTAGGATTTTATTGGTATAAAGTATTTTCGGGTTTCGACGAATGACCCCATTTTGTTGATTTAAATTTCACGCCATGTTCTCGTCGGTACAGTTCCATGCACAATTATCCTTTCTCGATTTCTCATTGACGAACGAAAGGAGAATTTTACGTTGCAACACGAATCGAACGAGAAACTGTGCGAGATGTCGAAAAACCGACAGCGTTAACGAGCGCGGTGAAATTAATTACGTTTCGTGACACTTTAATATCACCTTGTTTACCCAGAATCGAACAGGAAAGCTCGAACGAACGTCGAACGTGTTATTAAGATCGCGTCGATTTCATACTTTCGCTAAAATTCTCGGTAACCGTGCATTAATGATTGTTCCTTTGCGGAAGGGGTTGGATCGATGCACCTGCAGTCTCGACTTTACCGTGTTTGCTGAAATTACGAGGAATTGTATGAACCGGTAAAATATCAGGATCACGATATTCACATTCTTGTTACGCGATTCAAGATATCAAAAACAGTCCACCGTCGTGTTCATTATCAAGTTTCTCTAACTTTGATTCCATTATTCATTCTTTAACTCGTTCAATCTAAATTGTTGGTTTGAACAATCGTAATCACGTGTTACGAGCATTGCAACCCGTTATTAGATGGAAATCGGAGTGCATTTGATCCTTATAATCATCGCAGCATTAGCTTGATAGATAATTTACAAAATTTGTTGCGGATGATCAAGAATTTTCATCTTGTCAAAATTCCATGTCCTAAATTATTGAATCCATTTGTTCTTTAATTTTTAGGTTATCAAATCACCTAGGTATCAAATCTTCGAATTCTTGAGCTCTCGAGTTCTCAAAGTTCACAATTCTCATAATGCCAAATTCATAAATTACCGAATTTCCAAATTTTTAAATTTCCAAAATCTCAAATCCCAACTTTTAATTTTCTAAGCTTTCTAAATTTTCACCTTTACACACTCCAACTTCCAATCCTGTAAAATTCCTAAATTAACAAATTCACAAATTCCGAACTTCTCAAACCCCAATTTTCAACTTTGTACAATTACTAAATTACCAAATTCTCAAATTCCCAACTTCTTAAACCCTAATATCCAACATTTCAAAAAGCCTACATTACTAAATTCTCAAATTTCCAACTTTTCAAACCCCAATTTTCAACCTTGCAACATTCGATTGGACGTTTTCATGCAGAGGATATCGCGAGTGTTTCGGGACATAGTTTTCTCCGGTGTCCGTGAAATTTCGCCGCGAAAAACATGGATCTGTTTTGACGTCGAAATCGTAAAGAGTGACAGGGCGTGTCCGGGAAAATAGCGATCGCGCGTTTACGAGACGAGCGTGTCGAAAGCGTGAGAACCCTAAGCAAACAGGATTTGACGATTAACTTTCGAGGCAACCTCGAAGGTGATCCGAACAACAAGGGACAGTGGGTCAGGGCCGACTTTTTGACTTTTGGACACGCGGGAAATTTTCACAGCCGGGCTGGAACGAATCCCGCGGACAAAACTACACCTTGCGAAACGGCTCACGAAATCCGTGAAAAAGGATCTTCACAGCGGTTTCCACGGATCCCGATACGGTGTTCTACGATGCTCGTTTACAACGAACGATCTTGTCTCGCCGCTTCGATACGACCGTTTCGCCTACGCGCTTTTAGGTTTTGCACCTTCGGGTTAAACGAATTTTGCTACCTCCGGATTTTCTTTGGGATTTTTTAATACTCTCGTTTTTCGGTCCAACTCTCTTAGTTCCCTGTTTCTCAGGATTAAACATTAAGAATTTGGTCATTTTGGAATTTTACGAGTTTGGGGATTGGGGTTTGAGAAATTGGAAATTTGAGAATTTGATTATTTAGAAATTTTTACAGATTGGAAATTGGGGTTTGAAAAGTTGGGAATTTGAGAATTTGGGGATTTAGGAATTTTACGAGTTCGTAAATTGGGGTTTGAGACGTTGGGAATTTGAAAATTTGATAATTTAGGAATTTTATGAGTTTGGAAATTGGGGTTTGAGAAGTTGGAAATTTTTAAATTTGGCAATGTAGGAATTTCACAAGTTTAGAAGTTGGGATTTGAGATTTTGGAAATTTGAGAATTTGGGGGTTTCGGAATTTAGGAATTTAGGAATTCTACAAATTGTGAAATCGAGTATTTGAAAATTTAGAAACTTGATAATTTGACCAATTAGGAGTTCGCATATTTGTGAATTTGTTGATATGAGAATTTGGAAATTCGAGAATTCATGAATTTAGGAATTCGAAAGCTTAAGAATTCGGAAATTTGATAATTCGGTGATTTGGTAACCTACAAACTAAAAAAAAATTCGGATTCAATAATTTAGTTATATTAGATTTAGTAATATTAAATTATTATTTAATATAATATAATATAATATAATAATAATAATACACTTGCAGTATCCTCGGCACGGAACCATCAATTCGAACATAGACGATTCGGTTCGAAGCTGACTTTGTTGATGCAAATAGCAGGTAAATCGAGTGTTATTTTAAAAATCTGTCAGTCCGGATTCTGGTATCCGCTTTTCCATCGGTACCAGGCGAACGTAAACACGACTTATGACTTTTTAAGCCGGATAATCCGAAGATGGATAAACATGCCGATGTTCGAAACGACGAACCGTGGATTACCGTGAATCACAGGTAAATCTCACGCCGCCGCCATGGGTTTACCATTGTGCTTTCGTATTTTTCGTTTCAACTTCTTTTCACGTACAATTTAATTAACCTTTATGGAACAGTCGGTTCGATAAAATACACATGATTTACGCGCGTAATTCGTGTAATACTTTAAGTGTAAGTGCCACCCTGTGAGCGATCATTTCAATCAGTGATATCAGTCGCTATAAATCTTGTAAACGTTTTTCATGACATTTAGGACTTTTTTATTCGACAAGCTTATATGTATTTATTAATATTATTCATAGCTTCATTATCATAGCTACTATTCATAACGAAAAATGGGTTCCACTAGAATGACTCAGTTACGAGTAATGTGTCACTAAAAATATTTGGAACCCGAGTATAACCAACTAAATACGTTTCCGAAGAGTTTACATAAAAATTCACTCTCAAGTATTATTACATTCGTAAATACAGTAATGAAGATACCTATCCGATCAAACATGCAACTCGCAAAATTGCAACTTCGTAGCAATCAAAGTAACTTAACGAACTGTCAAAAGTTGCGACCGATCGTGAAAGTTAATTTTGTCAAGAAAATTCTTCGTCATCGTACGAAAGATCGTTCCAAAGTGTCCGTTCGATGATATAAATCGATATTTCCGAGCTCTCTGTGTCGGGAAAGCAAATCATGTTTCCCGGAAATTCGGGTACATCGGGTTTGGACCAAGCTGTCAAGGACGACACAGTTTTGACATCTCAGTCACGGGAAATCAGATTATCTCGGCAGGATAACGGACCCCCCTCGTGTCCTGTGTCCAGGATAGACGCAGCTCGCCTACCTGTAACGGCTACCTGAATGTATTTTCTGCTCTAAGTGCGCGCGATGTCCTTCGAGATGGTCCAAAGAATATCCCGAATGACACTCTCGATGCGAGAAATTTCGCCGACGAATCGTTCGTCAAACACGATTTACCTCCTTCGACTCTGTGACCGGAAAGATACGAGTTTCACGGAAGCGGGGGACACTTTTGAAGCTCGAGGATGGATCGCTAACTTCGAAAGTTACTCGCGTGAACCCGGCGAGTCGTACTTGCGATTTGTTCACGGTGAATTTGAGATTTTTCATTCTTATAAAACTCTGAAGTGGTACACGAAGAGTTACGATTTTTAATCAAACGAAGAAGGTTCGCGTTTAACGTTACATCAATGTTCATGTAAAAAAGAATGATAGTATGATAAGTTAAAAATAATGGTAACGATAGTACGATAAATTAAAAACAATAGTAACGATTGTATGATAAATTGAAAATAACGGTTGCAATAGTATGATAAATCAAAAATAATGATAATGATAGTACGATAAATTAAAAACAACAGTAACGATTGTATGATAAATTGAATATAACAATTACGATTGTATGATAAATTAAAAATAATGATAATGATATTATGATGAATTAAAAACAATAATAGTAATGTATTATTAATAACAAATTAAAAGTAATAGTACAGATAGCATGATCAAAGTAAAATAACAGTAAATAGCTTTCTATCTGTGTATGATTAATAGTATTTATTGTATAACATTTAGGCCTCCGCTAAATTTCATTTCAACCTCATATTGAAGCATGAAAGAACGCCACTATAATTTTCCGATCTGAACACCCTCTTTACATTAATAAATTCCTTGTAATTCCTGTCAGAGAACCGAATAAAAATATGCTCGATCACACTGATAGAGAGTAAAAATTTAAATTTCATTTTGGAACAAAAATGACCGATCGGAAGAGCTGCTTGATACGAATAATTTGAGAGAACAATTAATGATCTCGTATCCTTCATCCGAATTCCTGAAGACGATAGACCGAGTGTCTCTCCCACTATTCAGGTGAATCGCCTTGAAAATATTTTCCTTTCGGGATGAAAAAGAAGAGCGCATCGAGGCCCTCCTGGCGGGCAATTGGTCACAGGTAACAATGAGACCCCCTGTAAAGCCCCAGTATAAACAAACCCTTCTTTCGACTACTAGTCCCTTTTCTTGATCGCCTGAACCGTAGGAATCCTCACCGCAACGCACAATACGACACAGTTGCCCTTTGTACGCGTGTCGGTCATCCTTGAGCTGGAAATCAGCCGGAAAAGGGCGGAAAACACAACAACCCTTTATAAACAAACAGTGAAACCGGTGTTTCGATAATGCAACGCGAAACTGCACGCACGCTGCATGCAATCGTTGCTATCGGTCGCTACAAAATTTTATTTCGATTTTGCGTTTTTATCGCTTCGTGCATTTCGTCGTGGGTGAAAGCGAAATTCTCGAAGGGAGACGGGATTCTCCGCGTTCTCATTGCGAGACGAATGCTCGATATTGTGAAGAAGAAAATCGTGTCTGGCGGAAAACTTACTAGTCTCGACACCGGGTCACCGTGACGAAATCGATGGACTTTTCAGGTACGAACCTTGCCTTTTCCGGTGATAACAATCCGGATGGAACGAATTGTGTTTTCGAAACATGGACGCCTTCTCGCGGCGACACCTGCGCCTCGTTTCCAAGCGAAACTAATCCGAGGGATTGCGAGTCTCTAGACTCTGACTTGCCTTTTTTACCTCCTTTCTGGAACATTATTCGCTTCGGATCTACGAGCTAACGCGGTTTTCATGTTCGTGTAAAATGCACGCCAGATAAACGTTTTGTTAATATGTTCAACGCGTTTCATTGCTTATGTTGAAATCGAAGCTGAACTATGAAAATGAATACGTAAAATGGCTTACACAATGATTCTCCATCCCGGTGAAGATTAACATACACTTTGACAAATGCTCCTCGATAATTTTTTGCAGTTAACTAGTTAATTTAAGTTTATATGTGATACACGATTTGCACTTAATATTTTTAGTTAACCTTGCCATGATCGACATAGAAAATTTTCCATTCCGAATTCACAAAAATGGCTTCAGATCCTTAACTACGTATTACAAGATCAACCCGTTGATTTACAACATCGTAGTCCAGTCTTGTTATAGCTTAGGTTCAAATGCTAGGAGTAACATTCGCGATTAGTGCAACTTAGATAGCATCTCTTCGTAGCTGCACCGTCACGTTGTAATTATGTAACTAAATCATGCTTATACCGTCCTCATCATGCTTATATCCTCAATATCCGTCACGTAACATCCTGCAGCGAGTATTCGTTACAAAATCGTCCAACAGCGCCGTGATTATAGAGCGTCGTGCTTGCGATGATACTTGCATCGTACTTGCAACGTCGCTAACAGCGACTATGATGTCCAGAAGCTAAATAACATAAACGTCAACTTCGAAAACGAGGTTGCTCGATTAAGAAAAAAACGCGCAACACGATTTTCCCGATTCATCGCGAATTAATCGGGACAAGCGTCTTCGATCCTCATCATTCTCTCGCCGAGACGAATAAGCTCGCGCGTCCGCGGGAGGAAAAGAGAGAAGCTTCTCTTGTCTCGGCTTACCATAACCGTGAACTTCTTTCCGGGGCTTAATGCTTCCACTGTTACACGGGAAACCAGTTTGCGCAGAGTCCCTGCAACACCGGCCAAGCCCTCATCGGCTAATTTTCTTTTCTGTCACATCTTTTTCTGAAATGTACGAGCGTGCAATGGCGAATATCGCAACCAGGTGCGCTCATCGTCCAGGATCCTCCAGTCCTGGAATCGTAATCGGAAGGTGGACAACGCTTCTGTACATTTTGCAAGATTTTGTAACGAGGATACAAGTTTTAAACCAACTGGAAAGATCGAAAAACTTTAATAATATCCAGTTAGCGTCACTGTGGATCGACACCACTCATAAATCTAATAATATTCCAATTCCTGGGTTGTAGATAGTACAGCCCGTCATTCGGGAATTAGCGCATCGACTCACACATGTTTTCGGAGGTAGGATCTTATTGGTTCGTGCAGTCACGCACACCGGTTGACCCAAAGAACATAAACAATCGGCAGTTGGCAATTGTCGATCGACATCAACTTTGGAGGATTCACGGTGTGGATAAATGTACTTACTTAAGTACTTCTTATGTTTCATTGCAGCCTCCTCACGCGCTAATTTCTGGGTGACCGGCTGTACTTCTTACTGTGATGACCGGTTTACTTCGATATTGAGATATCAAAGGTATCAATTGCGGTATCAATATTAAGTCATCCCCTATTCTTTGGCGACCACTTAATATATTCAATTAAGGATCGACAATTATTCGCACGGATTGAAATTACACAGAATACGAAAATACAATTGTGGTTGAACTACGACTGACTCGAGAATCGCCGATCTTCTTTGCACTTTCGGGATGGTTTAAAAGGGTGTTTTGCAGGCAAAGCGTTAGGAATGAGTAATAGCAAATAGGTGACTGTTTAGAAATTAGATTTTTGATAAGCCAGAAAATATTTGTGACGAGTGCATTTCGTTTCGACTTCCTCACTCGCCAATTCCTGGGTGACCAACTGTGCTTAACTTGTGGCGAGCGTTGTTGGCCGATCGACTCAGCTCGTTACGAGCCGCGAGACGACCAAGACCATTAGAATAGAATGTTCCAGGCACCATCGGTCTCTGTTATGCGAGCCGGCCCTGCTAACGCCATATTCGTCCTGGCCGAGGTGCTGGATTACGCAGAACACGTACCAATTTTACATCGGCCTCCTCCGGTCACCGCGAGCCACCCGGTGCCGAGCGTATTCGTGCGTTTTTAGCTCACTGCCCCGATGTATACACGGGCCGTTCGCTCGCTCTTAAATGGATTAATGTGATTAACGGGCAACGGGTAAAAAGTTTGCCCGGTAATTGGTTCTCCTGTTGGGTTAGTCCGGGCTCTGCTCTGCTCGCTCGCGCCACTCTTGGTCTCATTGTTTCCTTTTGCTTTCGGGACAAGACGGTAGAATGTTGGCTAGGGGTGGCTCGACAAAAACACTCGCTGACGAGGCGATTCTCCTTGCTTTCCTCTTCTTTGGAACGAGAAAAATCTTACGTACGTATATGAACCGACCGTAAAAAATATTCGCCATCGCGCATTCGAATCGGCTCATTATCGAATGGTTCTTGTCAATCGACGAGAAAATAGTGGAAATGAGAAACGAAACGGTATCCGGACGAACGGTTTTATTTGTCTGCGTTCTTGTGCCAGCTGAATGGTACTACAGGGAGTGATCGAATTGTTATGATCGTTTTAAAACGATCGCTCGTTCTTAGTCCGAATCGGGGTGAAATTGGAAGTACACTTATAGTAAAAGCTATTTTGGTCATGAAAGAAGTATTATGTTTTTAGTAGCAATGATTGATCAGGATTTAATCTAGGATCATGTAACGAGAATTTCTGTAGGCAAGAACTATGTAAGAAAGATTTTAATGTGGTTGCAAATTGTACAAGGTGTTTTAACTTTTTGTATAATAAAAGTGGAATATTATCTGAAGTATACATTTATAAAGTTTGATCAAGCACTGGTACAACAAATTCTTAAACGCCATACGAATTTCCATGTATGTAGAAGAGGGCGTATGTTCATTATTCAACACCAGAAACGAAGTATACAAATCATGGGGAGATTGCTTGTAGAATTCATTTAAAAATATATCTATGTATTCATGTGTGCATATATGTGTACGAATTCATATATAATATACCATTTATACATGCAGACATTTAATTACAGGCCACAATGGTGCCTATCAAAACATGTCTGCAATTATTCATCATTTCATAAAAATATTTTCGGTCAAGAAATTTCTTGTATTCGTTAGTTATCTATCTAAAGAACTAAAAAAAAAAAAACAAATTTTGTTGAATCCCATCAATTATATATCGATGCCCAAAAAATTACCCAGGTCCATTTCTCCAAAAATAGCCGTTTTCCACGGAATATCGTTATTCCGAACCCGGTATCCGGGACTGTGAGCACGGTTTTCCCGTTCTTCGCAACCCCGTCAATAAATCAGCACACTTTGCGGTTCCCCATCGTGTTAGAACGGTTCATAAGCAGCATACCGCATCCCCAGGGTGCGGTTATCTTCGCATGTACCGGGTGTACATTATCTCAGCCGGCGTATAAATATAGTCCGGCGATCACGGGACGCGTAACAGGCCGTGAAAACGAGCTGCAATGTTGTTGTTGGCGAGGGGTGGCATCCGCATCATCCCTCCGTTACGGGGGATAGTGGGAGTGGTCGTCGAGTGTTTATAAACGGGATTAGGGGAATCATCGATGGTGTCTCGCGTAACACAGGGGTGTGTCCACGGGCCAGGGAAAGAGGGAGTGCACTTTCGTGGATGTACAACCCTGGCCGTCGGATACTTTGCAATCAAACCGATTGATCGTGTAGTTATCTGGATTCACGCGTCCCGTCGGCCGCATTTATTATCGACACCCTTCCACCACGTTCGTGACGCGTTTTCGTGCTACATTGTTTGCCAGACTGCCACCCGATTGGATTATGCATGCTGTCCGCCGGCAAATACAACCTCGGAGGCCCGAATTCATGCTGCGTCCCTCTTTTTCTGCCGATTGCTTTCGTGCGAGAGCGAATTAGGGCCGGGTGTAATTGTAACACTACGAGATACCGATTCCTTTGAATATTTGCGGGTCGAACGCGTTGTGGAATGTTTCGAAAAATTCAGGTAATTGAACGTGGAACGAGAAAGATTTAATGAAAGAACGTGTATTAGAAATTTAATAAAAAACGTTTATTGATTAGTTTGATTGAAGATTGAATGTTATTACAGTTTATGTTAACGTGTATTTAATCGATTATTGTTAGATGTTTTAATAAACATTGTGAAATAACGAGAGGAAAATATATAAAGACTTGTGGTCATGGTTGAGAATGGTGCTTATGAAATTTGGATACAAAATGTGAATGTTTGCATCCAATAAAGTATGAACGATTTTCAGAAATGATTCAATTAGATAAATTCAAATAGAATGTTTCGCATCGGTATATGTAAGTACTTACGGGAACTATTCAGGTTCCCGTTTGTACCACGATTTTCGGAGCACCCTTAGATAGAGAACATCGTAAAGCAAAAGTTCGAATAGAAACTTCAAATTCGTTAACGCGAGCCGTAAAAGATATCTAACGTAACGAATTCCAGCGCCGCACCACCACGACGTGTCACCGCGATTTCAAGCTAATCATAATCAGTTTTATCGCACGGTATCAACCGAAAGCACGACATCATCCTCGCAGCGATTTCAAAATTTCACCCGACAACCAACACCGGGTTCCGGGGAGATCACGAAAAAGATAGTGCGATACCTCGTCCGGTTGCGCATGTCTACGCGCAGGCTTCTGCTCCAGAAAATATCGCGGGGCTCTCGAAAAAGTGTCGGTAGAGGGGCGAGGAACGGAGGGGAAACGCGGAGAGTTTGCACGCGAGGTTGCATGTGGAGCGAGCCGAGTGGGCGTGGCCGCGCCAGGTCCAGCCCGTCGCTTCCCCTCTGGTGGGGTGGTGGTGGGAGTCGGCGAGGCGTCCGATTGGCCGACAACCGGTCGACGAGGTCGTACCTGCATTAATTATTCTAAATAAGTCGTCGCCCCTGCGGCGGCTGATTATAGAGTTTGCAGTGCCATAAATAGAACCCGTTTACAAATCGCGTTCGGGGAATAATGATCGTCGCGGCAAGATCCAGCGCCCTGGCTCTTCCTTTTTCATGCCCAACGAAAAACCCAATCAATCCCTGACGTACGAGACTCGCGATTGGTCTCGCTCTAGGCGTTCTCCCTTTTCGAACGCGATTCCTTCGGGGTTACTTATCCTAACGAACGAATTAGTTCGCTATACGATGAGTCATTTCGCTTCGGATACGTTTCAACGGGCATCGGTCGGGAGATGAATGACAACGTCAACGTCTCAGGTCTTCCTTAGAATTATGAACCTGCTCCGAATACATTAACGAGCGATGCCCTTTCTGGTGCGATTGATCGGAAGATCCGAAGCGAATGTTACTGCAGTGTTCCGATGTCCATCATATGTTCCTTATAGATCTTTGCTTTTAATTCCCCGGTAAATTAAATGCTAGTTATTAGCATCTTGAAGATAAACAAATTGAAAGTTTGACAATTTGTGGATCAGTAAATTAGTACTTTCACCACCGACGAAACTGCACAAATGCATAGTTGTTGAAAATGAACCGAATCAACAAAAAATCACTTAACATCCCGCTTTCATAGACTCAATCGACAACTTGCGTAAATTCAACTTGATACGAGTATCAGCTTGTAATTTCATTCGCCCACGGCAACAACCACTGCATCGACTATTATAACGATTTATCGGGATCAGTCTGTGATTTGACACATGTTATTGTATTGCCATAGGTGTTTCAGAATCGAAGGAATACCGCATCGAAGACTAGTCCAGAGGATCTCTATCCCTTCCCGTGGTTGGTGCTCGAACTGGAAAGTGGCATAGAATGCGGCTCTGCTTTCAGACGGGGCCTCTATTGATGGATAGACACGTTATGGTTATTTATAGCGGCTATCTCTATTATTGTTCTTGCACGAATCCAACCAGCGACTAACGATCGCTTTGTGGTTCTCGTGGCAGCTGGTATCCCTTAGGTGTGGTCATTAATAAAACCGTAGACCGTAACAACGATCTCACGCGTTTCTTTCGCTGCCCTTACGTTGGCGGAACAAAAGAATTGCCTTCTGTTCACCAGTCGACCAATCTGGTCGTGCGTGGTTGGCAATAAAATTTTGAAACCTGTTGGTGAGAATGTGTCGTGCTCGAACGCGTTGGATACAAGCAGGTGGTTTTGCGATCAAGAAAATGCTGCAGGAATGCGTACGATCAGTTTTCCGACGTAGTAAATTTACCCGATAATCGCTCGCTTTTGGGGCTCTGGAGGCGGGACGTTTTGAGACCGCGTTTCGATCGAGTATCGTCGCAATCCGTTTTTGGTGCATTGCAGTGCGGTGTAATTCAATTTTAAGCGCTTCAAATTTCGCGAAATTCAATTTTGCGCGATTCAATTTCGATGCATATTAATTCGATACATTGAAATTCAACACGACTGCAGGGATTTCAACTTGTTGTTTAATTGACTAGATAATCAGTTTGAAAAATTGTTTAATTT
Source organism: Coelioxys conoideus (assembly GCA_947623535.1). NCBI lineage: Eukaryota > Metazoa > Arthropoda > Insecta > Hymenoptera > Megachilidae > Coelioxys > Coelioxys conoideus. The sequence continues at coordinate 17,098,905 of OX392457.1, read as the reverse complement.
GATGAGTCGAAAGATGGAAAGTTTCTAAACTCTCAGATTTCTAAGTTTCTAAGTTAACAATCATCCAAACACGTAAATTTCTAACTCCGAAGTAGATTGCCGTACGTGTTCCATAGTTGTTTGCTTCGACGGTTACGATCATTATCTAGATTATGATTACCTCGCACATTATGCATCATCATGCGCAAATTATTGCACACGTTGCAGCGAATATGCTAAGTTGAAATTAGTTGTTGCTAACTTGTTCATTGCACGAAATGGACTCTCTAATTTGAACGGGTTGACGTGAGAAGTAAACACAGTGACGTTATGTTCGAGTTCGACGAACGTTAATTAATCCGCAAATGTTCACGCCTAAACGTTAGATCCTCTTTAATTACAGTTCGACACGTAGCGGATTGCGTGTGACCCGATTGCGGCTGGATCGGTTCTATTACGAGCTTTAATTGCCACGATATTAATGACGCCTCCTTGTAAATCTCGCGTGCTTCTAATGCATAGGTTTGTTCCTTTCATGTCGTGAGCAAATAACGTTTCGACCATAGAACAGAATCTCATGCGATTAGACGTTAAAAGGGTTAATAGCTGTGATTTTCTCTCCTCTGTGGTTAATGGCCGAGTGTGTCGTCGCCGCTAATGACGTTAATTGCGCTGTTCGAGGAGTCACAATAAAATCATAGCAATTTGAGCTTTCTTAAACGGCACGGTTCACTTACGACTGTCAAGAACAGGTATGCTTAATTGCGATATAGGATTCCTTGAATAAGTACCAGTGCATTTCTGAATGTCTCCAATTTTCAAGTTTGCAGATCTTTAAACTTTCAAACACTCGCCTCAAATTACCTACATTCGCAAATTTCTGATGTTTTAGGTTCGAAAACTCGAAAGTTTGAAAATTCGAAAATTCACAAACTAAAGTCAATCAGCGGCCTTCCCAACATTCGCCATTTTCATTTACTTCTATATCTCAAAAAACAGCATACGACAACTAGTTAAATTCGATCCTGCGGAGAAACGGCACTCGAGGAGACTAAAAAGTGTGCGTCCATCAATAGCAGTTGCAAGATCGAATTCGTGGAAGTAAGTTGTAAACTAACCATGTTCCGCGGGGAGCATCGAGGGTTCAACCCTTCCTCGAAGTCCACGTTTAAACAAACACAAAAGGAGTCAGCGATTGAACGATCGAGTCACGTGACGAACGAGGACGGAAGTGGAGGAGAACGGACGTCGAAGGGAGGCTGTGAACTAGCATCTGTCACGAAACGGATAATACATTTGTTCGTTAACTGTCGCGCAGGCCCCACCCAGAAAGAGGGGGGAGGGAGGTAGAGCCGACGGAAGATCCGGATGGCCGAGTAAATTCTTCTATAAAGCGATTTCGACGTCGAACGATAAAATCCGCGCCGCATCGTCGAGACAGCGCTCGTCGACTCGAAGGAATGAATTAGCTGCCTCCGGACGGTAATCAGGGTGGGGAGGAACAAAAGTATGGAGTAGTGGGCACCGGAAAAGTGGGAGGGGTGGCAAAGTGGGCGGGACCTGGCGGGGAGGGGCAAGAATGTGGGCGAGATCTTCGCCGGAGTCGATGGTGGGAGAGCGAAACGGGGCGGGGAGAAGCTAATGCCTCTACCAACGTTCGCAGTGGGGCAGACACGTCTGTTTTTTCGACTCGAACTTACTGCGAACCGTCGTTGGGGATTCTTATTTTGCAAATGTGCATATATACCCATGTATTTCAACTAAACTCCAACAACGATATGATCATACTGAAATTCTTTTAAATATATTTCACGAAAGCGTGGTTGTACATGTTACTATAATTACAAGTTGCACCGAAGACACGTTTACACTAGTAAGTCGGACAAGTAAGTCAGACAGGTTGTCCGACCCAGCTCAGATAAGTAACCCGGTACATCCAGTATAGTGCCAGACTCCGGTATAATGCCAGACAGGCTACATATCTTCTTCTTCTCCATAATATAAATCTTGATATGATTTTATCTCGTGTCTACGTTAATTGTCTATTGTAAACAGTAACTGTATTACAGTTACTTTCTAAAAAGAATAGACAAACAGGACCACTAGCATACGTCTCAAAGTGGAACATTGTCGGTCAAAGTGGATCCGGCAATCGTGAGCGGATTCGTCGAAAGCATGTAAAAGAGTTAGAACGTTTTCGACGAAGAAGGTATAAATAAGACAGAAATCTGAACGTCGTCGAAAGGAGACTGGCTACAACAGCATCGATCGCAGTGAACCCAAAGCTCTGGCTCCCTACTATTGGTGCCGGCGGTGGTGGGGATCGGCGAGTCGCGTTGGTGGTGGGGCGAACCTTACGCCAGTGGGCGGAGCCTATGACTGAAGAGTTAATAGAGATACAATCGAGGGTGTCTAGTGCACTGCACTCGAGGCTGGGGCGTAGGAGGAGAGTAGGGACGCGGGGAGCGGAGGGGCAGGCGGTAAGTAGGGACCACAGGTCCCCTAGTTTAGACATCACTGAGCGACGGATGGACAGCCAGTCAGACCCGTCACAGCACTCGCACGAGTCCTCGGAAACCTCGAGAAAAGCCAATACCGAGCAGACTTCCCGCTCTTGGAGCCGATCCAGAGTCGTACCGCTTTGGGCAACGAGGACGTTCCACGATACGGGCCACGTGAACCGGATCACGCGGGAACCGTTGGATCTCGATGACACTGGCAGTCAGCACGCGTTTACGAACGATACAGTGAAACACGTCGTAGAGTGACAATTCCGAGAACCAACAGTGTTTCGACAGTGAACCTCTGATTAATGAGCCGAGTGACAAGTGTGACCCCGTGTGCGAACATGTTGACGGAAGGTTAAGGGAACCCTGACCACGTCGACGATCGCGACAGACTTAATTGCACGAAACACGCACAGGACTATTCTAACGAACGAACGATGAGCGTAGCACTCGCGACGATGGATTCCGCGTACGGTCTTCGGCTGGGGATCGGCAGTCACCATCATCACCATCATCATCATCATCATCGGGTGCGTTCTCCAGGCAGTCACGTGGTTCCTCGTCAGGAACAGCCGCAGGATGGTAAAGAGGACATAGAGACACCGTTAAGATTCAGCGTGGTGAACATTTTGAGGCCGGAATTCGGGCGAGAGGCGATTCTCAGCACAAAAACCCCGAAGCAAACGAACTTCGTGACAGGTCACTCTGCTGCTATCCCGGTCCCGATCCCGCGACACAGTCCTCTGTCGCTTCCGCGGGATTTGAGTCTCTCCTCGAGCAGATTGTCTCCGTCGAGGCCGCAACCGAACGGTTTTCCGGTGCACAGAGACAGGGACCTGTTCTCCACGCATTGCGGATTGACGTCGCCACTGCAGAGGAACAGCGGTCTCAGCAGAAGCGGAAGCCTCGAGAGTCTAGCGAGCAACAGGAGCTCCGTAACCGGAAGCTCGGTGACCGGGGCGCCTTCTTTGGGTTCCTCGTCCTCCACGATCGGCACCGAGTCCCTGAGCGGAGAAAGCAACTCCGGAAGCGTGAGCAATTCCGTCACGAGCCAGGCCGGAATCAACGGGCAGAGTCCTTGGCCGGCGTGGGTCTACTGCACCAGATACTCGGACAGGCCGTCTTCCGGTAGGTATTTTAATTCTCTTTCGATCGGAAATCAAGCGATACCGTGGAAATACGGGAATGAAATAGCGCCGTCAATTTACCGGGAACGTTAAGAATTAATTCGCGACCATAATCGAACGTTAAGAAGCGTTCGCTGGGATTGAATTCCCGCGGACAGATATATCTTAGTTAATCGCGTTATCAAGGAAGTCGAGCAGGTAGCCATAGCTCGCCATTCGCGTACCACTATTTCTCCGTATCCGCTTAATCAATTAACTTTGGTGACCGTTACATCTGGAAACCAGTTTCTATGTAAATCGACAGCGGGACGCTATCGAAAAATCATTCGGTCGCATAAAGCTTAACCAATTATAGTCGGTCGGTGGCTGCGTTCCGCGAGCGGATTCCATAAAGAAATAACCAGTTTTCTGGAGCGTCGTTCCACTTCCGATTTAGCGTGGTTATAGTACTATACCCCTCTATTCTCCGATGTTCGAGCGAACACCGTGGCGATGCACATCATGAAATTAATATATTCTGCTGTACTGTATGTTGGATCGATTGTATAGAGTTTTCGTATGCACATATGATCCGCAGAGTGAATATTTGCGTGTGTAAGAGGGTTCATTTCGGTTAAATAGGTATAAGAGAGGGTGAAGAAGTCATTCTCGCTTTTGGGGAAATTTAGGGAAGATACAAGGAAAGTTTAGGAAGAATTAAGAATTCTTTGGAGCGACACAATGGGCGGTGATATAACGTGTGGTGATACTACACACAGTGAACCAGCATTATGGTTGATAGTTCTGCCTTGTTGCGATCTAGCATGCCGTAATTTGGGTGGATGGTAAATCGGACACATAGCGACATATCGGGTGGTAATTTAGTCTCGTGATAATTTGAGAAAGTAACGATTTAACGCGTGGTAATTCGAATTCGTGATAATTTATGGACGTAACGATTTAACGCGTGGTAATTCGAATTCGTGATAATTTGGGGACGTGACGACCTGACGCGTGATAACTCGAGCGCGTGGTAATTCGACCGTATAGGAATTCAAACGTGTGGTAATTTAAACGCGTGTTAACTCCGAACGTGGTAATTCGGTTGCATAAGGATCTAACATGGTAATTCGGTCAAATAGTGATCTAACATGTAATAACTTCGCGTCTAAAACGAAGATAAGTTTAAACTACCTTCGTCTATGCATTTCGTTGTCCATCATAATGGACATTTTAAAATTTCAGATCCAAACGCTGAAACATGCTCTAATCCGAACCTAACTGCATCCGAGCGAACGTACCACTCGAATACCACCTGCAACAGTTCGCATAGCGTCATTCCGTTAAACCCGTGCTCCCGATCTACCCCGCGCAATCATCGTGGCCCAGATACTCGCGAATCGTGTCCTAGGTTCCAGTAGCCAAGGTGGTCCGCGACCTTACCACCAGATAATCGTGTTACTAATTACGACGAATCCCGATTGGATCCTCCGTTTCTCACTAGCCGGCTTCCCGTTAATTAAACAGTATTCGACGATCGATGGCGGATGATAGGATCTTAATCGGGGAATTTTAGGTCAAGTATCCCGCGGATGGAATTTCTCGGCTCGAATGATCGCCGACTCGTGGGACTTTGAGGAAAGCGGCGATCACGATCGTGGAATTTCGGAGGCGATTCATTAGACACCAAATGAGACTTTATCGAAGGTGGACCCGTGTTTTCGTGTAGCCGGGACCGATCGTTTTCACCGTTTAGGCGAACGGACTCGGTGCGAGTCGATATATGAGCCGATAATCACGAGAGTGGTCTAAGTGAAAATTTACAAAAATTGAGTTTATCAGTATGCAAAATGTTGCATAATACAAAAATATTTATCAATTTACTCAAACGCGATCCATTAAATATCTCGAAGCAAGAAATGCGGGGCTTAGACCACTATCACGACTATCGTCACATAAGGTTTGCTAGCGACCTAACATAATGCGATTCGATGCTTTATGAATATTCATCGCGTCGAACACGCGCCGTGCCGGAGTTTTCCGCTCGATCGCCAAATTTGGCTGTGTAATAATGCAGGATCCGGTGAAACGCGATACCCGCGACAGATAAACGCCGGCACCGTGTTTAATATGCCAATTGCGGTCGAATAAAACGATCCCGGGCTAGTCAGCGTAACCGTGCCGCAAAGAGGGCTAGCGATCTGTTAAGCTTAATGAAAGATTAACCCGGCTGAATATCAATTGCGGCGTAAAAACAATGAACAATTAACGTTCCAGGTCCACGGACGAGGAGGGTGAAACGTGCGCCGAGCGGAAGCAAGAGCGGCAACACGCCGGAAGAGAAACGGCCTCGAACGGCGTTCAGCGCCGAGCAATTGGCAAGACTCAAGAGGGAATTCGCGGAGAATCGATATCTGACCGAGAGAAGGAGACAACAGCTGTCTAGAGACTTGGGCCTGAACGAGGCGCAAATCAAGATCTGGTTCCAGAACAAACGGGCGAAAATCAAGAAGGCCAGCGGACAGAAAAATCCCCTGGCTCTTCAACTGATGGCCGAGGGTTTGTACAATCATTCGACGGTGCCGGTGGACGAGGACGGAGAGGAAGTCGCTGCTGGAACCGATCATCCTCACTAACTGAGAATCTGCAAAGTTTAACGTGATGCGAAATTTCGGGTTAACGTAGCTCGCAAATATTGACAAACGTTGTATTCAGTGATTTCGCAGACTTTTATTACCCTTGATTTTGGAAAAATCGAGGTTAGACGGAGTCTAAGGGAACCTAGGGAGAACCTGGGGGATGCTGTTGGGGGCTGGAGGATTTGCAATTTTATCCTGGGGATTTCTTTGGGGGATAACGTTAAATACTTGGTTTTGTCTAGGTTCATCTTAGACACTGTGAAATAACCGGAAATTGTATCAATTTTTCTGGACCGATAGTCGCGATCATAATGAGAGGAAGGCGATTAAAATAGACTCGAGTGGTCTCGGAGCGAATATAAACGCTGTATGACAATATTCATCCCTCGCGAACGCTGTGGTTTGGCGATTACCAAATAATTTTCTACCTAGTTTAGACGTAGAAACGCTGAAACCATAATCGACTGGATAGAAAAATCGCTCACTCATTCAGGTGCAATGTAAACTACTCTTATTGTAGGAAAAGAGTAGGAGGAAGGGTGTTGATTACTTTTTATTACCAAAAATTTTCCGGATCCCCAACCCACAAATCCTTGGAAGCACAAATTTTCAACTCCCTAAATTTGAAATAATTCCTGAAAACAATGGACGACAGATTCCCACCCCTAGATTTCACCTAATGGAGACCCGCGTTTCGCCCGACTGTACATAAATCGCAGACTGATCATTTATATATTTATCAACTACCTATGTACATGAACATAGAGACGCGATTATAGCAAGCGAACTGTATCGGATCGTTATCGATTCGGACGGTAAAATTAATTTATTTCCCGTGTACATAATTGTAAATACGACTGGTCGTAAATGTTTATATGTATGATACGAGATAAAGTATAATTGCAGCGCGAAGATTCTATTATTTGTGTAGGTTACGAGTGCGCACGGTCGCGTGTGAATACGAAACGATCTCACACTGTATATTCCTAATTATTGTACGATTATATGCATGTACAACGAAGTATGTATATATATAAGTACGTGTATATTACGTTCGCGTAGACAGAGTTGGACAGCATGCGTATATACCAGTGTCTCACAATATGTGGTCGATATAATCTATGTAACCTGCTTACATGTTGCCACCGATTAAATCGAATTAAAAATACACGCTCCCTCGTTCTATGTTCTGTTCCTGTCCTCGGATTCCTTACACGGTTTCTTCGACGACGAACCGAAGAAAAAGAACGACCACGACGAAGAAGAAGAATAAGCAATCGCTTATTCGGTCGGGCTAATAGAAATCCACAATTACCACGATCATAAATTCCGATTCGGATAAACAACCGAGATTTCTCTGTGGATCGTTAGCCGTAATTGTACACCGCGTTCACGACGGCGAGTCACTTCGTTTCGACGAATTTCATCTCGGCAGGGTAAACGGAGTCGCTGGGGAACGAACGAGGCCGTTTCGCGAGCTTTCGAAAACGGAGAGACGCAATTAATAAAATTTACATGGCCGGGGAACACGTACGGACGCGACACACACGGAGGGTAAGTACGGACGCGGTTGGCACGCCTCGTTCACGGTGACACACCGTGACGCGCTAATTGATCCGAAATTAACGAGACACCCGGTATCTCGAGCGCGACCGACAAATGGAACGTGGCGAGAATGACAGTGCGCGACTAGCTTTGAACGCGTTCGCTCGCATGGCGGTAGCGATCGGCACGAGATAAAAGATATCTGCACCTGTTAGACGCCGCCATACGTGTCTGTTCGCTAACAGATTTACGAAAGTGGCCTTTTACCTCGACACGTTGAAATTTGTTACGTTTACCCTTTCAGTTACGCCGCGATTCCAATGAAAATACTACATTGTGTCGTTAACTGGCAATTCCTGCGTCGTGATTGACGCATTACGCGATGAACTTCGCAATGGTACTAATGTGCCACACCATTTTGTATTTGTTCATTGTTCATACCAAATTTTGTATTACAATAGTTCTCGTTAAATTATTGTAACAAATTCTCGTTAAATTATCGTAACAATTTACAATTTAAATTATTGTAATAAATTCCCGTTAAATTATTGTAGTTGGTATATTCTCCTTGAATTGTCATAGTTAGTAGGCTCATAATTTAGGGTGCAAAAATAAAGTGTTTTTTAAATTGATCATAAAAGAGTTGGGATGGGGTGGGAATCGACTATTCATATACACGTTGTACATATTCATGTGTGCATAAGTGTATGCACCAATATATGATTCACATAATGTGCAGTGACATGTAGACCACACGATGAATCCGTCACATAAATTATATGTATAAATAATACTTAATTCAACATATTAAAACTCTTATGATGAATTTTCTGATTGATCTTCTATGATCGATTTTCTGTATTTGAACTGTTATAGAGACGAGAAATTCGGATTCTGCGAAATTTATACGTCCGATAGTCGTCGAATAAATACGACACGCGGAACATTATTAATTGCTGTTAATTTGAACGTGAAAACCGCAACGAGCTTCAGTATCCGGGGGTTAACATCGAGCACGCAAAACGGTAGCCGAAACCGAGAGATAAATTACAGAGTCGTTGTTGTTGGTCATTGTATTTAAACGTGGCGATCCCTAATTGGTAATTCTATCGGGATGCTGTTGTATTGTTCGCCGTAATTGCGCGCAACGGTATTTTCGACGGCCGAAGGTAAATTCGATTTCACGAACGCGCACTCTTTATTGAACGGAAAGGACGATGCACCCGGCACGATTATATTCCATCAACCTAACGCGATCGTTAAATATTTCACGTTTACGTTCCTTTCGTAATCGGAATCGTTAGAACGCAATGTTTGAATATATTTCTAAAATCGAGCGTGCCTGTTTGTGCTGCGATATATTGAACGCGAGAGAAATGGGAGTTTTATGAACATAAGGGGTGAATGATCGATTATGCTATTTCTGATAGCGTAACACAAATAACAGTTTCTAACAGTGTAACACAAATAACAGTTTCTAATAGTATGACACAAATAACTACTTCTGATAATATAACACCTAGATCGATTAGGTTCATTAAAGCGCAATTAGAGGGTGAAAGTTGGCCTTGTTTTCATTCTGGCCAAATTCAGTATTTTTCTATCTTGTGCACGCTCGATTCAACACGTTCAACAAGGGTATTATTTAAAAATGATATCAGCTCAAAAATTATTAAATTAAACAAATCAAAAATTAGTCGGCGTACCTGTTTGAAAGCGTAAATCTTCCACAAATCTAGCCTAATTAATACCTGTGACCTAAGTTGAAAACATTAAAAAACCCCGTCAAAACAATTGAACCAACCCCGATTGAAGTAGTAAAATAGTTGACCCTGTAATCCGTGAAGGTGTTGATATTCCCGATAAATCAGTCCGTGCCGTTCCACGGGGGATTCGTAACTCACCGTTGACGAACGGCGTCCATACAGTTCTCCGTTATTAATTATCATTAATTTAGAGGACAGACGGCGTTGGTCACGAGGGGGAAAACGTTCGCGCGGGAAAACGTGTCGGTTTACGGGGGTGGTAAGCGACGTTCTCTTCCAACGTTGGAAACAAACGCGCCGGTGGGCCAAACCAGGGATAAATTACAGAGTCGTTGTCCTGGCCATTGTATTTAACTGCGGCGATGCGTAATTGCTGGAACGCCGTTGCATATACGGCAGAGAGGCCAAGAGCACGGGCAAGGGTGGAGAAAACGAGTTAGAAGCGGGAGTGGAGGGAGGGTGCAACAAGCAGAAGAGAAGTCAAGAGGGATGGTGGAAGGGAGTTAACAGTGTGGTCGAGTACCATAGTCATCGGAATGGCCATTAGGGGTCTCTACGTTTCCGCCAGTGGCTCACTAAATTTCACCTTCTTGCCCGCTCCGGGACCACCTTGCGATCCTCCGCGATTAATGGCGACTTCGCCGGGCTTGTTTATTACAATATCACGATGCAAAAGTTGGACGGCCACTTCCGGACGGGGAAACCGCTCGAGACGTTTATGGGCCTCGAGGGACCCGATGATATTAATTGATTGAGGCTAACGAGCCGACGAATTGAATAAACGACACTCTATTGACGACTTATTCTATGCCGATTAACGAACGAAAGGGAGAGATGCTGTCTTTTATGCGCGTTTCGTTTTAGGTTCGTGGGTTGGGTTCACATTTGGAAATATCCTGTTCCATAAATTTCCATTTTCTCGGGTTTTCAAGCTTTCAAGTCAAATTCTTTGGTTGATGAATCTTTACGTCTTCAAGTTTCAAGATTTACAAATTTCAATGTTTCTAAATTTGTCGATCCCCAAATTCTTAAGTACCAAAGTTCTCAAATTTCTAGATTTCTATGTACAAGTCTTCAGACATTGAATTTCCCAGATCCCCAGGTCTCCAAAACTATTAAGTCGCTCGTATCCTCGAGTCCGCAAAATATTGAAATCCGGAAATTTCAAACTTCGTAAATTCGTAGTTCCCCAAATTCGCAAATTCTCCAACGTGTTTTCGTCGCTGTCGAGCGGAACCCGCGCGCGCACGCTTTGCGATCGGCGCATTTCCTCTGGTTGTCGCAGCTAACGAGTGTAACGAGCCCCAGCCCGTCAAATTAAAGGCGGTCCGCGCAAGAGGCGAAGCAAAATTTATCGCGTCGCTTTCGGGAACCGCGGGTAAAGGCCACTTAGCTGCCCGTAAATGCGTCGTCTCTATGACGACACGGCGGCAGATGTCTCGCCAATAGATCACCTCGTACGAGGAGAGAAAGAGGCTTTGTGAACGCGTGTCTCTCATCGCGGGACCTACCAATGGACACGAAAGAGCCGCCTATGAATTATGCTTAACGAGAACGCGACGTTTTTCGTTCACGAACGTTAAAAGATTCCTCGTTCCGCAGATTCATTGCGTCCAAATTTGTTTCCGTTATATTTTTACCGAATTTTAATTGTTCGACTGGCACCTTCTTCTGATATATCGCCACGTTTGTGGAAATACCGGAGATGTATATTTATTTTGCATATTAAATATTTTCTGCGTTTTGTCACATATATGCGAGATATACATAGAACAATCGATAACTTTTGTGGAATTGCTACTGTATGATCACACATAATCGATTTCACATCGATCACACCATAATCGATATCAAATCGATCACCTACCATCGATATCCCATCGATCACCCCACAATCGATATCAAATCAATCACCTATCAACGGTATCGTATCGATCACCGATAAACGATACTATATACGTAATGTATTCAAATAATTAAAATTACTAGCTTCGAGTAATGTTAATTGCTAGCTTTGAATAATGTTAATCACTAGCTTTGAATAATGTTAATTTTATGTAAATATCGTGAGGTGTCAAATTGAAATATTAAGCCGAGAAATTAAAACGTCGTCTTTCGTAAACGATATGATAATGTGTCCTACTATCCACGACTACTTGCATCGCGGTAGATAAGGTGAATAGCCTTTCGAAGTTTGCTTTTTTGTTTTTTTTTACGTTGCTACACGTATTCATACGATTCCAATGCGTTATCTTCTCTATCGTATACGTTGGTACAATTCAATTAAGAAGGAAATGCATTCCATTTGCATTAAACGCAGATACGATGAATTTAATTGTTAGGAGGTGGGAGTTTATGTATTTGGAGCATATCAAAACACGCAAATACCATGTAAATTACGCGATAAGCACGAAAAAAGAAACACCTATCAATTTGTAGCTATAAGTTAGTCGGAATTTATAATGCACGGGTACTATATAAATTAAGATACTACTTTGAATTATCTTAGCGGAGAACATATACGTACACACATGTACATACGTCCACGCACGTATTTTTACAAGCACTCGCGTTTGTTTTATATTGCACACACATATTATATAAGAAAGATGGAGAACCGGACTAATCAGAGGAATGCGTTCGACGAAGAAGAATTTTGAAGGTTTAAGATAAAAAAGCGTGCAAGAGAATTGAAATCGTGGAAACAGAAAAAAATCTAGCAAAACTCCCTCGATTAATTACAAAGTTAGACCGTCGGTGGTTATCTTGGTTTCCGGACAAGCCGGTCGCAATGCGGATCCGCCGAAAGATGTGCTCTTCGGCCCGTAACGCGTAATTGGCCGGGCTGTGAACGCGACATTAGATCCTCGTTATCCTAACGAGCTGAAATAGCACCCGACTCTCGAGAAGAGTGGCTCGATGAAAATTCGCCTGCACACAGTAGCGGAGCGACCGAGAAATCCGGCTTGTTTGCTCTATTTTTCCCCGGCCAAAGAAAGATTTAGAGCGGTCAAAAAGAAGATACCCAGCGATTAATCTACCTGCTCGTAAACGATTAATGTCCCTCTCAATTTTCACTTATTTGCGAAATACGACGCTTTCATACTCCCTTGCGATGTTCTCTATTCATATTTATTCATCATACACGATCATCGTTGTACGCATGATGCACTCCATTCGTTCATCAAATAATATCCATGACCAACAAGGTTTGATTTTTGAGCTAGATTTTTGAGCAACATTTTGAGGGGCTACAAAGTTCCATTTTGTTAATATTTTGTGTTGAAATAATTTTGTTGTGACAATTTTGCGGAGAAAATTTTGTTGAGATAATTTTGTTGAGACAATTTTGTTGAGACAATTTTGTTGAGACAATTTCATTGAGACAATTTTGTTGAGACAATTTTATTGAGAGAATTTTGTTGAAAATAATTATATTGAGACAATTTTGTTGAGACAATTTTGTTGAGACAATTTTATGAGTTTATATTCTATATAGAAAGTGCAGTTGTATAAATGCTGAGCATTTTAATATAAATCGAATCCGACAAAAAATGACAGTGCATTACACATTTCAGTGCGATCTCCCGTCGAGGATGGGGCATGATGGAAACTTTTGCGCGTCCCTAATAAAAGTTGCTATTTCTTAAGCACCGAGACTCAAAGGTCGTGTATCGATAAATGTCACTAGCGAGAAAAGTGCGTAATGTATTGTCGAAGATCACCTTGACGAAGCAATTGGTTCCGGCGTAAGGATAACCGAAGGGGGTACGAGCCGAAGGGTGCAGCGTTAAACCGATGCAAGTGACATTTTGCGGACAAAGACATTCCTTTTGGCTTCGCGATCTTCTCGTACGTACGTCAATAAAACGATTTCCCGGTTGTGACGCTTGTGTCAAACGATTTTTCTTACGAACCCAAATTGCATCGTTGTGATGCAAACAAGAGACTCTAACGAGCCTGTATTTCGCGTGAGAAAATTGATTTTCGCGTGGATGTATGAACGAGTACGTTCTTTGGTATGTCACGAGGATTTTAACAAGTAGAAGAATAAAATTTTGTTACTGGATAACTGGAAGTCGGGAAAATATTTCTATAATTAACCATGAAAATTGTATATAAATATAACACGAAGTTGTATATCCAATTTGATGTAGTTTGATATAATCTGATGATTTAAAAGCATTAGAGAAAGACGCTTTTGGTACATCAATTTAAAGCTCAAAGTTTGATAGAAATGATCACATAAATGTTTCATCATTATTGGTGCAAAATGGCTGACATTTCGAAAGAACATAGGATTTGCCAATTAATAATAATGTTATCCTCTTGTTTTGCAAAAACGGAATTGAAGGATCAGCCATTTTATGTATAATATATCGATGAACACTTTACACAGTCATTTTTGGTAAAGCTCAAACCTGAGAGTGATGTATCATAAGCACTATTTTGCGGTACTTTTAAGTCATGAAATTGTGTTAGAGTTTGTACGTGTCAAAACTGATCGATATCTGTTGTAACACCAATTACACATTGAGATTCATATGAGTACATACGAGTACATACGGGAACATATGAGTACATATGTGTATATATGAGTACATGTGAGTACATACCAGTATATACGAATTACATATGAAGACAATCAATCAATCGTTCAAGCAATGATTTTCATCAAACATTGCTTCAAATTGACATACCATAAGCGATAATTTTCGATGCTTTTATATCATCAGATCGTAGCAGACTATTTACATCGGCAACAACCCCGATTTGTTTCCAACATCAGCAAATCGCGCTAGCTCGGAACAGATGGATCGGTAAAACGTGCCAGGCCATTCGACAGAAGACGACTTCCGGGCGTTAAGGCGTCTAATTCGAGCGTGGTAGGCCCGTTCGTAGGAAAAACGGGAAAGAATGATCGCGCAGGGAAAGTAAGCCGCGGCGAAATACGCGAACGCATCTGGTTACATGCGGCCTCCCACGCTCCTCTCGCGCTATAGCCGCGGCTAGCTCACGGTGCGTGAGTGTCTCGCGTTTAAGGTATAAGGGCATAAAGGTTTGCTTTCGGTTTGTCTGTCGTGAAGGTCCCGAACATGGTAGAACGTGCGCACGTCTCTCGGCTATATGGGACCGAGGAGTCGGTAAGAGTAGAGAGACCACCCAACGCGATCGCGCGAGACTTCTGAAGCGGGACGGAACGAGAGGAAGATGAAGAGAGGCGGACGAATCGACGCCGAAGAGAGAGGGGTACGCGTTACTACGAGAGAGACAAGGAGGCAACCAGACGAGAAAAAGAGATGGAGACCAGCTGGTGAGACGGAGACGAAGATTCCTGAGGGACGAAGAAACGCGAGGGGATCGGGCATCTGGGCAAGGAATGCTTGTCGGGTCATTAATGCTCCTCGCTATGCACGCTCCTTATGGATCTGACCAAATCAGTGACCGATTGCCCTCCCACCCTTCGCCCCACCCCCACCCCACAACTCCTACGTGGCCGCAAAGTGGACCGCTCCAACTGGTACAGTCTGTAACACAACAGCCTCCACGCGATATCTGCGATCGTTGATAAGTAATGAGAGGAAGATTATCGCGTGTAAACTTTTTTCCTAAGCCGTTTATATCCAGTCTCTTAATATCGTTCGTCACTGGGGATTTTTTCGGGCAATCTACTTCGAACATACGGATTCTCTTTAGAATTTTAGTTTGTGAGGGATGAGGAGTTTGAGTGCAATTAGATATATAACTTTCTTTTGGATGAGGATACGGGTAGGAGGAGAGTACTTGCTTTCGGTTTTGGAGATTGGAAGATGTAAGTTGGGAAACTTCGAAGTCCTTATGTTTTGCAAGTTTTCAAAAGTAGAAAGTCTTAAACTTTGAAATTTCCGAAGTTCTTATTTCCCGAAGTCTCACAAGATTAAATTCTCATATCTCCAAGATCCAAAATATTAAAATCCCCAAATTTCCAAATTCTCACATCCCCAAATCTCTAAATCCACAGAATCCTAAATTCCCAAATATCAAAATACCAAAAATCTCACGCCCCCAAACCTTCAAATGCCCAAATTCTCAATTTCCTATACTTCCAAATCCCTTCATTTCCAAATCCACCCATCCTCAAATGCCTAAATGGCCAAATACCAAAATTCTCTACTTCACAAATTTTCGCACACCCAAATTACTAAATGCCTAAAAACCAAAAATCAAAATTTCCTAAAGTCCTAAATTTTCACACACCCTTACCCCTAGAAATGCCCAAATCCCCAACTTCCCGTTACCCCAATTTTCCAAATACCCAGGTTCCAAAATTCTAAAATTCTCGAATGCACAATTCGTCCAGCGCGACGGCGTTAATTCGCATTCATGAAGAAGCACGGGACACGAAGCCAGCGAGAGAGTACCGCAAAATAAAATTGCACGCCACCTACCCGACAGCCGCTCGTCGCATTTAACTTGAACAAGTCGCGGAGAACACTTTTTACGAGCGGTACGTGTCTATTAGTCTCATTACCGACCCTCGGACCGTGGAGGGTGGCTACGAGCGTCCCCGTCGGGGTGGAAAACGTCGCCACCCGTTATATTACCCGGTGTTACGCTCCACCCTCGGCACCGAGCACGAATAAATGAGTCGAAGGAGCAGCTTCTTTCCACCCCCTTCCACCACTCGCTCTTATTTTTCTCCTCCTTCTTGTTTTTCGTTGCTCCTGCAGCTTCCCCTTTTCTCTTCTCGTTCGCGATACCCGGCCCGACGAGCGAGAGGCTTTATTCTCGCAAGCCATTAGTTTCATGATTAATTAACGGATCCGGTAAATCAATTTTCCTGCACGGACGTATGTCTTAGTCCTGCCGGCTCAACCGGACTCTTATTATCTTCCTGGGACTTTTTAATTTCGCTCCTGACGCGATTCTTGATAATCCTGCCTCGTTTCATCCGGATGCGTTTTCATTTGATTTCGAACGGCAGCGTACGGTGTTTCTAGCAATAAACAATTTTTGCACGCGCGTCGAATGTTGGAATATAAATGAAAGCGTAGGAGTACGCGTTTACTTTGTAAGAGTCTTCGTAGCATTTCAGGTACTGTTAGAACGGCAATGCAGCTTATTAGAAGATGGACAAAAATAAAATTGTATTTCATTCCGAGTCTCATAATTTCTTTCGAGTTCCGGAGTTTCCTTTAGTTTCGTCATTTTAATGTTTCTCGTCTATTCTTTAGAATATTTCTGAGTTTCCCTCGTTAGTCTCGTTGTTTTGATACGTTTATTCCGCGGAATATAACTCTCGTTTAGAACACACACGGGTGAAGTCGTGATCGATCATTTAGCACGTTCCGGACGAAAAGGGGGCAAGTGAAATCGTACATTCTGAACGATTCAAATGGCACATTGAATTATTTCCCTATTTCTCGGGATTCTGCCCCAGTGTGCGACGGTTCGCGGATACCTGGCTGCCATACGCGCCGGTAATTAAATTCTTTGAGAGAACGATCGTGGAATGTACAGGCCGGAGAGCGCGCAATTAAAAGGGAAATGTTTCGTTTCGTTTCGTTGCCCCAAAGGACTCTGGTAATTAAAAGAATACGGCCGGTAATCGAGCCGAATCCTTCGCCGCTTTTTCTTCCTTCGTCCGCCGCCCGTCCTTTCCCACTTTTGCGCTCCCCCTCGGTTAATTTCTTCCTTCCTCGTTACCATCCCCGTTCGCTCGGTTTCCGCGAGAACTGTCCGGGACGTGGAACGGCTGCGTGGAAAGTCCCGTGCCTACCGGCATGCTAATATTCTTTTTCATCCCCCGTCCAATAGCCGAATCCGACTTTTCTCGCGCGCCCTTAAAGGCAGCGACGTTTTTACGGCGAGAGGGCGAACCTCGATTGAAATAGTTCCGAGCAATTATCACGCGAGAACCAGCCGGCACGGAGACCGCTGTTTCGCACCCTTATCAAAACCACCCCTAGCTATCTGTCTGACCAATGGCGCGAGAGAAAAAAATCATTATCACCCGGACGACTTTAACGCGCGGAGAGCTACGCCCCGCTCGTACGAATGGTCGATTTACGATAAAAACTTTTATGGTTTCTTTCGACTCGACGAACGCCACCCCCGTCCCCTGTTCGAATCGTTTTTAATCCGCTGAATCTTTCCCCGATACTCGACCGGGCGATTTACGACGCCTCGAGAGAAATTGTCGGCTTTGTGAGACACATAATACATATTACATTTATATAAACATAATACACATTATATTTATATAAATATACACGTATATATAAATATTTATTTGATCTTTTTACAGTGTTCCATAATATTATTTATGTAATACGCAGCATTGTAAAAATATTGGAACATTATTTTTATATAATAAATATTTATAATAACCTCGTATTATAAATATGAATAAATATTTGTACTTATTATAATATATTTATATTTATCATTTATATTTATTATATAAATGTATGTTTATATTTATGAGAACCTCGTGTGCTTCGTCCAGAGTGTATCCAACATCGATTAATTAAAAAATTCAATCCAGAAGATCTACCTCTTTTGCTATACATAAAATAGCTTTATCAGGCTATCAGAAGCTACGATATCAATTTCGAGGTCCTAATTTATGCAACATATACACAGATTATCATCGTACTCCATACTGTGCGTCGCCATATATCATCGCATGTAGTGACACGTAATCATGTGACTCATAATAATGAGCGATTATCGAGTGATTTTAATTTATAAACGTCGTAGGAGACAGCTAGGCGAACGTACACTCGTTTTTCACAACGTCGTTCGCTACTTTCGGACCGCATACGTCGTTCAGCATACATATTAATGGTGCGAAAGAATTTTTACGTGCTCCAACGTCTCACAATGAAACATGTTTCAAGCGGAGCATCTAAATTTGAACAGGCGCCATCGATGCAGATAGCAACGTCGAGGTTTTGCGCCCTTTTTAAAGTTCAAACTCATTCACCGTCAGAAAGTACAACATTCTTACTGATTAATGACGAAGTTCAGAGTGTATACGACTGTTCCTTCCCTGATAAGAAGCACCCCCGAGACTATGTATTTGAAGTCGTGTCCCGGCATCGGTGACTCTGTAATGGGGTTAGATACGGTGGCCACGTTGGCTAGGTTCGCGCTCGACGCTATCGTGACCCAGCAACCATCGTGATAGATCATCCCGTCGGTTCCATAAACAATAACTTACACTTCACCGACCTGCGAAACGCGGACAAACCCACACTTGTTCCTTGCACACCGCGAACAACGCGTACCCCGATACCTTTAAACGTCGAAATACCTTTTTTTTCGCAGAATTTATGCGTTCTCTATTATACTCGCATAGAGGTATACCGATGTCATCCAACACGACAACATCGCTGGTCGTCTTTCATTAACGCGTGCAACGATCTCGGGGAAGTCGGTATTTTTTACGTACAAGGTGCACAAATTCTGTGACACGAAATTTACAAATTCGCTGACATAAAGTGTACAAATGTACTGATATAAAATGTTCACATTCAGTGACACGAAGTGTACCAACTCGGTGTCATGAAATATACAAAATCATTGAAATGTACAAATTTAGTGTCGTGAAATGTATCAATTCAACGACATAAAGTGTAAATTCAGTGATATAAATTGTACAAATTCAGCGACGTAAAATTTACAAACTTAGTGACACAAAATGTACAAACTCATCAACATAAAAACATAAATTCGACGCAAAACACAAATAGCGAATCCAACAAATTACGTAAAAATGTAACACAATCACGTATCAGAGCCACCTATTCTCAAATCAACTTCTTCAGATTTAACCTGGACGGCAGTGCAACACTGTTTTCTCCTAGAGAAGAGAGAAAACTCTCTCGCAGCCTGGTCCGGTGATAAGTGACTGACTTCCTGTATCTCGAAGGATCACGATGTATTACGTCCTCTGTGATCATTTGTTCGTGGAAGCTCCGTAGATATTCTCCCCGCGACCGCGTATGATTTATCTATCAAAGAAATTGATTTTCTTTGCTCGTGCCTTTTTTTTCTCGCGATTTATCGCGCAGCCGCGCCGCGCGAAGAATGGGCCAGCCCGTATGATTTCTCGATGAAAATTCGAAGTACTCTCGGCCGTGGGTATCTATCATCGAGGGGGTTGATAAATGATCGGCCAACCTGCGTGCGCGCGATTACGACATCCGCTTCCACGAAACGATGACGAGGTTCGGGTTCTTTCGAGAACCCGTGACTGGTCCATCGGAAAAATTGCGGAGACAAGAAATTCATTTGCGATGCAAACTTCGTCGACACGCGTTGATTTAACTTCTTCTTCGAATGTATGAAGAAATTAAAACGAATTATTAAGTAATTCCCTGCAGTTAATTACTGATTGAATGGCTGTTATGTGTATGGTTTTGCCCAACTTACAAATAGAATCTTTTATAAAGAATACAATTATTCATTGCGTATGCAAACATGTATGTACATATAATGTTTATAATTATTTATGTACATATATGTATATATCTATCTAATTATTTATATAACTTTATACAATACATGCACATTTGCATTACACATATATTCATAACATATATATATATTTTTTCTGATATGTACATGTGCATATAATCATTTATATAATTATTCACACGTATATTTATAAGTATGTACGTGTAACTGCAGAAGAAAACGGGGTCAGAGTAATTCGCAATGGGGGGACAAATTAAAAATAAAGCGATCTTGTAATTTTGACTATCGGTATACAATTTTCTGAGTTAAAAATAATTCAATCCAATATAACGAGCTTCGAGTAAATGTTGCAAAACGAGAATAACGAGAGGTAATAAAAATTGTGCGAGAGCGTGTCGTGATAGATCTACTTAGCGAATCGATAATCAGCCAGACAGGGGAATAAGACGTTAGCGTGTCAAACACGTATCCTGTCTGCGCCCGGTTTCATACTCGATAACTCGAGCGATGCCGAAGACCGAGGGTTACGCGTTCGGCCTCTCAGGAACGCCATGGCGGTGTATGCCGCGCGACTGTAATTAAACAGAAAATGGACGTTAATAAATTCTCATGAACGTCGACCGGTCAGATCGAGGATCGTAAAATGCACCGTGGGAAGAATAAGATGCCGCGTCTCGTTCGCCACGCTATTCGAACGCGTATTCGGCCGGTCGTTACGAATCATGACGAACGTTTCGATACCGATCGAACGAGAATTCGATATTGACGGATTATTGAGAAATGATCCGTTGCAAAACTGAATCTACAAGATTCATAGACAGAATCTATAGGGGGGCCATATTGTCACCATCAGGTCTGAGACTGCTTTTCATCGATGGCCAAAATAATAAACACGGTACAGACAACGATTTCAAAGTGGACAACAGATTTTCTTCAGAAGATCCGAGTGTCACTTTACTTTCACTTTAGATTTTCTACAGTAAAGACGTTCTTCCGAGCCGTTGAAATAAAGTTTCTATTTTGAACATACGACAAGAGTTCCATTTTTTAATTTTTTTTTTTATTGAATATTTAAGGTCACATGTACGCTCTTGGGTTATTAGTGACTATATTAGTTTGGTACTATGTTGTTTGACGCTGAGGTCGTGTCCAGGGCGGACAAAGCGTGCCGTAGCGTGGTGGATCTTTCTCCTTCGTTCAACCTCGATTAGCTCAACGCGACCGCGCTCCGTTGCACGCTTCCTGACAACTTTCTTGAGTTTCGCGCGACGGCGGGACTCGCTGAAAAAACTTGTATCCCGCGCGGATTCAATTGAAACCCGTAAGTGGATTTCGTCGTAGATCCGCGATAATTTACCTTTTACCGGAACAATTAACTTTTTGCCGTGTAGCGTTTCACCCGCGAGCGTGTACGTCGCCGTTCGTGGCTCGAGCGGGTTAAAGAAAATTTTATGCGCGGCGACGACATATGAGGTGCGCGTTCGCACGGCTCACATGATCCGCGGAATTCTTACGCGGAACAGGTGCTGCCCGCGATCTTAATTGCATGCATTGTTACTGCAAAACGGGACATACAGAGATACGCTTCGCGGGTACCTGAACAGGTGGATCTGTTGCGCGCGTGCACGCGGAGAGGGTGAGAAAATACGCGGCGACGCGAACTGTGTACACTGGAGGATAATGGCGACTATTCGGAAATTCGCAGATTTGATGAAATTTTGGACATTTGGGATTTTAGGTGAGTGGTACTTTTAGATTTGAGTCGAGATTTCGTGTGGTGGCGATTTAGGGATCGAAAATTCACGGTATCCGGATTTTGGATATATATGTAGAAATTTGAAAAAATGGTAATTTGAGGATCTGGCAATTTAGACACCTGATAGTTTGGGGAAATGATAATTTGAAGGCTCGGAGGTTTGAAAAATTTAGACTAAGAGTTTGGTATGTTCGGAATGTTGGAGGCTGGGCAATTTAAGGACTGGTGAATTTGGAGAGTTGAGTATTTGAGATGTTGAGAATTCTAGAAATTTAGCAATTTCGAAACCTGAGAATTTAAAATCTTGATGATCGAAAAATTTTAAATATTGAAAAATTAAAAACTTGGAAATTTCACAATTTTAGAAATTCGGAAATTTAGAAACTTGACAATTTACAATTTCAGGAACTCAAAAATGTAAAAACTTGACAATTTCAAAATTTTACAAATTGAACAATTTTAGAAACTCGATAATTTCACAATTCCAGAAACTCGAAATTTTTAAATCCATCTACTACATCATATACCAAATTCATCACACGATAGGTACATCGTAAAAAATTTCTACGATTACAATCGTCTCGGTGGAAGAAAAGATTTGTCAGCCGTTTTAAATCGTGTCAACGATCCGCGTGAACGAACGCGCGGAATTCCGAACTGGAGGGTTGTCAACCCCCGTTTTTCTGGTTTCAACGGCGGGGTCGAGAACGCGTCGGAACGCCCGGCGGATGTTTATTTAACTCGAAGTAATTTGATCAAAAATTTAATCAAGTCGGATTTTTGAGCGGCACCTGAAAGTGTGACGAATCGGTCACGCCGTCCCAATAAAACCCGAAAGAATTCACTTCGTCTTTCTCTTTTCGCGTTCGGTCACGCTGTCGTCTTCTTCTACGAAACGCTTTCGACGTTTCTCGATTTGGCTCTCGGGTACAAACTCGTTCGAGATCGGCGAAAAATTGTTTAACTTTCCAATGATGGGCCCGTGAATCGGACGAATTTATAGGCATTTAATTGTCGTAGCGACTAGCATGCGAAACGAGAATTTCGATTATGTATATGCAGTGAGCATATCTTTTTTAGCGAACATTTAGTGTTCACTAGTCAACATTTCTGTTAGTGAATATTTAGAAATTTGAGTTTGAAAGTTTCCAACTCTTTTTCCGTCACTAACTCAAAAAACTTCTTTGCGCCTCCATGTGTATACAAACGATTTCGTGTAACTTTGTCAAATGTATAACAGCCATGCTTTTTGTCAACTTATCTAATCCTTGAATTATATTTCATCGTGTATGTAATTATAAATTAACACTAAAATTTCCGGCGTTTAATGCACAATTATTTCGAAATTAAAAATGAAGTTGTAAAATAAATGTACAAACGATGAAACATAAATGAATACACTTATCAATTTTTTATGTTGATGACAATCAGTACAGATGTTAAGAAAACAATCTTGACAAATTTTGTCATTTGAAGTAGGAAATTTGTAAAAGTTCCACAGTCAAATTACTACCAGATTCATTATGATATAATAGAGGCACTACAAAAATAATTCCTCCGCTTTTAAGAGTACAACGAGACCGAATTTTGGACTTTATGACTCATCGTTTGATAAGTTATCCTACTTGGAGTGCAAGGGTTCGATGTCCGAGCACCAAACCGCGCGTAGAACGACTCAGCAAAAAGTGGCTACAGAATTAGGTTGAATTTCGCTTAGGCAACGTATGGACGAGTGGATCGGTATCGAATTGGGCGAGGAAGAAACGCGAAAATTCGAGTGAGCATCACGGAGATGCCACGGCTCGTCCGTAGCCCGTTGTAAAATACGAAAACACGTGCGCGTCATTCGAGCATGAAAATGGCTTCGCGGAAGGCGGATCGGGGCCACCGTGAAACGAACCGCATCGTTCCATGTCTGACCCTTTGCCGTGTAAAAGAAGCAGCGGCCGTGTGATTCAGGGTGCGTGTTGCGCGACGTCGCGTCGCAACAATCAAACGAACAGACGAGACAACGGGCAGCCGAGTTTTCGCGGCGGGTTTCTTGCGATCGTTCAGATGCGCGGGAACAGCCGTACGTTCTCCGGATGACACTCGAACGCTTTTATTACCCGTAATCGGTAGTACTTAAGGCTCGTTCACGTGCGCGATAACGTGCGGCGCCTTGAAAGAAATGCCAACCCCCTAATTCGTGACGGCCGCCACCGTAACACGACGGTCCTACGGTTGCCGTCTACGACCTCGAAAATAATCGTCGAAACAGAATTTTCGAAAAAAGTCATTTTTCTTTTGCCGGACCGTCGCAACATGCTCGCTAAAAAGCTGATTCGTTTCGGGCGGTGGTGCAGGAAAATTCTTCTGGCGCGAGTCGAACAAAATTCGCTGCTATTGTATGTCCTAAATTCATTATGCATAAATAAAGTTTATCGAAGTTCATTTGGATCGTTTCACCACCGTATTCGGCTACGAAATAATAGCCGGTGATAGAGCAAGTTCATGTGTAAAATTTCCGGTTAAAAATGCGTTAACGTCGACGATCTCGCTATCGCGAAATGTCGCCTTTTCGCGTCGCGACTCCCCGCGATTTACGACAAAAGCGTGTTGCGAATGGCACTTTCGATGTTCCGAAATGATGGACGACACCGTAGGTCCGTGCAAGAATAAATAGAAACGAGAAGATCGAGGGAGGCCGAAAATTCTCACGCGGATCTAACGAGTGGCACGAAAGCGGTGCGCATTCCGGCTTTCGAATCAGACCGGGATCCGCAGACAGCGGAGGAACAGGGGTCCGGGTTTTCGGGAGGTAATGGAACGAGATTTCGCGTGTAGCAATATTTAATAAGGTCCTTAGTAAGGGAGCCACCAAGGGGTATAATAGCGAGAGATGGGTGTTGTGAACGCGTCAGCGGAATGGGACCACCCAACCGGGCCCCGTGCCAAGGCCCGCATAAGCTCGTATATGTGTACGTGCAACGGGGCCGTTCTTAACCCGTGGAACCCATGGGGTCCCATGGATCACTCCCGCTTCTCTTTTCTTCCTTCCTAGCTGGTGGGAATGTCACTGGAGTCACCTAAGTCGGTAGCCGAATTGTTTCCATGCAAACGAACGGGCCACGATTAAGAAAGTGTCCGGCCATGGTCGCTGGAATGCCGGCCGGCGAGGACCCCAAAAGAAACTTATCGGGATGTTCATCTTCGTCGTCGTTTTGCGTCTTCTTTCGTCGTTCCGTGGTACCGGCCAACTCGCAACGAGAAAATTCCGCGACTCCTTGAAACTCGCGCGTTATCCATCGTGCGGATCCTTGAAACGAAATTCGCCGACCGTGCGCGTACAGATCCGGCGTTTTTATTCAAACACGTCCCGTGCATGCGTATACCATTCTCTTAACGGCTTAATCGCGGACGACCTTTTCGAGATTTCGTTGCGAACTCGCGCGGAGAAGGTCGTGGATGGGCCGTATGTACGGAATTCTTGACACGGACCATTTGCAATAGTATCTGATGAACGTACGACACCGGCTGATGTCACATACGGTGATCTAACGCTTGGAGATCCGAGCGCGGTGATTTCACCCATGGCTTTACTACGCATAGCGATTTCATGCGTACGGATACTATTCGCGATGATGTCACACGCGTGGAGATATCAAACGTAGGGATAGTGTGGTCGCTGATTTAATGCGCGGGGAGACACCACACATGGTGATCTAGCACGTGCGAAGATACCGAGTGTAGAGATACTAGACACGAGGATACTGTGCGTGGTGATCTAACGCGTGCAAGGATACCGAGTGTAGAGATACTAAACCTAAGGATACCACGTGTGGGGATACCGGGTGTAGAGATACTAATCCTAGTATGGGATGAACCACACATGGGAGATATAACATATGTGGGGATAACGGATGCAGAGATACTAGACGTGTGGGTACCGCGTGTAAGGATACCAGATGTAGGGATACAACTTGAGGTGATATAATACACGTAGATATATCATCTGTAGAAATACCACGCGCAGTGGTATCACACATGGAGGTATCACATGAGCCGATCTAATACACACAGGTATACCACGCGAGGAAATACCACACACAATGATACCACGCACAATACCTCGCGTAGAGATATCACACGCAGTGAGAGCACACGTGGAAACACCACGCGAGCTGATCTAATACGCGTTGATACACCACACGTAGAAATACCAGTCGCAGCGATATCACACATGGAGGTACCACGTCAGCAGATCTAACACACATAGATATACGTGGCGTAAAGATACCACGCACAGGAGTACCACGCATAGAAATACCACGCGTGCCAATTCAAACCATAGCGATACCATTCGTAACGACCTAATACGTGGCGATATAGTGGGCGAGAGTCCACCACGTGGCAATACAACCGGTGACGATCGAACGACCGGTTTTGCGAGTACCGCGGGACGCGGCAACGGTTCGAGTTTGTTATTTCGCAGACATCGTTCCACGTATGTACACGGCGGCTACTTTGCACGAGCGAATCCTCCCTATCCGTTACTAATTATAAGCACGACAGCGCAATCAGGAACAAAGAGTTCGTTGCTGCTGCCTTCCCGTGGAAGTCTCGTTTCTGGCCGGCACGCCGCGTGTACCCGTACGAGCATCGTGTACACACGTACACGCGGAATGACTTACGAGCCTTAGACTCGGTTCCTATACCGCCTTATAACTCAGAAACCGGCGATAAATCTGATTCACCGGGGTCCTTTTTACTTCCCCTTTCGTTTTCTCCGTCTCTGTCTTTCGCCGTGGCGCGCGCGAAAATAATAATCGCCATAAATTATCGACGGAAATCGCGCTGGTTTTGCACGATCGCCTCGCGATGCTCTTGTGCCACGCTAACGTTTTACCGGACGTCGCTTTCCGACGTATTAAAATCCCCTAACCGTGCATCCCCCGCCTCCGTTGCTCGACCGTCACCGAACGAGCTTTAATGGTTTCGCTACAACGTTCCTTTGAGGACGCGTTGATTGTTGCACGCTTCGCGATCGCGGCTCGAACGCTCGGCATCGCGGCGACACGCTTCGCCGCCAACGATTTATTGTCTCGAACAGCTCGGTAAATATAAACGTTTTGCTCCGTTGATATGTTTTAGTTTGGTTAGGTGGAAACACATCGCGGCCAATGATTTAGGATCGCGCTGCATAAAGGGATAATTTTGGAACATGATTGGTGCAGGGAATGTTTGATGTACGACACCTTAAATCTTATTGTTACATGTTTTCGTCCACGCGCGGCTCCGTTTTGTTCTATACAAATGATTCATCCTTTTTATCATCAACCCTTTCGGCGACTCTCGCTCCCCACTTGACGTAACGCGACATTTTTAAATAAATCACTTTGAACTACATTTATAGTTCTATACACGCGATGTTTGAACACAGTAAAACAATATCGACAATTAATAAAAAATAAATTTCAAAAAATTCATCGAGCTTTTCAAACAGAAAGTATTACAGTAGCTATTCGATAACGATAAAAATACTTTCGAGTGCGAAGGGTCAATCGCGACCTAGGTTCGTGAAATGTGCGCGAGGATTATTCGAGCAACATCGAACCGAAAAGCTTTTTGTTAACAAATGAATATTCAATGTGTTCATACATATTCGATGCACTCGATGAATATTCGCGCGTTAAGATACCGATTTCTCGGGGTATAATTCAAACGTTGAATGGGGCGAACGAAGAAGAGAAAGATTATATTTAAGTTGTTGATCGAAGACACCCATCAACACTTTTACGAGGTATATATCAACGACCGTAACAAACAAACGTTTGATTGTTATTATGGGACAGTGAGAATTTGTGATTCCCGTTGGATTATCATAAATTATGCTCGATTTAATTGGCTCATCGTGTCCTTTCACGGTACTCCGTGAGATTATTGCACCGTGGACGCGGGTCTTGTTATTAATTAATATTTATGAGCCCGCTTAATGATGGTCAACGAATACGACGAGCCGCCACCGCTTCCTGGTATCATTCGGACTCAACGGCGTTGAAGTCCTGCATCGCATTGTTAACTGTACCGAAAAAGTAGCCGATATTTCCATAAGTTTACCAACGAGGTTTACAATTTTCTTTCTTCCCAATTTACTATAACGATCGTCGTACGATTCCATAACCGCCTAAAACATCGGAAAAAATTTGTTCTCGCGCTTTCGATCTGGAGAAAGTCGGCTTAAAAATTCTGTAAAATCTGTGAAAAGGTTGTCTACGGTAAAGGAGCTCATCGTCTCGAACATTATTTCTTAAACTCAATAATTAACGGGTCAGCTGCAACACTGTTTTTGTATATTTTACGCGCGAAGTGTAATAAAGTATTAAAAAGGTACAATAAAGTATTAAGATGGTACGATAAAGTATTAATAAGGTACAATAAATAAACATTAACGTCTTCAAAAATTTGGAAGTTCGTCTTCAAATATGTGGACATTCCTTCTTCCTACTACAATGTTAATTCTGTCGGTACTTAACTGTTAATCTAAAAAGAAGAATGTACGACTACATTTAAAAGCCAGATCTCTTTTTCTAACCTAAAAAAGAATCGTCCGCCCCGAAGAGGTTAATTGCCATATTTGTATTCAGAAATTAAGATACGACACCTTACGTGTTACAAAGATTATTTGGATATAATGTTCCCAGTAAATGAAAGTCTTTCGTTTAGAAATTTGCATGTATACACTTTACGAATGAATATATGTATGAACACTAATTGAATGAATACATCTGAATAATTTCACGAATGAACGTATATCCGAACAATTTCTTGATCGACAGTACATGGGTACAATTTTGTGAACGAATGTATACCCCAATAATTTCGTGAACGCATATATACGCGTACAATGTTGTGAACGAATATCCCAATAATTTTGCGAACAAATGTATATCCGAATAATTTCGTGAAAGCATGTATATCCCAATAATTGTGTGAACGGGACGTTTATCCGAATAATGTTGCGAATGAATGTATATCCGAATAATGTTGTGAAAGAATGTATACCCAAATAACTTTGTGAATGAATGCATGCCCAAATAATTTTAATCGATACACCCGCGTGTGTGTGTGAGAACGTTCGGACCGCAACTGATCTGGTCAATCAAATCATCGGACACAGAATCACTGAATGAACGAGTAAATCCACTTTGCGGTGCGCGATCATTTTCACGATGCGTAAGCACGTGGCAGAGAATAGTGGAGAGCCCTCGAAGGGTGGCATATTGTTCGCTAACCTCAAGATGAATCCACGGGAACCCCACGGGCCGAACAAATCCCAACAAATGGCCGGAAAAGTAAGCGTTGTATCGTGATCCAACGTTATCGGGCCGGGCAACAGTCGGCACGCGGGGCAGGGGTGCGAACTGCCGATGGAACGTCGGATTCTGCGGACGAAAATGGTTTCCATCCCTCGCGATTCTTCGCGGGGGTTGAAAAGGGTCGCACCCTTCGGTGTTAACAGCCACGCGGGAGAAATGTTTGATTAAATAACCGCGTCGATGAATTGAAACGAGCGATCAAGTGCATGACTTCGCCCTTTCGAGGGGGTGCATCGCAATGAGATATGTCGGGGGGGTTGCAGGCTTTTCTTCATGACTTTTCCCGATGTTCTATTAGCTTATTTGCTTCTGTTGAACGTCCGGGAGAAGACTCGCATGTTGATTTGTTTTTTTTAGGAGACTGTTAAGGGCTGCACGATTAATTTCCTTGTTCAACCCTTAGCACTTTAAGCTGCATCATTATGCACTATATTAACTATTCTTATAAATTATACTTATAACATTTTTCTGCCGAAGAAAGCATATTAAATCTTGTGAAATTTATGGGCAATTTGTTTAACAATATACGTTGGTTAAAGACGTATTACTCTTCAAGTATTTAAGGGACAATATATCGTAATCTACCCCTCTGCATCGTTCGATTAACTCGCTATGAAAAATCAATATAGAGTACTATATCCTGATGAAGTATTTCTAAACGACTCTAAAATTAGTGGTATTCCTTAACAATACTACAAATTGTCAAAACTACCCCCATTGCTTTCATCCAATGTAGACATAGACTAATGTCTACAAAATACAGGTTCACTTGGAAATTGTCAAAATTGTTCCCCTTTCTTCATCCGCTACTATTAGAGAACTCATTCCGAAGAGCTCATTTCGTAGATGCGGAAGAATAAATAAATATTCTCGAGACGAAAGAAACGGAATCAGTGAAGTATCGTTTCAATTGAAGCTCGAGTGGCGAGGGGTGGTAAACGATTTGGGTAGAGGGAAAATTTTCCTATCATGACGTTGATTACTTTTCGAGGCTCCACTTTGGCACGAGCATCTTCCCTCGGTTAAGAAGATGATTCGACTTTGCTGCTTTTTAATTAACTGCCTCGAGGAACCCCTTGACGCGAGACGAGGGTAACGTTTCGGGCTTTCAAGACGGTAGCTTGTTTCCACGCTCTTTCGGGGGAACATTCGAAACAATTTTCATTATACTCAACCGTGAGGAATGCGCGAAACGCTGCCGCACGAAAATCATTCTTTGCCACGACGTTTACACGCGGTTTAATTCGGCGAAAGCGTATACAGCGAATTTCACACGATTTCGATCGACGTCTATCATTTTTAGGGAGATTATGCAGGATCGATTGTCTTTTGTCGATGTTTGGGGTTGTTCGAATTTGATGGTTTGAAGCTTAGATGTTTGGAGATTCGAGAAATCGTGAGTTTGAAGTTAAGGAATAGAGGAATTTAAACATTTTGAAATTGAAGAATAGAGGAATTTGGAAATTGAAGAATGAAAATATTTGAAGATGTAAAAATTCAAGTTTCAAGGATTTTGGGGATTTAAAAATTGAAGGATGAACGAGTTTCAGGATTTCGATGTTGAAGAATAAAAATATTTGCGGATATAAAAATTCAAGTTTCAAGGAATTTAGAGATTTAAAATTTGACGAATGAACGTGTTTCAGGATTTCGATGTTGAAGAATAAAAGAATTCGGGGATTTCTAAATTAAAAAATATAGAAATTTCGGGACTTTTAAATTGAACAATATAGAAATTAAGGAATATAGGAATTTTGATATTCGAAAATTTGGGAATCCTACAAATTTTGTCTTCGAGAACTTCCAAAATTGGAAAATATGGGGTTCGAAAATTAGGAAACTAAGCCTCCGAAGACTTGAAAATTCCGAAACGTCGCACCCCAAATACTCGAAAAGTTAAAAACTTTAGAAATCCACAGATGCAGAGATATCGAGTTCGCTCCTGTAAAATCGGATGCGAGAGCCGGAGGGAAAAAACGAGGAACAAGCGCATCGATCGTCGAGCGCGATTACAAAGTCGTTTTCCTCGTTTTTCCGTGGTTCGACGTTGAAAAGGTCGTCGAAAGGGGCGGTAATCGTTTTCGACGTAGCGGCCCTCGCACGCGAACAAACCGCCCGAGACGGGTAATTGAAAATGTAAATGCCGGGCGAATTAACGATCCGAATTGAAGGTATCCGGAGAGGGCGGGCGATCCGATCGACGGACACGGCGTCGAACGATAATCCGCGGATACGCAACGCCGGTGGTACTGGTTCTGCGCGGATAAACGATTGCCAATTACGGAGGTGATAAATTCCGTCGGCACAAATCGCTGGTTATGCGCTATCGCGTACTATGTGCACGCCCGTAATAATTAAGCGATGAACCGACCAACGGACGATACGACGATCCGATACATACCCGCCACCAACTTCAGATACCGTGGGATCGATTACGGCTATCGATCGATCGCGATCGCACCGATGATCTTGAGAAACTGATCGGAGAACTGACGGTGCTACTTGTGAAACATACCGGGATCGCGGATCGGAATTGCGTTCGATGCTTCGTGAATTCCGTGAAAGATTTTTGCAACATTCGTTGGACGGTTTCATCGAGCAACGTTGCTTAAATGTAGACATAAATTTTAGTATACGGAATTGGAACAAATGCTGATTGATACATCGTAGAAGGATTATTTTTGTACACAGCATTGGAACAAATGTAGATTGATAATAGAGGAGGATTTTTGTACATATCATTGGAACAATTGCAGATTGATATAACGGAGGAGTATTATTTTCATATACAGCATTAACACTAGGTTTAGGGAAACCGTCAAAATGGCGAATCTAAGATTTATTACTTTCAATTACGAAAATTACTCAAAAACTTATTGCAAAAGTATGTTAACCTTCATCGAGATAAAGAATCTTTCTATAAACTGGTTCATGTATTTCTCACTATTTACTAATTTTTATAGATCACTTTCAATTTAGACGTAAGTGGTCATTAAACGTCCGTAAGTCTAGCGTTAATAAACCATAAAGAGCAGCATTTCTGATCGACGTAACGAACAATACAAAATATCACGGACAACGAATACTCCTCTATTTGGAATCGCAGGGTTTCCCAGCATTTATGACTCAATCTCACGGGTAAACACCATGATCGCACGTGTGCAGTCTCATTTGGCCTGGGACGAATCGAGCAGAAGAAGGCCACGAGATAATTGCATCGGACGTTTAATTTCGCTCCGAGTTAAGCGACTCGCGTTTAATCGCTATTCTAAGCAACAGGACGGGTCGCGCAATTTAGGTGGAACAGACCGCCACGATCGTTGCTGGTGATCGGATCGATCATTGTCGGGGCAGACGAAATCGTCGCGTCGGGCGCGAAATCGCGATCGAAATGATCGTTTCACGGGGACACTCTATATATAGTGTATCGAGGAAATCTGGGTTAACGAGCGTTCTCCACGTAGCACGTGTGTGTCGAGCCGGAGGAGCGCTAATTAACCCCGATGCTACCGTTCGATCTCGACACCAACGGAAACGATATCGCCAGTGTAACGATCACCGCGGGGGGCAAAAACCGCGACGATTCCTTTTTCGTTGCGAATCCTGCACACGGTTCTGCGACCGACTCGTAAACCACCGTGGCTAGAAACACCTGCTGGCGATTAGCGTGCATCGTTAATCCGCAATGTGCATCGACCTGGTCGAAACGACGCGAGATTCAATCGAAACGCGAACAACCTTGTACTTATACTTAATACCGGCAATTATGAGGCTCCAAACGATTCGTACGAACGACTAGAGTTTCACGTAGAGTTACACGGTTCGAGTGAACGTGGGATTAGCTCGAGATGAGCCCTGATACAGTGAGGTAGATCTATACCACGCGGTATAAACTTAACATTGCAATGTAACATTGAACACTTATTCTTTCGTTGATTATTAACACTTTGACTGTCATGTCACCCATATGTGGCACTCAAATTTTTATACAGATTTAATAGCCATATTATTAAAAATTTCTTCACCTTTCTAACTGCAAATACTCGCATTAGTTACTTGGAATTGTGAACAACAAATATAACAAAGTACCGTGAACATGTTTGGTAAGATTTGTTCAAAATGAAAATACTAACTAATTGCAATTTTCGATTACTTTCATGTGGCAGTCAACGTGTTAATCGTTATACTAATATCTCGAA
Source organism: Coelioxys conoideus (assembly GCA_947623535.1). Classification (NCBI taxonomy): domain Eukaryota; kingdom Metazoa; phylum Arthropoda; class Insecta; order Hymenoptera; family Megachilidae; genus Coelioxys; species Coelioxys conoideus. The sequence goes on along the minus strand of OX392457.1, from coordinate 17,065,586 downwards.
GATATCAATTTTTTTTGTCATGTATCAATCGAACATGGGATACCCGAGTATTCATCATCGTTCATCAAATTCGTCCAAATTTTTTGTTTCACACAGTTAATGATCTTTTATGATCTTTCTACCTATACTCGTTCTTAAGTACTTCTTCGAGATTCAATCTGTGCATACTCGTTCGAGTGTATGAATTCTGCCATTCACCGTCACATTTTCTCATTGACGACTTAACCCTTTGTACTTTTAAACAACCCACTGTAGTTTACTTTGAAGAAAACTTTGTTCAAAAAAAGTTTATCGAAGTTCATTTATTATAGGTCGTTTAACCTCCGTGTTCAATTCATTCAATTCAATTAATATAGTTCAACTTATATAATTCAATAGATGACACAAAGATTTTTACATGCAGAGTTTCGTAGAAAAATATTGGCCGGTGAGACGAGACAGTTTCTGTATAAAATGTCCCGTCAACAATGCGTCAAACATCGTGCATACGTTTTCCAAATATCGACAAGATGGACCACCAGAAGGTCTCGAGGCGTGTCATAATTCGATTTCCCGAACCGCGAGTTTTTGCGCGAAAGTACCGCGTATTTTCTCGTCCAAATGTCCGACGAACGTCGAGCCGCGGTGTATATTTGGAGAACGAGCGAATCCAACAGATAGGTGTCCGAGTAACTCGGATCCATCGAGGTCCGCTCGAGAGACTCGCGAGGTAATGGGCGATTTTTTGCTCGATCCGGAGACACAGCCCGAACCGGGGGCTTTTATTGGGGCTTAAGCTGCTGAGAAAAGAAGGTGGCTCCATGATAGATGCGAGCGAACAACGGCTACATGGGTGGCCCTCCGGTCACACGCGGACTACTAACCACCCCGAACACATTCGCCCTGGCTGATATCAAAACGCGAACCTCCCGATACCTTTTTGATCGTACAAAATGGCTGGACTAATTTCGCCGACATTCCCGATATGATACCTGACGATTGGACCTGGCACTCACGAGATACCACCTAACGACTAAATCCACTACCGTTCGGATCGAACCTTCTTCGTATCATCGATTCGTTTTCGTTGCGATTGCTTCAACAACTATGTATTTGATTTGAAATTTGAAATTTTTCCCGGTCATCGAGTTGTTAAGGGTGACATCCATCGTCGATTAAATATACTTACTACTTAAAAGATTATTAAATTATATTATATAACAAATTGACCATGTCAGAAAAAAATATTTTGTAGTAGCCCAATCTTTTATGAATAAAACAAAAAAAGATGTAGCTCAATCGAACCAGTAGTTTCTGAGAAAAAAATTCGTAAGTGATGTCTATTTTCGCAAAAATAGGCAAAAACTGCAAATTTTGAAGGCTTGTAATTTTGTAACAAATTCGAAATCGGAAAAATGATGACTTAAACCCCCCCTAATTTCACACTGAACATATTTTATCACTGTAACATATTTTGATTAAAACAAAATCGCAGATGGTGCGGTCAAAAAGTGATCGATTCGGCGTGGAATGACCCACATGTAAAGTGATAGAGGTAGATCGAACGCAGTTAACTGGTTAATTATATGAAAAATAGTAGAATGGTGGTGTAACGTAGAAATAAAAATCGAGAGTTATACGTCACACGTTTATCTTGAAAGAGTAAAGATATGTTTTCATGCAGAAGCAGTGAAGAAAGAAAGGAAAGTGTCGTAGTAAGCGTAATACCAGTAGCACGTGAAAATGTACGCGCAGTCATGTTAAACGCGTTCGTGAACCCCTTTGGCGGAGCTATTACCTGGCGAACGGAACAGTAAACAGTAAACAGAAGGTTGTAAAAGAGTATTCACTCACCGAAGCTCGCGTGTCGAATCCGTAATCTATGGGTTGCATCAACAAAAGACGGCATCGTGGTTTTCCTGCATTTAAACTTCACCTTCGCACTTTCACCGATCTCGCATAATTTTTTCCGCGGTCGTGACTCGATCATAATTGTTAAGGTCATCGACCTACGTTCGCTATCGCGTGTTGTCCGTTTCTTCGTGCACGATCGAATTAGAGACGATAAATCGCGTTCTTGAGACGCACAAAGCGACAATAAGATAATAATAAAAGGTTCCTCATTCGATTACTACAAATTTCGTCGCTTCTCGCCTTTCAAAGAAGCTCAACGGATGTTTAACGAGCTGGATAATATTTGCGTTCGCGAATATGTTGGTTAAAATGTGTATTAGATCGAATTTAAATTACCTTGCTGCAAGAAACACCGGTTGCGAGAGAAGGTATTTAAACATGCATCGAGTGCCGATTTACGAAACTTCTTAATTACGCGAGATCATTTAACGAGCACGTTAACACGGATAGTTATTAGTTGTACGGAAACTTGTTCGGACGAGTTATCGAACTTGACACGACAGCGATCTACTAAAATTTAACGCGTTGCTGAGGACGAAACGCGTCACCTGTCAACACCGCGGTATTCTCGACGACTACCGAGGTCACCCGTTCACGGGGTGTTCTTATGTACATATTTTTCCTTCACCATGTTACGAATATAATTCAACGAACGAACGGTCCTTTGTTTGTATCACACCTACAGTCAATAACATTAATATTCGGACACTATAACATTTTTACTTTGCTACATCATTACTTCGTTTCTGACAAAACAAACAAAAAACATAATGGTCGAGTAGAGACTCATATTCGCCATTTTATTTAATGCAACTATTTTTAATAAATAACTTCTGACTTAATCTATAGTACTATGCACGTGGTGTTTGAACATAGTGAAACAGACAATATCGACGATTAATAATAAAAAGTATGAAGTTCGTATACAATGTTGTTCATTTAATTAAAAGTGTCATTTAGTCAGTGGAATAAAGATAATTATATATTTATTAAAGCCCGTTTACAAAGTTGTTCTATAAAACAATTAATAAAGTGTAGAGAGTTAATTCAACATAACTTAACTCTTACCAGGTTACTACACATACAAAATGAATGTTATTGCACGGCAGACGGTACTCATAGGATGTTTTAACCGAATTAGTGATTTTGGCATTGTTAACTAGCATTCATACTGAATGTACAATATAAATATCCAATTGTGAATGAAGACTGTATGCATAAATAGTATGTCAACTGTGTATACATACTCTACGTATAAATAGCCAATTGTGTATACATACTGTGTCTGTAAATAGCCACATCCGAAAAATTGTGCGCCTTTAAATCGTAATTAGTGCCCGGGAGAGTAGTCGAAAAACGGGTTACGTATCGGAATGACGAACACGACCAATGAAGTTGTCGAAACGGGCGATTGCTTCAATTGTCATTGGTGCTGTACAAGGTCAATCGCGTTAGACACGTATTAAAGTAAAATCTGTCATGTCGCGAGGTTTTTCGGTAGCGTTACGTAAGCCTATTAAGTTGGTCAGCGGACGTTCGGGAAAGAGGGACGGATACAGCGTTTGAGGAATGCCGAAAAGCAGAAGAAAGGGTGAGGTCAACACAGTCGGCGGAAGCCACGATGTAAAAGAGAGGAACGAAGTAGCTCGATGAGATTCTGGTTTTAATTAGTTGGAACCGCCGCGTCGTGGGGAACAATCGATGGCATTAATGATGTCGCAGATAAGAAATCAGCCTTCTAAACTGTTGTTCGTAATCATCCCGAGTGCTTCCGTTCGACCCCTATCAATCCCTCGAATTCTTTCGACGTCATCGTCATCGGTTATGATTAAAATCTACGTAAAACATCTGCTCGTCGCTCGTTTAAGGTAATTTAACACGTTCGTTACTTCCTGGACTAATCAAAATCTTTTCGCCCGGGTGTTTACATTCGATGCCACTTCCAATGTATCGGGTTATTCGAAATATTCCTGACTATTTCGATGTTCGACACTCCGGACGCGTCCGTGAGGACACTATGAAACTAGCGGAGACACTGTGAAACTCTATGTAATACATTTTAATTCGAAATAACTTTCGTTATGTAACCAGATAATTTTTTAAGTTCCACGGATATCAAATAGAAATTTTGATGAGCACCGTTCGATGAAACATGAAGATGCGAATGCGAAGGCGAAATTTGTTGCCGAATTTATTATCGTTAATTTTCGCAGAGTCTCGAACGACCCAATTTAAAAAAGACGGATTTGAAGAAGTTTTTAAAGTGGTTATGTATAATAGAATAATATATGTTGAATGTTCATAGCGATAAATGTGAAATTCCGATTGTCCACGTATATTTGCGAGCGTGTAACATAAATTCGAAGCACGGAGATGAGTCGTAGCATGAGAACCACTGGGCCGTTTACAATTAAGCAATGTAACCGAGTCGCAGACGCGTGGAGCGTCGTGTGTGGTCCCGGGGTTCGAATCCCACCTCTCCCTTTCCACTCTTTCCACCCGGTACCACCACTCTACCACGATGTCCCCACCACTTCGAGGTTCTCTTCAGCTCCTCTCGTCATCGTTTTTCTCTCGTTGCTCCTCTCTTGCGCCTTGCGCGGCTCTTTACCTTCTTCGCTCCATCCAAGAAGGTGGTGACTCATCCACCTATCGGCTACCACCGATTCGGGAATTCCTTCTAGATCACCGTCATTTCTCCGTGAAACCCGAATTTTTGCCAGGGTGTCCACATTTCTATCCGGATCACGAATATCGGCTCGTTGTTACGATAATTCGCGTTGAAACCTTCATTATTGTGTTTTGTTTTGGGTGGGAATTTGGGAATTTAGGGATTTGGAAATTGCAGAACTTGAATTTAAGGGTTTGAAAATTTGGAGATTTTCGGATATAAGAATTTCGGGATTTGGAAATTTGAGGACTTGAGGATTTGGGAATTTGAGAACTTGAGGATTTGGGGATTTGAAAGTTTGAGATCTTGGAAGTTTGGTACCTTCGAAGTTTACGTTTGAAGATTAGTATTTTGCGGGTTTCAGAATTTGGAAGTTTGGGACTTCGGAAGTGCGTGACATTGCAAAATTTGGAACTTTGAAAGTTTGGTACATTGGTTGTTTAGAACCTTGAGAGCTCGAATTCTCAAAAGTTCCTGACCATAGAAATTTGTTACTCCAAGAGTTTGGAACCTTAGCACATTTTGATTTCAACAACTCAGAACCTCAACATTTTGTTCATTTCACCACTCTGAGATACTGCGACCTTGAGAATCACGTACTCCAGAGTTTCAGAGTCTTAAGATATTAAAACATCGAGACCTTGAAAATTTGTGGCTCGAAGTAAACCAAATTACCGTTCCAAAAATTTGGGACATCCTTCTACATTATACTGATTCTCTCTTTAGTCGATTTTACTTGGAAACTACTAAGGAGTGTCAGTCTCGACTCGGCCAAAGGTTTTAAAACTGGTTCCGTTGAACGAATAGAGCTGTGACGCGCGAGATGTGTCCACGGTCAGACATGTTTGGAGTTCGGACTTGTCCGGAGGCGCGGACGCGTAAAGGTAGACATGACACTAGGAAACTAAATACCGTTCGACCAATCCTAAGATTCTCGTCGAGTCGAGACGCTGTCAAAAAGCATCGGTTCGTCCGGACCTATCTCACTTAATTTTCGTTAAAGTCACCGAATCAGGGATCGGATCATCGACGTTCGAGGATCATCTTACCTATATCGATCTCCATTCACACTGGAGATCGCGTTGATCCAAGGTTACTTTACTAAGTTTTTCGATGAATTCGACTTCATGCTTAAACTGTATCTACTTTAGCTGTATCCATCTGGTTATTTCTGATTATAAGGTTTATTGTATAGCTGAGTAGATCAAATACTTTTAATGATCTGGATTATGTTTTCAGACTCACAACAAAATTTAGTAAATAGTTCGGACGAATATGTGGAATATTTTTTTCAAGTACATCTTCAGTCTTGAGAGTAGGTGTACTTGTTGCTGTTTGATTCGCGATCAACGTGTGCATTTTCTTATTGGGAAGCAGTTGCAATTTCCTAATCAGCATTAATTAAGATTATGAAGACCTTTTCTAAATAAGATCACACATTACAATTGATAGGATATATCGTTTAAATATGACCCTGATACTTCAAGCATATGCACTTCATGGTAAGTAGGGACCATGAAGAGAAGATTACGAACCATGGAAAAAATGTTCCAAATACCACGCAGATCAATATGATTTACCTTCGAGTCCTACTTTGAGGCAAGAAAATTTACCATAATCGTCTAGTCTGTTATTTCATCGCAGACGCAGTGACGAACGAGCGGAGTATAAACAAAATTCACAAAAGAAAACAGGTTTAATTCGATGACCATGAGGGTAGTACGAAGAGTCCGAGTATTCAACGGGGCCAGGCATTCTGGCTGTTCCCCGTAACCCTTTGCACGGTTAATGAAGAGTTCGCCATATCCTGCGATGGCAGCTGACGTTGCATTCATGCATGAGAGTGCCGTGTCCCGGTCATTTGGCCTCTGGTACGACTAAAAACAGGGCAGAGCCCGAGTTTTGTCCCATCGGTGGCCGGTAACGCGCCATCCATGGGGATCGGTAGCAAAAGAAAATTTCTGATGGGGACCATCGACCCGTTGGCCCACACATCGAGTTGCCGGAACATACGGATTGAGCCATTAAAGCCAGCTTCGAGCTGTTTCGGGGAAATCCGCGAGACAGCCAGTTCGTTATTGTTCGTTCGTTCGCAACCAGAAATCTGTCAGCCGGACTTTAATCCACGGGGAATAAGCGGATGGGCACCGTGTTATCGCCCGATCTACACGGTCCTCTTGCTGTTACGTTCAGATTTGGTATTCAAAACACTCGCTTTGGGTTACGTTATAACGCGCAATTTACACGTACCGGGTCCATCGAGACGGTCTTGATCCGTTTACGCATTTCAGCATCCACATTAGACTTCTTTTTGCTCGTTTTATCGCGCTTGTCGTGCATGCGGATTGTTTTGATTGTCGCGCGATTTGTCGAACGAGTTAGAATTATCTGTCGCTACAACCCTTATCGCTTCTATATCGAGCGTGGATCAATATCGAGTTTGTTTTGGATCGTATAAATAATTCGGATAAATAGATTGGTTGAATATATTTTCATTTGTCTGCTGCTTATAATAAATTCATAAATATATTTGCTACGCACTCTGCACTACTGCAATACATTTCACTGAAAACCCATTTCCCGATCTATTTTAAAAATTAATTAAGGAGTTGATAAATAGGTTGGTTGAATATATTTTCATTTTTCTACTGTTTATAATAAATTGAAAATATATTTGTCACGCACCCTGCACTATTGTAATACATCTGATTGAAAACCCGTTTCTTGATCTATTTTGTAAGTTAATCAAGGAGCCGCAGGTAAAAGAAATTAAGGAGTTATTAATCGCGAATATTGTCTGTTTTACTATATACAAAATTAATTTACTTAAAATCGTTGCATTAAGTCAAATGGTGAACGTGAGTCACCTCTCGAATGCAAAGGGTTGTGTGCATATTCATCGTTCCATAAGAGACACGTATCGTTAATATTTTACCCGATATGATATAATAATAAAAATTATAGATAAACTAATAACGAAATCCATTAAAATCCACAATGTTCCCTATTTCTACCTCCTCTTCCTCGATATGGTTTTATGGGTTTATTTCACGTCGCGTTTCTCCGCATCGCTTCAAGTTCGTTTCTGCCACTCGAAGGGTTAGCTGCACGCACGTTCCTTCAAAATCACCGTCGAGATCCTTATCGTGTCCCCGCAAGCAGCGTCCCTCGAAAGATACTCTCCCGTAGAAATATGCCTCGGTTTCGCCGGACGAAGGAAGGAACAAATTGCACAACGAGCCGGGAGTTTTACCCCGAACGGGCAAAGAACCGCGAGAAACACCGATGGCCCGACCACGCGCGAGACCTTCCACCGCATAATTTATTGGTCAATCAAAATGACGCATGGAGGTATAAGGTGACACGTCAGCGTACACGGCTGACCATTAATTTTAATACCCGTCACCATCAGATCTCCCGACGCTGCTTTCCACGTTGGCTCCCCACTGACGGTCAGCGTATCCATCGGCATCGGCTACCGTACGACTAATGCCTCGTTCACTAACGACGATCATCCTTGAAGATCTCGGTCTACCGATCTCTCACGGCCGCCACGAGTTATTATCCTTCTACCGATCCCGGACGAAATTCACCAACGTGACGCGAAATGGATCGGCGCTCGAAATTCACCAACGAGACGCGAAACGGCGATCAAAAATGGTGTCTCGGATTCGACGCGAAAGTTGTAAGACGGAAAGTCCAGCGAACGATGATAAACAAATAATATTATATCCCGATCCCGTCCACCGGTCAAAATTCACCAACGAGACGCGAAAAAGGAACGGTGGCCAAAAATGGTGTCTAGGATTCGACGCCAAAGTTGTCGGACGAAAAGTCGAGCGAACGGTGAAAAAACAAAAAAATTATATCTCGATCCCGTTCACCGGTTGAAATTCACCAACGAGACGGGAGAATGACCGACGGTCAAAATGGCGGTCTCGTATTCGACGCGAAAGTCGTAGAAAACGTGTGAAAAATCGGCGTCCGTTTCGATACGATCGATTCGTAGCTACACGATGTTGTCGGAGTATGCGGCCATATCGATGGTACGCCAGGAACGCGACGAGAGGTATGCGCACCGTTAGTAAGCGCAACGTCGATTGATAACGCGTCTCCTTATCTATAAACCATTTTCGCCTTTTTCCTTCGAGCTTATCGCGTTCGAATTCTACGACGTTATTTACGGCTGATTAGTGGACTACCAATAATTCCCTTCCGCGTTACTCTATCGAACACCGCGAGCGTTCGTTTACGCGCGATTTATGACACCAGATACCGTATTGCGGAACGCACGTTGGAACTGGATCGTCCGTTTCGTAGAACAGACCCTCGATATTTACGATAAACGTTTCTTCTACGGAGAAGACTATATTAGCTTCTATATCGCTGAGCACCTTGTGCCACGATTTATTCGGTAGGTGAGTCAGACACATATTGAACTATTAATTGCTACAACATTAAGGTGGCTGAAGAAAGATCGAATGACAATACTGTTTTAAATTTAGAGGTTACCAACTGTGTAAATTATAATTATACAGATTGAACATTCGACTGTATCAAAGATATAAACAAGGTTTACCATATTTGAATTGCGAGTGCATCACGAATGCAAAGGGTTAAAAATGATCCAAATTTATGATTTAGTGAATGAGCCGCAATAAAGATTTCTTGCTTATAGTTCTGATTATGTTTCGACACAACACCCGTATTTCGCTTCCACGAAAGTTGACACTAAACCTACCGGCAGTTCTTCAAACACTCTTTCCAATTGTAACCGACTCTGAGACAAACGATAGTTTGCGCAGGCTATGTAGATTTAACAAAGTACATAAAATATTTTCTCGAATGGCGAACGTGATTGTAGAACGGAAACAGAGAGCTACCGGACGGAGCCGACCCATTTTTCCGATTCCGTGATGCGGCTATCCGTATCCTTGAATGTTGAGCGTATCGTATCAGATCCGACGTGGTTACTTTCCATCAGAATCCACCAGCCACGGCGAATCGTATCACGAATCGAACGCAGCAAAGTGTAAACGCGCTACCGATCGAGATGCAACGTACACTGCCGCTCAAAAATATGTGGACACTTCCTTAAGGTGAACATATTTTAACGATGATTTGTTAACCCTTTGCACTGGAAATGTGACTCGCACTCACCATTTTGTTCGATACAGTGATGTTTAATAGGTATTCTCTAACTAAATCTATAGTGCTGCACTATGATGTGTGAACATGAGGATACATCCAGTAGTGGCAATTAATAATAGACGGACAATAATTTAGCAAGAATTCATCGAGCCTTCCAACCAACAAGTTTTGAACTTGCTACCCGCTACGAATAAAAATACTTTCTAAACTAATGATTTTTTTACACAAATAGATTAATACTTTTTTACAAAGAATATGAAGGAGCATCACGCAATACAAAATATATGATTCCATTTAAAAAAATATTAACGAACTTCATACTACACGTCCACCTACAAAAAAAGATGTACCATCAGAATGTGCCTCTCTCAAAACCGTTCAACTTCATCTGAAGCATTGCTAGGCGCAATAACAATGGCGTGAATCAATATGGCAAAATGTGGCGACCCTGTATAAAAAATTGCAGGAACATGTTAGGTGTCCGCATACGTTTGAGCGACAGTGTACGATAAACAGCGTGGAAGGAATAACAGATCGCGTTATTGTTATTCGTTGGCCGATACTCATGGAAATGGTCGATCCTCGTCGCCTGGTAATGCCGGCTACGAGCCGTATTCCCGATTACGCCGATGGCCGGGAGCAGCCCGATAAGTCCCTGTCCAGATTAGAATCGCGGCGACTTGACAGACTCGCGCTTCTGTCTGTCCGTCGAGGGTCAAGCACAGCAGATCCATAAAGACGATTCTCCCGCCTCCTTTGTCCCGGAATCTTAACAAATGAGATACAACCGGCAGGGAAAAGCCGGCGTAGGCACGCGAGGAGCCAGAGACATTAACCCTGTGACCGACCCGTTCGACATTCCTGAGGGACCGTGCGTCTACCGTGACGCGACGCGTTGCAACGGACGGTAACCCCGGGGCCAACACGGAATTATGCCTCCGTCTACGTGATTCGTTGCTCGTGATTCATTCGACGGACGTTCCACTACCCTCGATACACGATCGAACGAATTCGTGTTTGATGGTGGACGCGGATAACGCGCGGTGTCATCGATTGAAATGTCGATGATGCACGCTAAACAGATGCGGGGTCAGCTACGTGGCATTCGTTTCCGTTTTGTTTCCACCTAATCTGATGATTCCGATTTTCTACCACGAATATATTGTTCAGCACGTTCACCTTTTCTTGAGGAAAGAGCATCGTTGTGTTTGTACCGGCAGTCTGTTTTGGTTGGGTTTGGGGTGGATTATGCGAGGTCGGTACGTGTACGAGGATGTGTGATAGAAAAGAGAAACGCATGTGTGTGTTTTCGTTATATATGTAGATATGCGTCTCGAGATCTGGATGTATCTACTCTTGAATACCTACATCTCTAGATTCTTACGTATCTGGATTTCTATATCCCTAGATCTTCATATCCTTACACGATTCCTACATTCATACATTGATCACTATATCCCTAGATCTTCGCATCCTTACATGATTTCGATATTTATATACATACATCTCTATGTCTCTAGATCATCACATTTTTACATGATTTCAACATTCATATACCTAGATCTATATATTCCTACATCCTCATATTCGTACATGATTCCTACATGTATACCTAGATCCTTACATACTCAGATCCGTATATTTTTAGATTATTACGCTGCTGGACGTATAGATCAGCACATTCATAAAGTCGTATATCCTGGACCTCTTATATTTTTAACTTTCCGTATTCCTACATCCGCACACGTCTAGTTATTCGCCGAAAAAGGGTGTGATTCGTACACACTATGTGATTAACGCGACAAGTGTGTCGCGTCTGTAACATTAACAGTCTTCATAATAGTTAAGCACTTTTCCCGCAATAAAAATTGAAGAATGAATTTTTAATAATTTCCAATGCATCCATTAACCGCGAAAAGAAAAGTACAAGGTCAACCTATTTTTCAGGGCCAGATTGAAGTTTCTGGTACAAACTGGAAAGCCTCATCCATCAATTAAGATAATAAAATGGAAGCTCGTGTCCGAAAGACGTGCTCGTTAATCTCGTGCCTAAACTCGTTGTAAGATTTTATTTTTACGAAGACCATGAAATATCGCGGGATCATTCAGGTACCCACTGTTCCCTGTCCCTTAACGGAAGCTCTTGTAAAAAATAATTGTCACTTATCATTCACGATGTCCGGTTCTCTTGCCGGCGCGTCTTGTACGTTAATGCGGTCTATCACTTACCAGGTACGTCGCTGACGATGAGTTAGGATCCGTGGACATCCAGTAGGTTCCCTGGGCGACGATTTTTCGACCGTTCCGTTGTCGGAAGAGAAAAATTCGGCCGCATAGATACACGACGGAGAGAGGAAATTATTTATCTCTGTCAGCCGATGTGCTACACTTTTTGTATTTTAACGATTCAAGGGGGTGTTCAAATTGTATGGAATTTGAATATTTTAGTTTGAATTATAACGAACTTGTAAGATGCGAAGATGCGGCTTCTTTTTTTAAGACTCTTTTTATCTAGGTTTTCCAATCTTCAAATTTCTGTGATCATAAATTCTCATATTGTTGAACGCTTGAGTCAAAAAATTTCCAAACGTTCAAAGCCTTAAATTTTGAAATATGTAAATCTCCAAATTATTCTACATTTTTCACTTCCTACATTCCCAAACTTTTACATGTAAGAAATCCTGAGGTCCCGAATTTCTAAATCTCTAAATTTCTATACCTCCAAGTTTTCAACATTTCAATTTTCAAATGCCCGAATTTCCAAATTCGCACTATCCCAGTTTTCAAACTTTCGAATTCCCAAAAACCCCGAATGTCCAAATTCTCGCTATCCCAATTTTCAAACTCCCAAATTTCCAAAAGACCCCAAATCTCCAAATTCTCGAATCACCAAATTCCCTTGAACATCTACGATCAAGAACCCTGAAGATCTACGATCAAAAACCCCGAATGTCCACACCCCTAACTTTCCATCCACATCGCATACCCAAAAATATCACATCGACTACGCAAACAATTTTCCCTCGAATAGAAACGGTTCGCGCAGAGCGGCGTCGTGTTGGACCAACCCCGTACCGTCGAGAGATACGATTGTACAGAAGGAATTTAGCAAACGTTGGTAACGAGTCGTGGGAGCAGACGAGAGTGCTGTTGAAACAGCACCGGCTCGGCGAAGGTTAAATGATATATAAAGTGCGTTAACCGACACCGCTCACCGTGCAACACACGCATCGCGTTCACGGTATAACGTAGGCGTGGCTGGTTTGATATCAACGATGGCCACCTTTCGACTGTAAATCAATCGATATCGCGGCAGCAGGAGGGGCTTTTCATGGGGTTTGCACGAGCCTGAAATACGGCAACGGGGGTGGAAGCATGCGCCAAATGCTGAATGAGAATCGACCCGCCCCGTACCTTTTATCCGGACAACGATCGCCCCGACCATCTTTCTCTCTCCCCTTCTGCTACGCTTACTTCGCTCTTGTCGTCGATTTATATCGATAAACATCTGCCTCGATTGATTTCCTTACCCCGTGTTAATTAGCACGCGACCAGCACCGCTTTCACGGCACCGATTCAACCTAGTACACCGCGTTAACGTTTCGAGGATCTCGATCACCTTCTCCTCTTTCGCCACTCTTTCATACCCTTCGCCATTTTATTCTGTTACCTTGATACTATCGTCCGGCCACATCGTTGGAACAACGATAATACTTTCTTGGATGTAGATTTTCTGCTGCTGGTTAGGATTTTATGCGAAACAAGAGTTGTTAGTTTTTCAAGATTCAGGGGTTGGAAAGTTGGGATTCAGCGAATTTATAAATGTGGGGTTCGATTTTTGGATATTTAGGGATTTGGGGAGTTGAGAATTCGGGATTTCCGGCTTCAGAGATGAGGAAAATGCAGGAATTTGGGTTTCAGGTAAATCGAAGATTCAGAAATTTGGATTTAGAAGCTCGGAAGTGGCAAAATTCGCGAATTCGGAAGTTTAGGCACTTAGAGATACAACATTAACATTTTCTAAATTTCAGAATTTGACAAATCTATAATTTAACAATCTGATAAGTTTATATCTTAAAAAATGTATATGTAAACAAATTTGAAACACTGCAAAAGTTAAGAATTTCAACCCTCAAAGACTAAAAAAGTCGTGTTAAACTTGTTACACTTAAAAGAACGTTTGTTATTGGCAAGTGGTAGCTAGAAAATTGTTTAACACTAAAACCACCGACGATTACTTTGAAGTTGAAAATGAAGTCATAAAGTAAATGGACAAACATCTCGATGTAAATCACGGATTTCAAAAAAACCATCCTAACAAATTTTGTAAATTGAAATTGGAAATTTATTAAACCTTTTTAGTGGAAATTATTACTTCGTATTATTACTTGCCTTGCTCATTTGACCATGTTTGAAGATCACACGTACAACAGTATAGATTTAGTTAAAAAATATTTATTCAAATTCTATCAAACCAAAAGGCTGTGACTCGCCATTATAGTAGAACGGGTTAAAGCAAATTAATGTTTCAAAATGCCTCGACCTCACAAAAACCACATATTCCGACGATCTAAAAGTGTAATTTCCGATACCAAAAAAATGTTAAGCTCTCGAAAGTGTGTTAAGACTCCGGTTGAGAGATAACCAAAGGCAAAGTCTATGCGTGAGGAAAAATGGTATCTGCTTTACGGCGCAGCGGATTGCTCCGTTAATTACCTGGATAATTCGGAGCGTCGGTACAGCGTAATTATTTAATCGGCCGTTTATCTTGTCGACGGTGTCGTCCCTACGCGCAAGCTCGAACAAGAACGGCAAGAATGTCCAATAAACATCGGGCAGAGGATGTCCGAGGAGGGATATCGAAGTGGAAAATAAACAGTATCGATACGTGGCTCGTGATAGTGGGAATATTTAATTTCGATTTTTAAATAATTCTTACAAGGTACGGACTGCACGATACTGTATCGAGCCTTCCTCATTAGCATAGGTAAATAAATAACTAAGTTACTTTTAAACAGTCTATCGAGACGACGTTCCCGCTAAAGTTGCGCTTTATTTACACGACGATTTATCTTCGTTTTTATATTCATATATATATATAATACCTATACATAGGTTTCTATCTGCTTCTCTTCATACGTGTATAGGTTCTATTGCACGTTGCAATTGTACGATATTTTACATTTTTACAATAAATTAACGAAATAGAACTAACCTCTCATTTTCATACTTTCTCTCTCTCCCATTCTCTCTCATCTCACACGTTCTCGCTGAAGTTTCTTCTTCTTCTACTCTCTCTCTTTCTCTCCGTGTTCCGAATACTGGTTCCTTCAAAGAACGATTGTTATTCGATTCTAATGATCGCAAGAAAACTGTACAAATGGCACTGTACAAAACCCATTTCGTTCTGACTCACGCGAATTATCACGCCGTTATCGTGACGCACGATCGAAACGGTTCTTTCCTTCCTCTTCTCGTTTAAACACGAGATTATTCATCGGTAGGAACGCGCGTGCTAACAAACAACGTCTTTTCTCATAAACGACGCCGTGGAATGATAGTTATCGTGCCGCGATCGACCCGCGCACGATCCCTATCGTTCCCGTTTCTTGACTCCGGTAACTCGCGAGCTTTTCCACTTTTAAATTCTCTTCCGCCTGCGAATTTCTTTGATCCGGATACGAGGAAGCTCTGTTACGACGAATTTGCCGTTCAACGTCCGCTGGGTGGCATTAGTTACATTACCGGTCGAATATCCCAGTATTTCGATTCAATCACGAACGAGTGATCTGTGAACTTTTTATCAAAATCGTGTCTATGAATTTGTATCGAATTCATGGCGTCCTCGAACGATCTTCGAATTTTCCGAAATTTAGAGATCGTTCGGACGGCAGAAATGCAAATATCTCGAGTTTCACGAAGGGGGAACATGACACGTTGACTGCCGTTGCGATTCACCTGATTCTACACATATATTACACGTTCGTTCATTCTACACATAAATTAACGCGTTCGTTGTTATTCAGTCGGAAAATTGTTTGCCCGTGTTATCTTTTCGATCGTATCACAAAGTTTGATTTTCATCCATCTTGAAACGTATAAAATCGTGGCTCGTTATGAATCGGACTATAGTGATCGTTCATGTCTACTCCCTGCCTCGTGACACCTGGAATCGGTATTCATCATCTTCGAATTTAAATTAAAACCCAAACGAGATTTCAAAAAATTTAGAACCAGGATTGTGCAAATGTACCTATAAATTTTAATTGTGTATATATACTGCTGTTTAAACAATGAATATTCACGCATATACATTCGTTGCTCAAATGACATACAGTTGCGTTAACATATATTACATATATACATATATATGTTAACGCAACTGTATATATATATATACATATATAAATCCATATGTAGATCCAACTGTATATCATTCAAGCAACGGCTTATATACATATATGCGTATGTATGTACACGTACATACATGCTTTAATGAATGTCCCTATAACGACATACATGTTCGACAACAGATACAATACCTTATAAGACTGAACACATAATTCTCACTTTGAGTCGGAGTTCATATTGACCAGATTGGAGCAAGCAATACGAATGAACAATTATACAATGAAAAATAGCGTACAATATTTCGGTGTGTCGTTTGAAAAAGAAGTCACGAGGCAGGGAGTGAAAATGCGTTTTCGCATTGAATGTTTGTTTCTTCGGCAACCAACGTGACCGATAAAAGATTGTTCCTCAAGATCACCTTACTCTCGTTTCTGGGACAAAAGTGTTCCAGCAGTCGGTCGAAAAAAATTCCTCCCTCAAATATCCCCTAGAACCCGAGCAAAATGATTACTGAATCGAAGGCGAGCCGTGCGACTGTCATCATTTCGCTTGAAGTTCCGCCGCCTGTTCCTCCTCCTCCTTCGTCAACGGCACAGTCGAATGATTGTAAAGACCCTGCGCCATCAGCTGAAGAGCGAGGGGATTCTTCTGTCCGCTCGCTTTCTTGATTTTCGCCCTCTTGTTCTGGAACCAGATCTTGATCTGCGCCTCGTTCAGACCTAGATCCCTCGAGAGCTGTTGTCTTCTTCTTTCGGTTAAGTATCGATTCTCCGCGAATTCTCTCTTCAGCCTCGCCAGTTGTTCGCCGCTGAACGCAGTCCTCGGACGTTTCTCTTCGGGGGTGCCGGTGCTGCCGCGATTGTCCGACCTCTTCACCCTCCTCGTGCGTGGACCTGCAACACGGTGGGATCCTAACATTAGCTGCTATCTGCCAATGTGTTCGTTGAAATGTAGTCATTCGAACGGAAACTTAAATCTATGGGTCTATAGGTTCAAAGGTTAGCCACTGGGTTATCGACCTTTGCCGAGGTCATTTCGTCTCGGTTTTATTCGACGATGAAACCGAGAGTTAAAATTTCAAAACAGCTTTCTACTCTCAAATTTAAATAGTGTTACTCCAGAGGGAGCACACTTACCCATTACTGATATAAAAACTCGACAAATATCCCCAGGACAAACTGCAGGGTACAAATCAGGGGTTATTACATTCAGTTCAGGTCATGGAGTGAATTTATTATACGATGTTGACTTTTTTTAAATTTATTATGAAGTCAATTATAGCCATCTTAACAATTTAACAACTAGTCACAATTCCGTATGACACTGAGAATAATTATTAATTTCCGCTGACAAACGGATGTAAACGGCTATTAACATATTAAAACCGTCGTTGCTACAATTTTTTGATAACTGCCTGAACGAAAAGTCTTTAAAAAAAATTCTCAAATTTTCTGACTTTAATATCTCTGTTACTCTTATCGACTATCGTATTAGCGGTTTCATTAGTTTGTGACGTTGGTACGTTTCAATCATCGCTTCGTCAAAGAACTTTCGATTGGCAGCGAAGGTTAACGGACGGAAGGAAACATCGATAGTCGTTTAAGCATTTTTCGTTTGGCAACAATAAAACGTGGAACGAACGCGCTTCCATTGCAGCCGACATCTTTCGAAATTGTTCGGCCGTCGATCCCCGAAGAGGACACGCGAAGTAACGGAGATTAGGCTTACGTAACGATTCATAATGTTTCCCGGAGGGCCGCGGGGGAGACATTGATTCAGCAAGTTTACGCGCCGATAAATCTGAGAAATTAACGAACCATCGGCAAAGCGTACGCAGTGACAAACTTTACGACAACTTTTATTGTCTAGCCGGGTCTTAACTGTCGTGTTTTTTTTTTTTTAATCTTTTTCGTTCTACCGGCGTAGATACGTTCTACGCGTTTCTCAATAACAAGGGAGCTCGGGCTGGGAGGAGTTCTCTCGCTTCAAAACGGAATAAACGTCTCACCAGGACGAAGGATAGTTCATGGATCCTTTCTGCGTTTATCGCCGAAGCTGATAGGAGTCCTTCAGACACCGATGCGCGGTCTTAACGTACACGGCTTAACCGTAAATCAAACGCGTTATTGTTGACTACCTCAGCCGTGAGAGCTTCGAAGAACGTGGGTGAAACTTGAACGGTAAAGAGATTATTAGCTGACTTTTTTCGCGGGGACCGGTCACACAGATAGCGAATTAACTTCCTGTGTTACGAGACTTTTTCGTCGTCGACCGGCTCGAAAACGGGATGGTGTATGGTTCTTTGTTCGAATCGTCGCGCACAGAGGTCGAAGTAAGACGGTGCTCGGAGGATCGTGCAGAAAATTAAATTTCGTCGTGTCGAATCGCAACGTGTAGCATAGTAAGTTATAAAATTGCCGAGTTCGTGGTATTTGCACGCGTTCGGACGCAATGCGCGCATTTGTTACGCTTCGAATTGCAATGCACGGAATCGCTACTAGAACTGCTGTTGAATCTCAGCGTGTCGACTTGAGACACGTTGAATTGTATCGGGATGTAATATGTTGAGTTGAGACGCGTTCAATTGGAAGGCAAGCAGATGTGACTCGTTGAATTGCAACTTATTGGATTATAACTCATTGAAAGGCAATTCATTGGATTATAACTCATTGAATGAATAATTCATTGGATTATAACTCATTGCAACGGGTTATGTCTCTACTTACAACGCGGTTAATTATAACGAATCGAAGTGTAACGGTTAGAATTATAACGAGGTAAACTGCAATGCGTCGAACTGCAACGGATCGAAGTGGAATGCATCAAATTGCAAAATGTTGAATTGCAACGCATCCAATCGCAACGAGTCAAAATACAGTGCATCGAATTGCAAAGCATTAAATCACGAGTCGAATTGAAACGGATCGAACTGCAGCGCGCCGAATTGCGGTGCATCAAAAATCGTTGAATCGCAAGTCGAATTGCAACGGGGAGAAGCGCAGTGCATCGAATTGCAACGCGTTGAATCAAAACGAGTCGAAGTGCATCTCGACGAATGCTAAGCATGGAATTACAACTCGTTGAACTACAATGCGTTAATTTGCAATGGATTAAAAGTGCAGCGTTTTGTCTTGCAATGCACCGAGTTGCGCTGTACCAAACTGCAACGCTCCGAGCTACAAAGCAGTAACTTGTAACGTGTTGAATTGCAACGAGTAGAATTACGACGAATCAAATTGCAATATATCAAAGTACAGCGCGTCGAGTTACGACACAACCAATTACAAAATCTGCCATTACAACTCGCGAAATCGTACCATCCCAAGTTACGTATCCCCAAATTGAACTACATCTGATCAAAAAGCGGCGATTCCAATCACAAATTTGATCGCATCGAACCGAGTTCCGCTGAAATGGTCATCCGCAACAGCCTATTCTAATTTCAATAATTCCGATCGAAAATGAAACTCAACGATCCTGGATTTTCACGTGGCGGTCTCCCGTGCACGCTAATAATTCACCGGATAAACGCGATGCCGCGAGGGTCGTTTGCAACGCGGATGTAATTGCAAATAAATCAAAGCGTAACGATCAACAACGGTGTTATCATGCACGCTGATCTGCCCGGCTGGATATTACGCGAAAACCTCGTGTCCGGCCAGTTAACACCGTCCTTCATCATACGCGGTTAAAACCTTTATTCGCTGACTTAACGCTCGCGTCGACCACGGACGCAAACCTCGCGAAATATGCTCGGTATTAGCGTTGCTCGATGTTCTTGGTGACTGCGCCACGATATACGAGTGCTCGCCACCGTATAAGCGCTTATTCCTTGCTCGCGGTTCACCCGCCGACGCTTTTCGAATAACTTCTTCGGGATTTCGTTGTTTGACAATCCGAGAATTTGCGGACACGAGAATTCGAGGTCACGAGCATTCGCAGAGACGAATATTGGGGACTTGAGAACTTGAAGAGATGAAAATTGAAGAGTTTCGGGAACCAAGAGATAGTCTAGGAATCAGAATCCAGAGATAGTAGAAGGATTTGAAAATTCGGGGAGAATCTGCGAATTTGAAAGTTATGAGTTTGAGAGTTTACGGCTTCGGAAGTTGGGGAGATGAGAATTTGATGTCCAAGGAAATTGGGGATAGAAGAATTTGAGGATTTGAGAATTTTGCAGGGAGAAGTCGGAAGAAATGGTAATTTAGGAATTTGGGAGCTTAGTCATACGAGAATTTGGAGATTTGGAAATTTAGTCATATGAGAATTTGGCAATTCAAAACTTCGTCATATAAGAATTTGGGAATTTAGAACTTCGTCATATGAGAATTTAGTGATTTGGATATTTAGTCATATGAGTATTTGAGAACTTAGTGAATTCAGAATTTGGCGACCCGAAGATTCATAAACTTGACAATTTAAGAAAACGACAATTTCGCAACCTGCAAATATAAGAATGTTTTTAGTAGTCCCCGTGAAAGTTAAAGTTTAAAATAAAAATCTTGGGAAATTTAAAAACTCGAGAAAATACATCTTCCAAAACAAAAAACAATTCAGAAGCAACATCCCCAACAAACAAACCTTAATTAATGAAACGATGCGAAAGTCGCAATCGATCTTCCTGCAAAGCGGAAAAATATACAGAACCGTTGAAGCATCCCGAAGAAAACAACATAACCCTGGAGTTTCTGGTTCTCCGGTTCAGAAATGAGTGAGGTAACGGACGGCCGGCAGTCTAATTACTTAAGCGAAGTAGTCTCGTTGTCGGTGGCAGGAAAGAGGCATTCAGAAACCCACTTCCCGACCCTTCCACTTCCTCTCTTGTCGTTCCACGGCTTCCATTTAAGGAGCAACCCCTTTGTACGCGTCTCGGGGGGGTAAAACCAATAACGCTAAGACGCCCTTCTCTCTCGACCAAGTACATCCCCGAAAGTACCAAGCATACCAAGGACTGCTTGGCCACGAACGAACACTAATTTCCTCTCAACCTATCCTTGAGTTAGACGTCAGACACCGGCTGGTTACGTTTGCTCTGTCCTTCGTTCCTTAACGCGCAACCCTTGATTAATGTTCGCTCTAATGCGATTGTCAACCTTCGTCACCTGTCTTTGCTATTCACTTTACCGTCACGGAATATGCTACTTCAAATTATTAGGTTCTATCGTTCATGTTTGGTAGGGTTATTACGATGAATTTTATGATTGGGTTCAATCGGGTTCAGGTTGGGACTTTTCGAGGATCACTTCAGAGATTTTTATGGCTCTACTTGAATGGATTTGTATACTGCTTTGTAATATATTCTGTAATATTATATTGTAATTATTCTTTGTAATATTCTCTAATTGTCTATTCTCTAATTACATTCTCTTAGAATTTGATTTCGACACGGGACATTGGAATTGTGGAAATTTAGGGGTTCGTGATGTTCGAATCTTCAGATTTGAGGATGTTGGAAGTTTGAAGCTTTGGGAATATGAAGTTTTGGATCGTGGAATTTTGAAATTTTTGAACTTTTGGGATCATGGAATTTTGAGAAACATTGAAACTTTGGGATCATGAAGTTTTGAAACATTGAAACTTTGGGGTCGTGGAATTTTGAAAAACTTTGAAACGTTGGGATCATGGAATTTTGAAACTTTGAAACCTAGATATTATGAAATTTTGAGAAACTTTGGAATTTTGATATCATAGAATTTTGGTACCTCGGGACTTCGATATTTTTGAATTCTTGAATCGAAGAATTTTGATGCGTTACAAGCTTGGAATTTCCAAATTTTTTAAACTTGGGGCCATCAAATTTTTTGAACTCGATACCGTAAGACTTCTACATACGAAATTTCGATATTCTGAATATTCGAAACAGGAGTGCCCAAACTGTTTCGTGATACTGTGACTTTCCAACATCGAAATCGTGACAAATCGCCGAGATCAAAGAACAAGGATGAAAATTCGAACGTCGAAAGGTTTCACCGTTGAAAATTCAATCGCCCGGAGTAACTGGCACTTGAACACGATTTCTTTCACCCTCGCGAAAGAACGTCTGTTCCGGTTTTGCAGAAACACGCTCCGAGCGGTTGCTATTTGTTTCTTGCCGAGAATTTAACAGTTGTAACTCGACCGACGGAAAAACTCGTCGGATCGAGGACAATCGAACCGCTTCATCATTGTCCTGTCATCCCGGCGATACGCCAGAAAGCATTTTATCCCCGAAGGACGCGTTGTTTCGTACGAAACGCGTATACATTTCTCTTTCTCTCTCCGTCTCTTTACCTTCAGAGCCTAGCAACAATAGGCTCCTCCTACCGATGTTCTTCTACCGATTCTTTTCTAAACGCGAGCCTAGAATTTGCGCAATGAATCGTAGAAATCGAATGGTCGGTGTCTTTTAATTTCTCTGCTTGACTCGCGCGTCACGTTGCTTTTAATTGCGCCGATACCGTTCGCATGCCAGCCAACGACTTCGGCTACGCTTAGAAACGGTTACAATCGCTTGATTGCCGAGGAATTCCGGCGAAAAAACAAACTTAGACTCGCCTCGCAACAATTGGACCGCGATTAATTTCACGGATGTTGCATAATATGCCAGGAATTTCCAACAAACGTTTAGAATTTCCTGCTATTATCGGTGGAGTAACCGGTACTTTTATTTCGGACGGTTTAGGGTAGGTTACGTATCGTATTACTTTGTGTTATATCGCCGGACGTTTTGCTCGACACGCGTTATAATTGCTATGTAGAATGTCGTTCGCGCATTGTATGTCTCCGCGCATTGAATCACCGTGTGTTAATTTGTCACGCGTTATATCACATACGGTTTGGATCTCTACACGTTAGAATACCACGCGTTGTATCACCTATGTGTTAGATTTCTACGTGTTAAAATATCTAGCGTTAAAATACCACGCGTCAAAATTACCACGCGTTATATCGCCTACATTTGAAATCTCCACGTGTTAGGATACCACGAATTAAAATAATCACGCGTTATATCGCCTACGCCTGAGATCTCTACGTGTTAGAATACCACGCATTAAAATTATCGCGCGTTAAAAATACCACGCGTTTAATCGCCTACACGTTAAATCGCCGCGGATTAAAATTATCGCCCGTTCAACCGCTTGCGTGTGAAAATTTCCACGCAGTGAAGTTACAACGCGTTAAGTCGCCTACGTGTTAGATCACCATGCGTTAAATTACCACGAATTGAAATTGCCACGCGTTAAATCATCCACGCTTCAAATCGCCGTGCGTTAATTTACTTCACGTTCAAATTACTACCCGCTAGATCGCTCTAGCATTAAATCGCTATACATTAATTCACGGTGCGTTGTGTTTTCGCGCGTTAATTTGCTACGCGTTGTATCTTCGTATGTTCATTTGTTGTATCTACACGCGTTAATTTGCTATTCACTGTATTTCCAAGAGCTAATTCGCTATATGTATCACATTTTTGACTCTTCGTGTGAATACATTATTCATAAATTATGCGAATATCACATTTTTCCCCGCGTCACCATTTTCTCCAGTGAAACCTATCATACTCGGTGTCGCATAGTTTATCCACATTTTAAATGTATATTTCTATTAAAATAAAACATTCTGGGATTAACGTCTAATTTATTTCTATCGCTTCAATAAAAATGACCGTCCAAGTTCTGAAAGACATAAACATAACCTCCATGTAATTATACCAATATCGACCGTAAGAGGGACTACCGATTTTTCTCACAATAAATCGCAAGAAAATATAGATGTACCGAACATGTACATCGAGTAACGAGTAACTATTCCTCTCATTACTATCATTATCCTCCCTACCATCATTATCATGTATCATGACCATAATTTTTATCTCGCAATTCCTGCAGTCTCGCCGGATGATGGCCACGTCGTCGGAAAATGATGGCGCACGGACGCTCGAGGATCATTGAAAAAAAACCGTGCTCCAGCATTTTGCCGGATTTTCCTGTCTCTCCTTTTTCGCGGCATTCGGTTCGCGTGACACAATCGAGAAAATTGTTGGACGCGTTCGACAGTCGACGAGAGGAGAGGTTGGACGAAGGATCTCCAAGGAAGGAGACCATTTTCAATAGATTCCTTGAAACGAGAGTAAGAGGAATGCCGGTATCAAGTCCTCATAAATTCACCGATCGTTCGTTGCAAAACTCGAACGAGGGACACGAACTATGGTAGAATTTCGAACTTTTATAATAATTTACAATTTTTTCTCGTTTCCGTGGTAGATGACTTCGGGATTATCGTGTTTATACGGAATCTGATAAACAAATAGTAATTACCAACGTAATCACTGGTTGCACGAACAGAACGTTATCGGCGATAGACTAACTTGCATCGCGTAAGTGGTACGATTATTATATAGGGAAACTCGATATTATCCGTCATTATAGCATTACATCGTTCATTAAATAATTCTCTTAATGACAGTGATCACAATTGTCACTTTCACCTCGACGAGACTGCTCTTATCCGACAAGTTGCTATTTCAGCGTAGTTTGATAACAAATTTACAATTATGCAATTATTAGGCAAAGATATCAACGTTGTAGAATTGCATTATGAATACGCTTTTACATTTGTATCGGGTATATTATTATTGTTAACCCTTTGCGCTCGAAAGCTTTTTTACTGTTGTCGAATAAACACTGTGAAACTTTCTAGTTGACAAAATTTACTGAATTTTTCTGTAATTATTATTTATTCATTATTAATCGCCAATATTGGCTGATTTAGTATGTTCAAACATCGTTTGCAGAATACTACAAATGCAGTTAAAATTTATTTAAAATTGTTGCATCAAATCAAATGGTGATTGAGGGTCGCCGATCGAGCGCAAAGGGTTAAATTCAATTTTCACCCCAAAATTCAACTACCTTTTTCACCCTATGGATATCAAACTATGTCACTGAATAATTCTATAAATCATCCAAGATTTTCCAATTAAGTAACATCCTTAAACATCCATATTTTTTATACATTTCCTGCACGATCGATCTAGATCAATGATAAAAACGTCAATTAGCAATTCTATCATAGCGATCTTGATATTATTTGTAGCTACTATCGTTTCGCTTATCGAACAACCCTCTTAATAACAGTATTCACGATGGTCCCTCTGCTCCAAGAGAAATACCGTACGTTTCCCGAGGACTTGCAACCTTTCAATTTCGACACAAAGAGATCAAACGTTGCAGAATCGTATCGCGACATGTTGCTTTCGTATGGTGTACCTTTCCCGACAATTACCATCGCGCGAACATGACTTCGCGGCGAGTTACACGATCGATAGTCGGTCGCGATCGACGAAAGATCGACTGGTATATCGTGCGAAGTAAGTCGTACGACTATGAATTGCGTCGTGCCGCGTACGTGCAGCGATCCGGTCTGTTCTTAAAGCGCCACTAAAGTTGCGCGTCACGTTCCTTTTAATTACGTCTGCCAGCAAACATCGACGGACTCGAAACGACCGGGGGAGACCGCGACGAGAGGGGCTCACCAGCTAAGAATTCATTAACGATACCGGGGAACAAGCGAGCGTGGAGTTGTCCGAGCGAACTGGGACAGGTGGTGGATCATACTCGAGAAAAGCACGAGGAGTCGAACAGCGAAGTCGATCTGAAACGCGTATTTTTGCTGGCAGTCGCAGGTGTTTAAGAGATTCGCTGTTTGCTCTGTCGGCATTAGGAAAGAAGGCTAACGCACCCAGCGAACGGAGAATGGCTCGATTTTGTACGACACGCAGGCAAATGATTCCGTAAGTACCTTTCGAACGATGTATTCGAAAGGGCTGAATTCGTGGGGATTTTATTGCATAGTGATACGTACGGAGAGTGGCGATGGAACGTATGGACGCTCGATATATGGCGGGTTGACACGTTGCCGCGCACGAGTGGCGATCTTATGGTATTTCATTGCGTGACAGTTCGTGTGTGGACATATGACGTATGAGAAATTGACACGTGGTTGTATGATGTATGGTGATACAATACGCGGTGAACCGATGGGTGGAATTGTAACGGGCGAAAAACCTATGTGTGACGATCGGATGCATGGAAATACATGTGACGATATCTAACACGCGAGTGTTCGATTCGTGGAAGTTGAACATACGATGATAGAAGAACAAAAATCAAATATCTGTATATCTGTTTTATGGATTTAATTGTTTTTTAACTTCGGAAAGCAAACAAAAAAAATAAAAGTTTATATATAAAGATAAATTTGTTTCATATAATTTTCCAAGATTTCACTGAAAAATATATGATTTCTAACAACTTATATTGGTTTTATATAGACATATAATTTCTACAGATAGTGTCAAAAAATGCCGGCATTTAGTGAATGGCGGTACAAAAGTTACCGGATGAATATGTGTTAACATAGCTAAATAATTTTCGTGTGATCGAACATCAGAATATATCACCTCATGAGCAAGTACCGCACAAAAATCATAAGATTGTTGTTCTCGACAGAAGGCGGAAAACGGTTCTCCACACGGTCGTTGCAAAATAGTAATACCACAAACTCGCGTTTCGCGTAACAAAGAGGAACGATCTGGATTCAGAGACTCGTTATATGTCATGTATTTCAACTCGATAGCAGAGAGTTCGTTCTCTCTCTCGATCGCCGATCAAAACGCTGCTCGAACGATCGCAACAGATACTGCTTCTTCTTGGATGGTTGCGCGATCGTTCCGAGCGAACACTCGATCGACTTGTCGTTTCCGTGAATCCGATCTATCCGGCTAGCCGAGGCTCGTTTTCTCGCTCTTGTGTAAGCGAGTAGAAAACGACCCGAGTCGGAGACGACTCTCGAGTCTTGCCGCTGAGTTATGACTACGGCCATTACTCGGGGACAAACGAGGCTAAGCGTGTCGACACGGCCAACCAACCGGCCTTCCCGTCTTCTCTTCGCGGTCATTCTCGACAATCGAGAATTACGAGCGTGACTCTTTGGCTCGAGGTATCGCGTGTTCGATATCTCGATTGACAGTTTCGAGCCGCGTCGAATCGTTTCTCGTTATCGCCGACAATCGAGCAACCGCTGGTTTTCGAACGAACGCGCGAATTTTGAAACGGTGCGCGCGACGCTCGCGCATGCGCAGTGTTCGTTCGCCACTGAATGACCCTTTTCGACATTCCGGCACGATTCGATGACGTGGAAGTACGATCAAGTGAAATTATATCAACTTAAATCTTGAAATTAAATTTTTAAATCTTGAAATTGTAGTCGTCAGGATTAAAAATGCGGACTCCGGGAATCGAACCCAGGCCCTCAGTTTACGAGTCGTCGACGCTCTCCCTGAGCCACTGGCCGCCGCTACCTTCGGGTGTTTTCGGGCGCTTCTTAACGTTCGGGCGTGCAAGGCTCCCCACCACCGATCCTTAACCGGGTACTATCCGACCCATTTTTCTAATTAACTAATTTATCGCCTACAAAATTTGTAATTAGCGGAAAAAATAGTAATATAATAATTAACGGATTGATTTGTAGATGGTCAATATACTTTCAAGGATTTATTATTTGATCGAGCAAGTAGAACACTGTTCGATTAACACAATGTATAGTTGCAATATACAAAGAAATTAATATATACTGATAGATAC
The DNA here is from genome assembly GCA_947623535.1 of Coelioxys conoideus. Taxonomy (NCBI): domain Eukaryota; kingdom Metazoa; phylum Arthropoda; class Insecta; order Hymenoptera; family Megachilidae; genus Coelioxys; species Coelioxys conoideus. The sequence goes on along the minus strand of OX392457.1, from coordinate 17,037,896 downwards.
TGGTATAAAATGGAATAATAAAATTGTTAAATTAAAGACACGAGTACCAATGGTTTTTATTCAAATCGTAGTTCAATAGTTCATGCAAACAGGTTGCAATAAAAAAATTTTAATAAATGTTTATACAGTCATTTTTATGAAGCTTTGAAACTTTGAAACTTTAAGAAACCTTGAACTTCGTAAAGTTATTTTGCGACACCTTTACAACGTAAAATCCTGTCCGAATTTTAATAAATTAAATCTTGAACAACGTAGCGTGAGGTACAATAAAGTTCCACGTTGAAAGGATATTATTTAATACTATCGCATTAAGAAAACAAGTACGCAACTAATCCGAACCGCGTATTGTCTCCCGTTCAATCAAGAATATAATTAGTTCATCGTAATTATGGCAAATGGTCGAGGTTTGCGCAAGTGTTCGCGGAAACGAACGGGAAACGCAGTCACCTAACGAGTGAAATGTCATTCGGGGAATAAAGACCTCTTCGTTGCCATTCAAGGGTTTCCGTTCTCTTTTTACTGACCGTTCAGAATGTCATCGGAAAACGTAGACAAAACCGTAGCTTCGCGGTAACGGAAGGATCACGGCTGAAAGTTTCGAGAATCCATCAATGAAATTAAATTTCGCGCTGTACAATGCGTCTCTCGAAACCTTTAGGCAAGGCTGGTCAATAATAGTCAGCTAATGTAAACGTAAAAAATTGTTGCCAATCGAATGCGAGAATTCTCGATCACGATGATCTTCGTCAAATTGCAAGTGTATAAAAAATCGTGACGATATTGAAACACCCTGTATAAACATGTATACACGTATATGCACACAGAATACACATATATACTTATATATTACATGTGTATACATATGCATATAATATATATACACATGGACATACACATAGTATGCATATACATATACATCTAATGTATATAAATATGTAATGGTTATATACATATAATGTATGTAAATATGTATATACATAAAATATGTATTCTAATAGTTCATCGATCGTGAACAATTCGTGAAATAAGTAAACGCGAAATGACTATTTCGGTTAAAAGTTACAAAATATTTAGTGATACGGTGAAGACTCGAAAGTATCGATGTACCACCTGCGAACGAGACGAAAAGACATTGAAACACGTTCGATGAAACAATGGACACGAGTGCCGAATTACGCTTAAACACTCGAATCGTGCGAAGTATGATAATGGCTTGGAAAAAGCTCACGTTCTCCTCAGCCGTTTTCGTCATTAGTGTCGCCCTAGCTCTCGAGCGTAAGGCCTTCTAACTGTCGTGGCTCGTTACTTACTTCGTCCTGAGAACAAAAAAAGAAAAAACACACCGGTTAAAAAAGCATGATCGTTGACAAGCATTTCATTAATAATAATCAATTATCCGTTCTCGCGTGCGACGTTGAAAAAAAAAAGAGCAACGTTACCGTTATCGCGGCCACCCTATCATCCCCAACGTCAATTAACGCGCAACGACGATTATGATTTACGATTTGTCCGGTTGGTTCGCCTACGTTCCAGTTCCCATGGGTCGTTGCGTACCCGCGGAACGGAAACGGAGAAATTTCCATTCGAATTCCGAAACGAAGTACCAACTTGAATCGCAAGTACCAATAATCGTCCAAGGTAGACAAGCAAACGTAAATTGTGTTTCGTGGCTGGGCAAAAAAGAGGATACCTTGTAGCGAAAACAAGGTATGCCTGGTATGCAAGTACTCCATCGAAATTCCCGAGGAAAAAGGCGGTGTCTGTCGAATCCCGACCGCTGAACGACAATCACTGGCGTAACTAGGATTTTTCTTCGGAACTCGAGAACTTGAGGGTTCAAGATATCGAAGATTTGAGAATACGGGGATTTTAGAATTTAGGATTTCAGAACTTGGAAACTTGAGAATTTTTGGCATTTGAAAACATGGGAATCTGAGAATCCGGGAATCTGTGAATCTGGGAAAATGAGATTTCGGAAATTATGGATCTAGAATTCTGGATATTTGAGAATTTGGAAATTTTGGAATATGGAGTTCTTGAAATTTGGGGATTTAAGAATCTGCGAATCTGACAATTTGGAAGTCTGAGTATCTTACAATATACTAATCCGAGAGTTTATAGATTAAAAAATTCAAGGGTCTGATAATTTGAGGATATGCAAATTTCCTTATTTAAAAATTAAAAAACTTTCAATCTCGGAGATTTGAAAATTCTCAAAATTCAAGAACTTATAAATCCCATATTCGAGGATTTATAAATTTCTGCCATCGCTCGTACGAAAAACCTCGCATTCCCGTTCCATTTTAACAAGAACCGCTCCACATTTTGAAGGGTGGCGGATGCGTCGTATGGGCCCCGGTCCCTCCCAACTTACGCCAATGACAAAAACAATAACGCACCGATGCGAATCGAAAGACCGTGGGACGAAGAGAGCACGCGTGTTCCGTGCTTTGTTGATCAAAGCGATTCCATTCGATCTTAAACGTTCTCCCGATTACCAGTGGCCGTTCACATTTTTCCAGGCCACTCGTTAAAGGTGTCTCCCGGACCCATGGAATCGTACGAAAAGTAGCCATGGTCTGCGGCCGTAGCCATAACCATAAATAATGATCATTGATTGGTCGCTCGTCGATCGTTACCCGCGAGTACGTGACTGCGTTTACGTTTCCACGGATCGTTAGCTCGTTTCCATTAAGGCGCGGTTTTCCCCGTCTTTCTCTCGCGATCATTCTCTTTCCGTTTGTCTTTCAGCTTGTACAGTTTGTTTCATTTGTATCCGCGCATCGACGTGGTCGGTTAACGATAGGTTTCGATGAAACGCGGTTCTCGTTAATGAAACGAGACTCTTCGTCCGCTCGCGCGCGTATGCATATACATACCGATGACATTATATTATCTCGGCTCGTAATTGTACGTTATCTTCGTGTATCGTGTTATTAAAGTAATTAGCGACGGGGGACGGTTACCGCCGGCAATTTGTTAAATTGATGGCAGATTGATTCGAATCAATTAGTACGTGGTCGGTTTGCTTCGGATTTTGAAATTCAACTCCATTAGGCTACGGCATTTGTGTTTAACCTTTGCCTTAATAACTAGGTAGGCATTTTAATTTTTGGCCGTTTTGCATTTATTTCAGGAAACTTATTATGCTTTCACAGTATTTCTAATCTACTCTAAATTCATATCCTTCGATTGCTTTTATGATCAGGTTGAGGACATTATAAACGAAATGCTACAGCATTTTTGTTCAACTTTTGTGTTAATTACTGGGTACATATTTTAATTTTAGGCCTTGTTGCATTTATTTCAGGAAACTTATTATGTTCTTAGAATATTTCACACCTACTCCAAATCCAAATTCTTTGATTATTTTTATGATCAGGTACTGGACATTGCGAACGGAATGCATAGGGTAGATAGCTGGCGCCTCGGCCGAAATTTCTACCTGAAGTATTACAGCCATTAACTCAAGGGTTATATTGGCCATTAAGGATAATCCATTAGAGTTCGTCTATTAAAGCTATTAAAGCCATTAAAGCATTACAAACCATACACAATGTGAGTCAAAATTACGTGAACAATCTTAATTTTGTTTAAGATTAAGACCTGTGGCCAGGTCAAGACTCTGTATAACGAAAACTCCGAGTAAATGCTTTCTCCTGAATAGCGTTCACACAATGTTGATTCGACCTATATATACATGTTAGAAAACCTACAATGACAATACGAACGTTTCGAAAATGAACACATCGAGTGATCCATTCCGTAACGGAGCGTTGCTGTATTCCGGCAGCTGTGATCGTCATGTTGCACGCGAAGCAATAAAATCCATCCCGAAGCGAGGTCGCAGAACGATCGGTAGGTAGCTTAATTATATAGCCGCAATCGTAGCCTGCCAATTTGGTCGCGAGTCGAACGATTGGCCGGCGCGAGCAACGGAAATAACGATTCGAATCGTGCAAACGATTTCGCTCTTTAACGTGGGCAGATGTCCAGCGACGTGGCGCGCGTTCGCGAATAATGAGAAATGGAAATTCGCAAATAATATATTGCTCGAAAGGACGATTAATGACTTCATTTCTCGCTCCCTGCACGGAGCCGGTTTCGAGCCCGGCATCGGGCAAACCTCTCTTCCTTTATTGCCTCGCAGCTTCTGCCGTTTCGAGCCGCGTGGATGCCGATCGAACGCGTATCGACAAATTAACGTCGATTTCGGAACGTGACGCTCGAGAAACTGCAAGGGTTTTTTTTATTCAAAAAAGGCACGATGCTTGATGTTAACACATATTCGTCCGGTAACTTCTTGCAGCGCCATTCAGCAAATGTCAGCATTTTTTGACACAATTTTTTTTTTTGTAAATATTATAATTTAATATACTCAGAATTAAGAGAACAAAAATCAATTATTCTTTGTAATATACAATTGACGAATTTTCGTCATTTGGTTGATTCTTTGAAAAATGACAAATTCTGTCAAGCGGACGAATATGTGTTAACCTTGTTTCGTTCTGTTAAAATTTTCTGTTTGTTTCGCTTTTATATGAAAAACCAATCGAACGTCAAAGATGTTACAACTGCCACTCATCCATCACCCATCATCCACGAATTTTTCGGATATTCGGCTTGAAATCGCACGTGGGAAAGATCGCGTTCTGCTCCGATTCTGACGCGAAACGATTCGCAGAAAAAACTGCACGCTTGATTCCCGTTGAAGCATGCTCGTCATACGGAATTCCTAACCTAATTTTCGATTCTACGCCCGAACGAGCGATTTCGACGGTTCGAAAGTTTTGTTCGATTCGAGACTCGGTTTGATTATGTACGACAGGATCGAGCTTCGTCGAATGTGTGTACATTTCGTTCAAACTGCGTGTATCGTCAATATCTCTTGACTGTCACGAGCAATTATATCATTGATACGCGTGCGTACGTTTCGTTCAAACTGCATGTGTCGTTGATATTTCTGGACTGTCGCGAGCGACATACCTCGTCAATATGTGTGCATACGTTTCGTTCAGATACCGTATATTGTCAATAGTTCTGGACTCACACGGGATATGTATATTATTCATACGTGCGTGTACGTTTAATTCGGACACCGTGTATTGTCAATATCTCTGGGCTCTCACGAGCTACGCGTATCATTCATACGTAGTACGTTTCGTTCAGATACCGTGTATTGTAAATATTTCTAGAGTCTCACGAGCAAGTACAGCATCAATACGTTATCGATACATTCTGAAATATTGGTAATGTATGACTACAGTCATGCACGATTGATCTAGGAATTTATAAAATATGTAGGTCAACTTTCCAGATAATTTGATTACCTACACCTCTTAAAATTCTTGCATTTTGTACAATACACCATACACACAACCGGAAAATATAGCGAATCAAGTTTTCCTGACAAACATAGTCGCTCCATTTTCATCGCAAGTGATTCCCGTCCGCCTGAAATCATTTCCCCTATTGTCTGAATTTCTTTCCCCTATCGTCTGAACATCTTGAGGTTTCTTCCAAAGAGCGAACTCGGCTTCGCAAGAATAAAGAGTCGAAACGAAAGGAGATTTAGAAAGAGTCGCTACAATTTGAAGCAATACACGGTTTCGGTGGAGCCAGTATGCCGGAGGTAAATCAGAATCCTCCAGCAAATCAGAATGGTGATTTCAACACCGTTCATTACGATGGCGCGCACCATGGATCGTTAGGTTAATAAACGTGCGCGAACGATCAGGCTTATCACCTTTTGTCGTCTTTGGAACATGGATCGCGGCTTGCTGGTGCATAGTACGTAGCGTTAAAAATAGATGGTATCATTGGAATTGATTGGGCCTGTGGTCGTGCATTCGGATCGTTGATCTTTCGTCGCCAGCCACGATATTCATCGTTCCCGCGGTGAGATAACAAAGATACGCGATAAACGGGACGACCGGGTCGTATCTGCACCTATGGCGAAACGTAATTCACCGAGTTGCATACCCGATGTTACATATTGTCTCGATAGGGACGCGGCTTGTAACCGCGTCGCGGTCACAGTCGTTATTAATTATTACATTAAATTGCGCCGGTTATCGGCCAGATCATCGATCGTTGCAATATCGATCTCGTTCAACCTTATCCGAACGTATGATCTCGGTGCTGGAAGATGGTGGATAAAGGAACTCGTGTTCCTAACGCGAGGTCGTCGTTACGTCTTGGAGAACAGATAAAATATTACCGTTCGTGCTTCGTTTCTTGTATCGGGACGGTGCCGCCCGTGGATTTAGAGAATACGCGATGTTCGACTCGTGGAATTCGAGAATACCCGATTTGGGAATCTGGAAATTTTCCGAATTTGGAAATTGGGAAATTGGAATTTTTCTAATATGGGATTTGGAAAGTTGGGTGTTTCGGAATTTGGGGATTTGAAAATTTGGTTATTTCAGGATTTCGGAAGTTGAGAATTCGGAAATGTGGGATTTAAGAATTTGGAGATAGAGAAATTCTGGAATTTCGGGGTTGAAAAGTTAGGATTTGGAAATTTGCGGATTTAGGAATTTATGAATTTAGAGATTTGAGGACTCGGACATTCGAGCAAGTAGAAATTTAATAATCTTAACATTGGGGATTTGGAAATTTCTTCGTTACTAATTTGGAAATTCGAAAACTCGGGGAATGAAGAATTTGGCAACATACTGATCCGGAAATTTGAGAATCTGGGGAATTGGAAAATTGCTAATTTACTAGTTCGAAAATTTGAAAATCTGGGGTATAGGAAAATGATAATGAGAAAATTCAACGTATGTCGTCACGATATCGAATGTCATTTTCCTGTCATCTACGAACCATTGATATTTTATCGAACCTTGCCTGTTCATATAACATCCGAAACAGTAATTTGGTAGCAAGCGAGTTCCACGTCGAATACTTGCGAAATTTGGAAGGGCGACGGAGATAAAGGAGGGGACGAGAAGTCAAAGGGGGAATGTCACGTTAAGCTCCAAGACAGGATGACGTTTCTAATGCGAAGCTGAGGAATTAGAGCAGTCGCACTGTCTAATGAGATACTAATTGCACCGCATTCCCATAGTATTGACTTGACGCAGAATCAGATAAGCCAGTCTCTGGACTAAGGGAAAGTGAAACGCTTATGTTATATTCGCGAGATTCGACGAAAACGACGTACACGCTGAAATATAGAAAAGGCTGTTAGACCTATCGATCGGGCATCTTCGACAAATTGACGTTCGCCAATCTAAATACACGGTTTTTAATTATGGAGCAGGATTATTAATAGGCGGTGGCGTTTTCGTTTCGTTGAACAGCATAGTAAATGCAGACGTGTCTAACGAGGCACGCCCCAATTTGCTATTTCGGATTACTAGTTCGGTTTTAGCGGATTTGACACGTTTTAATACTTCAGTCTGCAGATCCAAATTGGTGGTACAATTTTAAACACTGTCAGAACTTTCTTTAATTATTATCGCGTTATTTCGATCAGATTATGATTTGAACATCTTCCGTTTCTTACCATTTTCTCAATATACGAATTTACGGTGGGTTCAATGCAGTACAACTTCGTTCCTCTTTTAATGGATGAAAAATAAGTTCGGGGTGGTTTATCTTCACGATGAATACAATACAGAAATCGAGGCCGCAGGCAAATGTCTTTTGCCCAGATGGCGGACGCAATCATTTAATGCGGTCGAAAAGTAAAACATTACCGTAAAATCCTGTTAAACTATTAAATATAAAACTCAAATTAAAATTAAATTCAAATTTGACTAAAAATTGAAATCAACTCCGGAAAGAAACTGTCCAAGTCTCGAATTTAACTAAAAAATTGAATCAACTCCAGGGAGGTAGAAATTGTCCCGGTATCTTCGTGCCGCGAAGTGAACGTGTCTTCGACAAAAATGAAGGATATGTCCGCTAAGAGGCAACGTGATTACTTAGGCACAGCAGGAAAAGAAGTCTGCGTCAGCTACCGATCAAAACGCGATCCTCCATTCTAACCGAGCGAAGATTTCGTTCTCGCGTTGCGTGACAATTTCAAAAATACCATCGGCTCCCTCGTTTTCCCTTCGTTCCATCAAGCAGACACTCGCGAAGCGTGTGGCAAGGAAGTCGATCCCGTGGCAAAGTAAACCACTTCTGGTGCTTGTGTACAGAAGCCGATGGAGACCGAGACGAATTAGCGTGCGTTGGTACGTTCGCGACCGAGAAGCAGGCAAGCTGAACGAGGATCGCGACGTCGAACGAGGACGACGAGACACAACGGCAAAAAGACGATGAAAACTGGAATGGGACGAGAGGACGTGGCGAATACGGGAATGGAAACAAATACGAGGCTTTCGTTTTACCGATGGATAAATATAGAAGTTTCGTTGGAACAACAAACGATTCTCGCGAGTCGTACGAGCGGCACGCGAAAAAACCGCCACCTGGAAAGGCGTATCGCGAAAAGCGTTTTTCCTAGCCGGAACAATTTGCCGTTCTTACGGCCATTTCCCGCGATAACGTTCCCGCGAACGGTCCTGCTACGGCAAGTGAGAAAACGCACGAACAAATTGACATAAAAGACCGCGTCGTGTGCACTTTTTGCGCTTATTAAGAGATCCATTCAAACGATTCCGCTTACTTACGCTGGGAAAAGAGTCGTCAGGAAACGGGGCGAGAAAAAGGTAACTGGTCGAGCTCGGCTCGGGTTCTGGTGGAACTGTACACGGTCGATGATTCTCCTTCTCCCCTTACAAATCGCTTACAATCGAATAAAACCGTGATGCTAATACTCGATCGGCGTATCCGACGCTTCTCTTCTGCTCTCTTCGGATTTCGCGTGACGTAGTTTTGTAGTTGATTACAGTGGAATAGGAATTTAAGATTTTCGCGATTTAGAAACCTCGGAGTTTTCGGGTTTTGTGATTTTCTGGCCTTCGAATTTGGGGATTTCGTGATTTGGAGGGCTTGCAGTGTGGAGACACAGGTATCCGAGGATCTAGGAGTTTAAGGGTCTATATGAGAATGGTCTATGTCAAATTTTTACTTGTTCATTATCATGAATCTGCATCTTTATATCTTGAATTTTCACTGGTTAAATCACCTTGCCTTGCATCCCCATGCGTTACATTTCATCATATTACATTGTATCGTATGCACATCTATGCATCTAAACCCGTAAAATACAAGTATCCACAGCCACAATGCGAACGCCATTAAAAAATGGCGTTTATTAATCATTTTAATGAAAACTAAAGTAACTAGAACAAAACTAAAATAAGTAAAATAGGTAGGCGCTTGTCTTCATCGATCAGAATGTTCAGCGATTGAGTTATATCCGAATTATCGACAGATTTCTTCTCCTCGGACGTGACGTCGAAATGGCGACGTTCCAAACCATTCTCTGAAGTCCCCCTCGTACGCGATAGTCATTTTCTAATATTACCATTGCAAAGACAGCACGAACGTCTCAATTGATGGAGCAGTTACTGACCGCTTCTTGTCTTACGCTTCTATTTCCGTGGGTCGAAAAGTAGCTACCATTATGATATTACAGTTTCTTCCCTCTCCTCGTGATATAGCACGTGCGAAGTAACACGGATTCACAGATAGCGCGGAGACGACGCCTACCAGTAAGTAATTTGTAATTGTAAACGGACTTAAATGATCGAACGACACGTGTAAATGTCACGGGTACGAAGTTACGTTCGGATAGATGACGAGTAGCATGGCGGTTTAATTGATTCGTCCGTGATTAACGTCGAATCGTGGAATTTTGATCGTTCTTACATTTATTTCGATTTATGGCGGACAACACGCCATTCCGTAAGCGTCGATTATCATACGAGACGCTTCCGCAAGGTGGCCTGTTGGGGCCGACAACTATTTTAAATGAACGCATCAATGAATTAATCATTAGGGACGCGATTATCGGAAACTCGTGATTGCGATCGGCGATCGAGACACGCACACAAAAAGTACGTAGCGCTTTTTTTTTTAAGAAAATTGCTACTTGTTTACGGAGACATCGATCGAGTATATTGACAACCACCGAATCGATACATATGGATGAAAGTGTTATCTCAATTATTCATACTTTTTACGCGATACAAAAATACGAGTAGCACATTTTTAAGAAAATTGCTACTTGTTTACGAAGAAATCAATCGAGTATATAGATAACCAGCGAATCGGTATATATGGACAAATGTGTTATTACAATTATTCATACCTTTTACGAGGTACAAAAATCCGTGTAGCACATTTTTAAGAAAATTGCTACTTGTTTACAAAGAAATCAATCGAGTATCTAGATAACCAGCCAATCGGTATATATGGACAAATGTGTTATTACAATTATTCATACCTTTTACGAGGTACAAAAATACCAGTGGCACTTGTTTAAGAAAATTGCTACTTGTTTACGAAGAAATCGATCGAGCGTATTGACAACCAGTGAATCGGTAAATGCGGATGAAAGAGTTGTTGCAATGATTCAAACAGTTTACGAGAGACCAGTTTTTACGCACCTTTCGAACGTTTTAACATTACCATAAACAAAAAATTCTTTTCGTCCGAAATGTAGCTATGCCACTTAGAGGTTGACTGATTTCAACTTTTTAACTGCCTACCATGAAATAAAAATTTGTGCGTCGTTTCGTATATATTGTTGACCGTGTCAAATCACCATCAATTCGAATCGTTACGAAAGTTCAATCGTGTTTCTAATTGGAACCAACGGACACGTGTCGAGATTACGAAACTTCCTGAATCATTTTCGTCGTACCGTGGACGTTTTCATGGGTGAATATCGGCCTTAAAGTTTAAGATTGCTGAAAACCTTTACACTGTCGTGGGAACAGCTATCGCTCGACATTGAATAGACAGCTATTCATCGTTCATGGTGAACGGTAATCGCCATCGATGATGGTTATTAATATCTGGATAGATAAACCAACGATCGGGTACGCATTATGAGTTATTGTTGAAAAACCCATGATTCATGGACGTGGATTATGGGATTGATCGTGTTAAACAATAACCATTCTTCAAGTCGAATACAGTTATTGGCACGTTCCTTTGAAGTCATGATAAATAATCGTTGGTTCGTGCGGTTTATCGAGCTGCATTCGCATATTTGCAAACTTGTAAATTCTCACATTTTTTCGTTTTCAAGTTTCGGAATTTATTGGTTCTTAGATTTTCATTCTTCTCATTTGTTACATTCCGAAATTTCTGAAATTCCATTCTCCCCAGATTCTCTTTCCGAGTTAGTAAATTATGAACTCGTTATCATTATCATTTTCTTATAATATTTCCTCGCACAAAACATCGTCTTCGCGTTACAGACAATACCTAAAGTACCTACAATGCTTAATATCTATTTAACCAGCAGCACCGTAGTAAAAAAAATAACCCGCGAAAATTAAAAAATTTCCTTCAAGAACAATCAGCTCATACCGATCATTGGATAAATCTACGAACTCTCGAAGCGCACAGGTCGCCCATCGAACAACAACAAAAGTTCCGATCTTGTCTCGAGACAGGGCTACTGATCGTCACTGTACCGAGTTACAATGTAAAAGAGATTACCTAACGATAATTGCAGTCAACTATTAGCGTCCACTTATTAGCCGGAGATAAAAATGCAGGCAGGACGGTGTCGACCGCGTGTGTTTGCGTGCGGAGGAAGGAGAGTCGAAACGAGCAGCACAGAGGGCAACGGAGAGAACGAGACGAGGAACAAAGTGAAACAAAGAGGAGACGAAGAAAGGGTCGACTAAACGACGGGTGCAGGAGAGAAGGAGATAAACGCGGGGTCGGACCGGGTGGTTGAAATTAATGTTGCCCGCTTAATTGGAGCCACCGAGCAGTGTGCGTGTGGTCAAAGTGGTTCTCATTCCGTCCGTTTCGTTCCTACATCGTGAATAGGAAGTGCGGATGACCGAATCGATTCGAATCCTTCGATCGGATCATCGTTTTAATGGTTAAACTTCGAACGGTTAAACAATTATGAATGACCGCGCGATCACGTTGATGGAGGTTTCGCGTATAGGATCCACGGTTTAAAAGATTGCAAAAGGAGTTGAATGACTCTCGAGATCGGTGGCAGGTGCACTAGCCGGCTGCATCGGGTAGAGCCAACGACGATTGTATATTTCAAAACACGACACAATAATTCTACAGCCTTTTGCTCCGAGACACGTTTATTCGCGCGAGACGAAACGATTTTAGCTACGTTGCTGCCTGACGGCTACGGATCTTTGCTTCGAAATAAATTTCCGATCGTTTCGCATTCGAGACCACAGAGAAATTTCTACAATTCATCCTTCTTTTCGGGTTCGGTTGAATAAAAACCTGCTTTGTATGTTTTCGTCGTTTCTATATTTTGTAAGGTACCTCTTTAAAATTCAAAATTTTTAATGATAGAAATCGATGGTTCAACATGTTCTTCGTTTTGATACAAAATTTATTCCTCTCAAAATTATAATCTTCTACAAACCGTATATTAAATGCACTACAAATTGAACTACACGAAACAATCGTTCTTCCCAAACCATTAGAAATGTATGTAAAATTGATATGTAAAATTTGTATTTTATAAAATTAATTTCTAATTTCGTATTGGAAAGAAATTTCATATTAAAAAGAACATAGAGTATTCACTTATACACATATGTACATTAAACATATATTTATTACATTAAACATGTTACATGTGTACGTTAAAAGTATATTATTATATTCATACAAGTATGTGTCTTATGCAGTACATGCCTCGATATACATGTACAGGTATATGTTTTATACGGTATATGTCTTGACATACATATACAAGTATACGTCTTCGTAAGAATTAAAAGCTGGCGTCTATAGACCCATACGAATGGTAAAGCGTCACCAACACGATACATCATATTTCTGTGAATTGATGGAATTTCGAAAAGAAATGCGGCTGATTATGTGATACGCGTGCCGTTAGTAATAACGTAGCAAGAAACAAGGAGAAAGGGTTAAAGGCGGTATCGTGTCGAAGGACGAAACCCTCCCTCAACATCCCCTCTTCCTCATCTGGCGATCATTGAGGGGGAAGCCCATACTTATTGTTACTTACGGCTTACGGGGTTTTGGCACGCGAGCGAACCTAATGTGTTAATATAACGTATGGGGGGATTGCCAGGCACGTATCCGCGCCTACGTAGCCGGTGTACACGCATCGTGTATTGGTCGCCATAAAATCGACCTACCATTCGGTTCTTACCACCATTCGATGGTCGAATTGGCATCGCGAAGATCCTATTCATGGGGGTGTTAATGGTCCCTCGAGCGGCAGACACATGTTCATTGTAAATGTAATATATGGGACAATTAAAGAGATTCGTTGTTACGCTACATTTGTTAAAATTTTGGATTATTATTGCACCAATGTATAGGTTATTTTGAGCATCGTCTTGATGCTCATAGTTGTTTCGAGCATCATCTCCTGAACATATTTTTTAATTATAAAAATGCATGGTTGTTTCGTACGTAATTAATGTCTGATCGATATTGATGGATCAATATTACTTTGGTACGAGACGTTAATTAAAAAAGTTCATTTTTGTTAATTAAAAAAGTTGCGTTTTGGACGTCGAAAAAGATGCGGAGTCACAGTTAGAAAACACCTTGCGTGGTTCGGAATGGAAATCGAAGTGGGAGGCATAATTTTGTTCGAATGACTAGGGGACCAACGATGGTTCGTGCGTTCTCCGTTTCTACATTGTGAAGCAGAAAATAGAGTAACGTAATTTCAGATCTTACGACAAGTTGTCCCGGGCAATTTGCGCGAATCGCATTTACACGAAATCACTATCAAGATTGATCTTTCGCACCGTCGCGCAACAGATTAACCCGACGCATCAATCATCATTCCGCGAAATTATTCTCCTGATGCAACTGTTCGTCATTCAAACGAGTGGACAGTTCGGTTTCATGGAATTTTATTCGTTCAGATCCCGAACACTCGCATACATATACAACCGTGTTATTAAACGAGCCACGAATCAGAGAAGCTTCAGGTTTCAATTAAGGTTGCTGTCCGCACGTTTGGTAGCTCGCCTCGGGCGTCATACGTTCTCATCATCGTTAATCTAAAAATCGCGTTAATGAGACGGATAAACAAATCGTTCCTTCGCTAATAAGAAAATTCCACGGCAGCCATGGCCACCTGAATAGATTGAATTCTAATTGCGCGTCTCGTTCGATGTTTGTCTTTCCTCTGTCTAGCGTCGAACTAATATGCGACTGAAATGCGCCGCCAATAGTCCGATTGCTATAATGATAATTGATCAAACGTTGATCCATCGAAATAATTGTAGGTCTGCGTATTTTCCACTGTTTTCCGTTTACATTTTCTATTTCTGATTCGAAGCGAATGTCGATTACCGAGGGTAATCGAAACAAAAACGCTTGTACAACGTGTGGTGATCTGATGCGTGGCGATTTGGCACGTGGCAACTTATCACGTGGACAATCCACGCACGGAGATTCGGCTTTTGACGATTTGGTGCACGGTCATCTAATACGTGAAATCGAGTCGACGCATGGAGATTTGCCACTTAGAGGCTTAACACGTGGTGATTTGGCGCGTGGAGATTTAACACGTGACAATTTGGCGCGTGGAAATTTAACGCATGACGATACAGTGCGTGCAAAATTAATCGCGTGAAAATCTAACACGTAGTAATTTGACTCGTGCAACTTAAGGTGCAGAGTTCTAGAAGTTATAGAAGTCTACTGTGTAGAAATTTAACGCGTAAACTTGTAACGGGTGAAAATGTACCGCATGGTAATCTAACGCTCGATAATCCAGCGGGTGGGAATTTGACGCGCAGTTATCTAACGGGTAGGCACTTAACGTGCAAATATCCAACGCCTAGAACTAACTACAAAAATCAACTAATCGCATCGATAACTGAATTTGGATGAACCTGGCAATATCCGCCGGCACACAAGAATTCAAGAGCAGACACCGACGAAAGCTGAGTCTAATTAAATAATTAAGACGAGGTTCCGCCCGTAGAGCGCGTACCTTTGAGAATTCATCGAGTTATTTATGGTTTCTTTGTGCCGTGGCGAACGACGATTGGTCACGGAGATAAAAAACGAGGAAGAAAAGTGTCTCGCGGGCTGCCGTGTGTCGTTGTACGCGTACACGCATTAAATTCGTCCGCTCTTAAATCCGTCACGAAGCATCACGCTGATCGCCCTATTAATCGTGATCGTCCGTGTCGCGACGAACACCGGCCAGTTCTACGTGTACAAAAATCACGTCCACGAATTGGACGATGACACGTGCACTTCTTGCTACCCGTGGACGGGACCCGTTGAAGTTTCCGGTTGTTACGGAACGGATTCGCGCTGTCCTGCGCGTTTATTTTCGAGCGTGAGGAGAGTCGCGTTAAAAGGAAACCCGATCTCGATGAAGGCTCGCAGCCCCGATACTGTTAGAACGTCCTTTAAATAAAAGGAAATTGAGCTTGATTGATCGTGCGCGCGTACCATCCCAGTTCATTCTCGCTTCAATCCAATCGTTTCACCTATATACACAGGGTGTCTTGTTTAAATCGATCATCTAATTTATTCTCGCCGCTATTCAATATGAAACTTATCTTCGTACTTAGTTATCGCAACTTATTTCGTATCAGAATCTTTTTATCGTCAGGACGTATGTTCTGGACCCCTACGGCCCATTTATTTTCATCCGACGTCTAATAGGAACAATAAAAACTTAAATATTCCACTTACGAGAGAGACCACGTGCATATTAGAACATTTCCTTTATACTTATCACCGAGTAAATTATTTTGTGCCATAATCTACGCAGTCGAGAAAATCTGATTTATTACGTCGTTCAAGCAGGAAAATGTCGCAGCGATTAAACGAAGAAAGCTCAGCCGATTTATCGCGTACGAGTTGCCCGGAGAGGCCACCCACTCTCTTATTTATCGGAGTAAGTTCAACAATTCGAAGAGCATTTACGTAAATCATTTCCCAATCGATTGTTGTTTAATGATTCCGAAGACAACGCGTAGTTTATCGAGGCACGGCCACGAAGGAAAAGCTGACAGGAAATAATTTAGTAGGCGAAAAACAACGAAGCCAGGACACTCGCGCACGATCGTTCGAGGCTCGTCGAGGTTTTAAAGAGTTTGCTGAACAATCGAATAGACCAGGAATGGGTGTGTTTGGGTCGCAGACGGGTGGGCCCTGAACGCGGAGGCGGAAGGCGACGTGGGCGTCGCGACGGATGCAAATTACCCGCACCAGATTCCGACGATACATCTTAATTTCGTGGCCTGCCAAAAGCACCGGCCGGTGCAGCTCGGTTTCGCGGAAGAATTTTGTTTAACGAACCCGATTAGATAATCCAGCGAAATGCGAACCCCCGAGACCTCGATAATCGCCTACCTGCCAACCAATTCGCGTCACGATCGATTTTTTTACCTCCGACGTCCTGCAACGATGTCTATATTAAGCCTGCCATTTCTCGTTTACCACGATATCGCGTTCCTGGAACGAATTTCTAAATCTTCATGTTTTCATGCATCGCTCGAAAATTTCAAGTATGTAGATATCTCTATTGTCGAGTATGAAAATTTTTTAATCGCACGATCGGGTCGATGGATTTTTACGTTCCTGGATTTTCGATTTTCGAATTTTTAAACTTTGTAATGTTCGAACTTCTTTGATTCCGAAATTGTCAAATTTCTATATTTCTAAATTTTGTAATTTCACAATTCTTAACTTGATCAATTGTCATATCAGCAAATTTCGAAATGCTCATATCCCCAAATTTCCAAATCCCCAAGTTCTCAATTTCTAAAATCTCCAAAATCTCATATCCCCGAACTCCAAAACTCACAAATTCTCATATCCCTAAATTCCCAAATCCTCAAATCCCGAAATTATCAAACTTCCAAATCCCCAAGTACCCAATTTCTAAAATCTTCAAATTCTCATACCCCCGAACACCAAACTTCCCAAATTCTCAAATCCCCGAATTCCCAAATTCTCAAATCCCAAAACCCCAAAACTTTCAAATTTCCAAATTCTCAACCCCCCAAATTCTCAAACCTACCAATACTCATACGCCCGTAACTCCCAAATTCCCAAACTTCTAAATTTTCAAACTCCCAAATTCTCAAATTCGCAAGTCTCCATATTCCCAAATTCTCAAATTCTGAAACCTCCACAATCTCAAATCGCAAAATTCTCGAATCTCCAATTTCAAGTCCGGAAACCCCAAATTCCGAAATCCCCATCTTTCAAATCGCCAAATCCCTAAAATTCCCTAGTTTTGAACTTTCTGAGTATCTAAATTCCCGAGTTAGAGCGAAGTATCGCGAAGCAGACAGCTCCCGCGCGCTTCAAACGCGCATCGCCGGCGGTCGCGTGAGAAATGACTTCCTGATAGGTTGAAATTAAGCTATTAATTATCGTCACGAGTCGTGGGCTACTGTCGCGCTTTTCCCTCATGAATCCTAGTCACACGAATTACATACACCATTCAAACGATTCTTCTTTCATTACGTTTCAAACGTCACTTCGCTCGCCCACGTACCACCGTGTATTTCCAGCGCATTCCGGAAACGCATACCACGCGATCGAAAACTTGCCTTCGTGTTGCTATTCGCGGTTGCGAGCATAACTATAACAGCTCGATATTTTCTACAAACCCGGACCCGATTCGATACCACAAACGGACTGCAACACAGCATTTATCCTAATACTGTTTCAAACTTGCAATTTGCTAAAAAAGAGTATTTGCTCTAAGACAATCTAATAGTGAACAATTCTAGATTGTTAAATTTACAACATTGATAAACGGTTTGTATTATCATTTGCAACTAATTTTATGCTGTCAATGAACTTAATACTTTCAAACCTTATACGTCTAAATTTATACAGGGTGTCCCACAATTACTGTCCGAGCCGGAAAGGAGTAGTAGGTGGGGCTATTCCGAACTACTATTTCCTTTGCAAAAATATTGCGTGATGCTTCATTTTCAAATTATTAAGGAAAAACACTGACCAATGAAAGTTGTTCAGAATAGCCCGATCTACCAGCCCTCTCCGGCTGGGACAGTAATTGTGGGGCATGCTGTATAGAATTTACATAGAATTTATATAGAAAAGTTGTATTTAACAATATTTCTGGGTTGTCAAATTGAGTGAGATTCTCATACAATACGATTATATAACGAAGATCATTGAGTTGTCAGAAAGCGTGTAACGTTTTTTACCGAAATTTAAGCAAATGCCAGACACGAGCAACACGTGTCATGGGCATGTTTCTCATTTTCTTGTCAGAGTACCCTGACGATCGTTATCCCACGATTCGCGTATATGCGAGGACCATCTCCGAGAACGCAGTTTCCTGGAAACAGCTCATTCTCGTACACCCGCACGATCGGGCCGACTTTTCGGCACCGGGTCCCGGAATCTCCCGAAACCGACCACCAATTACGAAACGTTTTGCCATCGGCTCCGTGGCGGTAAACGCGTACATCTGTAAAGCTTGTCCCTTAGCGGTGATCAGCGTCCACGAGAACGCGTCCTTCCGAGCGAATTCAGGCGAGTTAATTAACCACGTAACGTCGGTGTACTCGTAAACTGGGTCGACGTATGTATGTCCCTGTACCTGCGTCCATTATGCGTCTTTTTTGCTCTACTGACCGGAGATACGTTGCACAATATCGAAAGAGAGAGTTACGCGTTCCGGGCCCTGCCAGATCATCGTTGATTATCTTACAGATTACTGAAAGCGTTGTGGGCTCGGCTGACACGGGTCAAGGAACGTGTGGAAATGTTGCGCGAAAGGTTATTACACGCAGGAATCTCATACGTGGAGTCGTAGATTTAGATCGTAGGGATTTAACGCGTAGGGATTTGACGCATAGGGATTTAGCGCGTAGGGATCTAACGAGTGGGTAATTGGAGCGTAGGAAATTAACGCTCAGAGATCTGATGCGTGGAGATTTAACGCGCAGGGATTCGACGCATACGAATTTATTGCGTATGTTTCTGACGCGTAGGACATTAACTGGCAGAAATTTGATACATGTAGATTCAACGCGTAGAAATTCGGCGTGTAGGAAATCGACGTGTAGAGATCTAACACGTAGAAATTTGGGACATAGGAATTTACCACGTACGAAATTAACGCGTAGGAATTTGGCGTGCAATATTTTGACGCATAGGAATTTAACACGTGAGAATGTAACGCGTAGGAAATTGTCGTGTAGAGATCTAACACGTAGGAATTTGTCACATGTGGAATTGGCGCGTAGATGATTTGACATATGGAAATCCAGCACGGAGGAATTCGACGCGTGTCAATCTAACATGTAAGGATTTGACGCGCGTGAATCTAACATGTAGACATTTGACACGAGTGAATCTAACATGTAAGAAACTAACGCGCTGGGGATTCAAAGTATAGAGATCCAACGCGTAGAAATCTAAATCAAAGCAATCAAAAAATCTATCATGTGAAAATCTAACACCCGTACATTGAACACGTAGGCAATTATATCAATGCGTCTTAGGCAAATGTCCCCACAACGGTGGTCGGTGAGATTAAGTTTAATTGGCCGTTGGGGCTGGCTGAATTAAGATTTATGAAGTAAATTCATTGTTTCGAGTCGCCATGGTGGACCACCAACACCGCTATCCAGCCTAACCGTGGATCCACTATCAAATAATGTCCCCTGCAACGAGGGCCACAACATCTGACAGTCAGGCTACTGTCGGTCCCTCGAATAAAAAGAAAAGCAATAACGGTTGCCCCTATATCATCTTTATTCCTGTTACACGGCACACTTGCATCGGACGAGAGTTTTTTTTTGCGAACGAAACGAGAAGAGCCTCCGGTCCCGGCCGGAGCATCTTCATTTCGTAGCGACTTTCCGAGGATCGGGGCCTATCCTTTGCTTCCCTTCGGCTCGAACAACGAAATATATTGTGATCGTAACGTTCGATGCCTCGCGCGAGAATTAATTGCGCCGATTGGGATACTCGGTTCGAGGAAGATCGGCATTTACATGCGAAGCAGGGAGATTATGCGCGATCGGGCGAAATCGAGTATTCCATTTTCGAGTGGATTACGAGCTTGTAAATTCCTGCGAAATTGCCTGTCGCTGGATACTATTTCGCGTTCGTATTAACTTTTATGAGCCGTTAATTAAAGACGAGTCGATGGATGCGCACGGGTAGACACCAGAAGGAGTCTTTTGTGAACAATCTCGTTTTGTGAAGAGCCTCGAACCTCGCTGAGGCTGTTCATTAAAACGAACGCGAGATTTCCACCGTATGTGAACAAAATGGGGGATGAGTTCCTCGAATAAGTTTCACCATTTGCATCCGAACGATGACTCACATTCGACATTCAATCAAACAGAACAATTTGAATAAATATTTTTTAGCTAAATCTTCGGTGTTGTTCAACGTCATTTATAATTTCAAAATAAGTGTGCATCGTATGCTGGTAGTTGTAGTATTAATGAGTCAATGAAATCTAAATATACGAACGAAGTAATCTTACTTGATAAATTTGTCTCGGGGGCAACTCACGAAGGATTTGTACGGTCTGTCACAATTTTCAACCTGTCAGAGCACGGTTAAAATAAAAGAAGACGAGTCGCACGGTTCTTTTCTACGATTCGAGGATCACACGAGGAGCAGGACGGAAATGTTACACGCTGTCGCGGTGAATTAATTCGAAATTAATAATCCTGACAGTGTTCGCTTAATTGAAGCGGGTTACCGCTCCACGTGGTCCCGCGAAATCGCTTAATTTCGTGGCCCATATGAGGCCACGGTGAATTTAATATACGCGACGTTCTCCGTCGTCGAGCACGTGACGGTGAAAGAGGGAAACTATATGGACCAGAAAGACGTACGCCACCTTCCAAGATTTATCGCGAACATTTGCAAAATTATTCCCGGGTATTTCGAGTATCTAACCACCAGGGTCTGATGACGTTTCCGTAACGGAATAGCGAACATTGGATATAATGTTGCGGAGGATGTCTTCTGGGTACTGATTCATTGCGAAACGTTGCAGAAGAGCACTTTGTTTCGTTCATCCTCTTACCATCTATTTCATAGTATGAAATCCCGTTGAAAAGGAAGGCTACGATGCTGATAAATAGATATCTGACATAAAACGCCATGTTGCAGAAGATGAGCAAGTGGTTTTCAAAAATGTTGATTTCGCATTTTTAGTTCAGTATTTCGTGTAGGATCTTTTCCCTAGAATACGGTCCGTATCGCAGACCGATAAAGCAACAGAAGAACGAGTACCGGATTTCATTGACTTTGCATGCCGGATAACAATATATCGCGTGTCGGCGGAAGCGCAGTATGCGAGGCTCGAGACTCAAATTGGAGCAGCCTCGGTTACGAGCAGAGACACGCATGAACGCACAAACTCATGGCGCCACACGCCGGTTGGTACCACACGCACGCTCTCGCCACGCAAATGCGTTTCCACCGACGCGAATCCACCATTCGGACGCAAAATGCTTGGATAAAATTTACTATACGCTTTGAGATCGAGGTTTCACGAAGAAATACAATTAGACTGTGCTCGAGTGCATATGGTTTAAGAATGACATACGAACGGGATGATTTTCTTAAAATAATATATGAAATTATAAAATTGGATAAATTGTTTCTTTTTGCACTTGTGTCTTTACTACTTAATATATTAAGATGTATATAGTTAATATATGAAATTATAAGATTGTATAAATTGTTTCTTTTTGGAACTGTTTCTTTACTACTTAATATAGTAAGTTGTATATACTTGATACGTTAAGTAGTATGCACTTAATATACTAAATTATAAAATTGGATAAATTGTTTCTTTTTGTAATTGTGTCTTTACTACTTAATATATTAAGGTGTATATAATTAATACATTAAGTAATATGCACTTAATATATTAAATTATAAATTTGAATAAATGATACTTTAATAAATTAAAAATTTGTCACACACCCTGGAATACATTGTATGGAAAACGCATTTTTCGATCTATTTATCAAATCAAGAAGCTGTAGGTAAAGGAAACGAAAGAGTGCAAAGGGTTAAAGAGTACAAAAAGGCGATGGGGTCCGGGTAGACCCAGCGTGTGTAACCGGAGAAGCTCTGATCCGAGCGGTTACACTTTCTATCTCTGATCGAGCCGCGCGTGGTATAATTCGAGATAGCGCGTAGCAACAATATTGAGTGCTCGGTAGCCACAAATTCGAAGCTGTGCATCATAATCTTCTTTCGTCGATCGCGGTACGAAGCTGTACGGATTAGCCGAGTATTAGGTGACACATCGCGGCAGGAATTCCCGTGGAATTTCGTGTCCACCGGTCACGGGACGCCTTCAACAATTTGCTACAGTCAGCACGGTAAACGGACTTTTATGGCCGCGTCGGGGTGCACCGAATCCATTAAACATTTCGTCGTTCCTCTCACGTGCGTGTCTTCCGAGAATCGGCCGCCATCCCGTTTCGCGCACGATTCGAGGGGGTCACTCGGTTTGCGTTGCAATTACAAAAAAAAAAATTGCTCCTTTATGCGAAAACACCGGGTGGAATCTTCGAAACGGCGCGAGACGAATCGACGCCGCGTGGGTGGGTGCGAGAGTGTGCGCGTGTTTGGTCCGGTTCGCGGAACACGTTTCTCATCTTACAAACCCGGTGCTCGTCGAGTGCAACGTAAATTCATGGCGACAGTAGCCGCGAACGGTAGCCTTCGCCTCTTAACTCATCGACGAGAACAAACAGAGAGGTGGACTCGGTCGAACGACGCGTCGAAGTTAAGACGTCCTCAGGGTCGCGGGTTTGACAGGCGGCCGCGACCTCCGCCGAATAAATTCTTTTCCATGCGAGACGTCTCCTGGTATCCCGAACAGCTGACCCGGGGTCGTGGCGTGCCTCGTAGATCCAGCGTGTTGGTCCCCTGATACGCGAAGTACCTCGTAACGCAGGCTGAAACGAGCGAAAAAGGAGCTGTCGTCGAAGGGAAAGAGAACGTCGGTTCACCAGACGAATAACTCTTCGTGGCCACGGTTCGAAGTCTTGGAACTGTCTCTCTCTCTCTCTCTCTCCGAGCTTGACTTAAATGTCGGTGAAGAACGAAGAGGACGGTGCTCTCGGAGGCCGACCTCGACCTCTTAATAATATCTTCCACCAGCGACGGAGGAATGCAATCTCCATAAAACTGCTTCCGCTGCGAGGCCGCGCGCAAAATTTTGAGTTAGGTTCCACCTACCTTCGGTCCCTCTATTTATCTTCCTCTTTATCTTTCGGTTTATGGGGCTGCCGCTCGCGGCTTTACGCTCGGAAAAATCCGATCTCGCCGGGATACACGTGATATAACATTATCACGTGTGATGTATGTGATGTAACGTGTGGGGGGAAATCGTGGTCGCCAGCGGGACTCGCTTTAGCGATCTCACGATTTGCGTGTACCCGGTAGCCGACGAGAACGACCTCCGCTACGCGATCGAGGGGACACGAGTGACCCGTTACGTCGTAACTTGGATGTAATGAGAGGAACAGGGAAATTTGGAGGAGATTGACACGCGATCGTCGGAACACGCGAGTAAAAAAATCGCCCGCGAGTTTCCCCTCGGCTCCTCTTCGATCTCTCGTTGTACCGTGGGCGTCACGCTAACGAACAAAGCAGCCAAGTACTTTAAGGGCCTGTTCGATCGAGCGACACCAATAAAATGAGCGTCCTTTCAAACGAGCTGCCTTTATACCTCAAGGACCACCATCATCGTTCCAAGTGGATCGTTTTATTTGAGGATCAAGGACGTTCTCGATTTTCGCGGTTTCAACACCTTCGCCTCGGACCGTTCTCTGTTCCACGAAGGCCGGTTAGGGTGGTTTTAACGAACCGCGCTGAATTTAACCCTTTTATCGTGGTCGGTGTATACAGGATACGCCGAGTAAGAGTATCCGACATTTTCGTGGCAATAATCTGACAGAGAAGTGCTTCGAAAAATTTATTCCACTTCCAACGCGCTATAAATTACGATTAACGTTGAGACTGTCAACGTATGAGCGACTACTTTGAAGTTGAAAATAAAGTTGAAAAATCGATGAACAGACGATGATACGCGAATTGATACACGTACTAATTCTTTATCTTGACGAGAGCCAGCACAGATTTCAAGAAAACCATCCTAACAAATTTTGTAATTCGAAATTGGAAATTCGTGAAACGATTGTTTGATCGCTTTGGTAGTTTTAGTGTTAAGATACATTTCAGAAATTTGATATTCGGATCAAAGCGAGTCACTCTAAATTTAATGAAAGGCACTATGTATTTGGATACGTGTAGTTGATATCAAGAGTAATTCAATGATCTACTGTATTATAACCTTGAAATCACTTTTCTAAGAAGTAATTAGTAATCTCATTAATGAAATATAATTATTGAAAGAACTCAGCGATTACGGTAATACTCTTCTTGTACGATGTATCGAATATTATAGCAATAAAGTAGAAATACGATATTCATATATATAATATAATAATATACATATATAATAAATTCATATATACAATCGATTATTATATATATTTGTTATGAAACGGTAAGTAAAAAAAAAAGATAAAATAGAAACAATTTCAAGGAATGAAATTAACCCTTTGGCGGCGATGAACGTGCGTGTACATCGCGAAGCACGTATGACTAATCAGGTAGTTAATAATTAAGAAGCTTCGAAGCATCTTGAAGTGCAACCAGTCCCTGGACAAGGATAAAGCTAAAGCGGAGGTTTACGATCGTTGCAACGTAAATCATAGCGATCCGCATGGATCACGTGTGAATCTATTTATCGCTAATTCCATGAATCAATATAAATCTGTTCATCTCGGAGCAACGTCGTATCAGCCACCATATACGTCTTCTTTATTACGCGGCGTTCCATTATCACTCGGCATAGATCAGAACGTTAATTATCCCGGTTCCCATGATTGTCAATAATCATCGTTCTATTAGCGGGATACGCGGCCGGTTATCATTATTCCCTGTAACGGGACGCAGCCTAACCGTGCACGTATGCACGCGATAAAACGGTCGATTCATAATAGATCGCATTAATCATCGTCCAAGTTCATCCGCCGATGCAACCTTTATGATCTACGAGCATCGTCGTCTAATAGCACCACGTAGGCCCCGCGTGTAGACGCATTTTGCACGTGGAACGCTTCTTCCACGGGGTTCGTACGCCACCGGCGATTATTATCCGCATGATCCGCAATAGCATCGTATTGATGCGTTTAACGTATCAATTATCCGGGATTCCGAGGCGGAACCGAGGGAATTCCATCTCGGTCATGTCGAACCGGATTGCGAGAGGGCGAAACAAAAATCGGCCCCGAGTTTATTTCAGCGTACATTAACGGCCCATTAGCGTCTCCTCGTTAAAGGATCGGTCGACGATCCGAGATGAACAGTTTCCTTCAGGATCTCGTTAGAGAGAGAGAGAGAGGGAGATTCGCATTACCCGGATCGCGGAGATGGCCTGCTAGCATCGATTAAACCGATACACGCCCATGTTGGTTTTTCGCCGGATGAAGAAGCGAGCCGCTGATGCGCGCGAAATCGCGATTTGCGGCCGAGAACCAGCCATTCTCTGAAACGAGGCGACATTATCCGCGTCCAGGCTGATACCTAGAGATACGTTCAACGTGAAACGCTTCGAGGATGTCCAGGAATTTTCAACCGGTCGTCCAGAAACGAACCCGGTGCCTAAATCCGACAATCACGGACTTTCACCTGTTCCAAAATCCGAAAGACCCACGGTAATCAACAACCTCGATCGTCGCAAGAAGATTTAACAATCCTTGGAAGCGTATCGAAGTTGAAGCGCAACTTGTTGAACGGTTTGTGAACTGTGAACTTCTCTGTGGACTTCTACGTGCTAACGCGCGAAGCTTTTTTTGGAGGGTGCATACGTAAAGCGCATCGTTTGCATGAATATAAATGTATATTACATAAATGGACATAAGTACATGCATGCCCATAAATACACATTATATACGTGGACATAAGTACACGTACGCATATGGATATAAATGCATACAAATACATATATTATATAAATGTAAATAATATTAGATAAATATATATGAGTACATGAATGCATACAATGAAAGTATATTATATAAATGGAAATAAATGCATATGTTCAGAAACAAAAATTGAAGTATAACTCGCAGCAAATAGTCTGCTTTCTGGGAGTGGTACGATGAGACTTTTATTCCGGTGTAAATCAAACAAGCTATCTTGGTATAATTTCGTATCGAAGACGAAGTATCTTCGTACATGGCATACCAAAATGCATATGCGAGCGTGTTTAAAGACGCAAGCTGGTTACATAGTTGCGTGTTTGCGAGGGTGGGTCGGGGGACGATCGCAGAAAACCTGATCGGTAAGAAGCAACGACAGGGACCACAGCAGTCGTGCAAATCACGCTTCCTTCCCCGACGAGACAGCGAAGACGCGATTTGTCCCTGTCGCGTATCCGTAGGATGCATCAGCGTGGCAAGGTCGTTGCACCGTGTGCCCCGATGTCCGGTCGTTAACTTCCGACGTTCGAAGCCGAAAATCCTCCTATTACGGAATTAGTGAGATGATAGACCCGTGAATAACGGAGCTGGCGAGCTGACGGGGTCCGGGGCCGTTCGGGGAACGCGAGAACCCCGAAGAGATCCAGAGAAAAGGAAAGGAGCAGCGGAACGATGATGAGGAATAGCTACGGCTCTCGAGTAGCGGAGAAAGAAAGAAAAGAAGCGACGGGGCCGAAAAAAAGAGAAGCCAAGGCTGACCCATAAAAACGTCAAACTTCCCCTAACCTAGAGAAACGTCTTCATTACGAGGCACGGCTCCCATCGTGTAGGTCCGTGGGTTATACGAACGATGAATAGCGACTATGTATAGTCGTGAAAAAGGAATAACACGAGCCACGGACGGACGAACTTGTTCTCCACGAAAGGTTTCTAGTGGGACCTTTACCATCGAGTGCCCTCCACGATGTTTTCTTCGCTCGGCAAACAGACTGAACGCGGATCGACTGTTTTCGATTTGCCCGGACGTGTCTATTTCTACCCCCGTGAAACAAAACCGCTCACTACATTATTGCTGAAACGGTAGCTGCTCAGACTTTGCCCGATAGGCTTCTTGTCCATCGAACACAAAGTAGCGAGAAACATCTCATCGATGTTCTATCGATGGCTGAACTTGCTCTTCGAATCTGCCAAGTTGATGACAGAATGAATGTTGAATAAGAATTTATAAATTCTAAACTTCTGAAATCATCGAGTGAATTCCTAAATTCTTGAGTGCACAAATTTTGAAGTCTCGAGCCTTTGACTCCTTGCTGTACTTTGACGAGCCTGACACGTGATGCACTCGCAGCTCAAACGTAACAAACCTTACTAAAATTTGTAACACTCTTCAACTCGAAGTTTAGATCCAACTATGATTTTTGTTGTAAACCCTTTGTTTGTATGAATATTGTACATATGTCTAGTTAATTTTGACGGAAGCGCCTGACAGATAAATGGCACGGCAACGGATTAAATTCCTGAGTGATCATATTTTCGACAATCAATTTTCATATTTTCCAAATTCACCAACTTCCAAATCCACGAAGTCTCATCTCCGCAGACTCTTCCGAATCACCAAACTCTGAAATCCGCTTTTTCCAAAACTTTCATAACTCGTTCCAAATTCCTGACCTTATAAAATCGCGGTTGCCATTTTGTTCGTAGAGCAAGACGAATAAAAAGGCTATTGCAGGGTCGCGTTTCTCGGTTATCTCGATCTAAAAATTAGATCGTCGTTCCTCGTCGGAGGTCCACCTGCTGGCCGAGACGAGATAACGCGATAACGCGGCACGAGTACTTTCGTTCACGCGCGCACGTAAGAAAAGAATGAAGAGGAAACGCGTTCCTTCGTTCCGTTAATAAAGAAGTGGACGTTTTAATACCGTGGCACGACAGGGCCTCGGAGAGCGTTCTCTCGCTTCTGCTAGCGAAGCGGTCTCCGTTCATCGTGGAGAGTCGGTTTCAAGGCGGCCCGAGAGACCGAGGGAGACGGTTATAATTAAATCGTGCAATCAACTGGCTAATTTGTCCTCAAGCGTATTAATAAAACCCAGCCCAGTTATCTCCGTCGTTCTCCACCTCCACCCGTCGCTTCTTTCTTTCCTGCCACGACCTACGCACGCCAAACTATTCTTACCGTTTCGCACTTCGTCTCTCTGACTTCCACTGCTAATTTTTCTTTCCGCGCCGGTTCACGCTGACGGTTTATTCTTGGATTTTCCATTAACGCGAGGGCCGCGATCTCGTTACTTACAATTCGTTCGACCGTCTCTATCTTGAACGACAGGTACCGGACAATTCCTCAATGATCGATATTTCACGATTTATTTCATTTTTTGTCTTTCATTTGAGAGCGATATGTACGCACCGGACACACGATTTCGTCATCGATGGGGTTGAAGAAGAAAAACATTCTTGCAACATAATTTTTTAGAGGAGCTCGTTGTACTGGAGTCATATAGTGGTTCGTTCAAAGTTAGATAATTTTAATATTGAATAAATGTGAAAGGTTTCTTGAATGGATTAACGCTAAAACTACCAAAAGGAGTCAAATGACCCTTCCATAAATTTCTTACTTCAAATAAAAAAATTTGTTAAGCTGGTCTTCTTGACATTCATGCTGATTGTGGTATAGATAAACAATCTACAAGTGTATTCATTTATGTTGCATCCTTTGTCCATGTATTTTTCATCTTCATTTTTAACATCAAAGTAATTATGCATAATACGTCGGTAGTTTTAGTGTTAAACTTATTCAGTAAACGAAATGTGTTAAACACATTGAATAAATGTGATGGAATAGTCGCGTTGAATAAATGTGACGGATTCGTCAATTAAGAGATGATCGTACGTATTTATAAATTAGAGTGGAATCGAAGTTAATATCGATGATTGCAAAGGGCCAGCAAATTAGTCAAAGCAGCAGCCGCGGCAACAGCGTGACACTCGGCTGTCGTCTTGCCGGACCGAAACTCGGGGACCGGTTTCGGACCGTTCGCTCAATTGAGCGATACGTCGCCGACCACACGTGCGCCTCCACCTTCGTCTTCGGCAACCCTTCTTCCAGTGCTTCTTTCTCTTCCTGTACGCTCGGTTCGACGAGTACACGGTAGGCGAGTAAGCGTGTCGTACACCGGCGGTAAGTAAAGGGCCGCGTACTACTCTGTTCAGCTTAAACGCGCGTTTAACGCTCGCTCGCTCTCGCTCCCGCATCTTAACTAATACATTCGGATACATACGTTCGTGTACATTCTCGGTGCTCGAGGGAAAGTTATCTCGACTAAAAATCTAATTAACGTTTCTGTAGCGTCTTATGACCAGATAATCCCAAGACCGTTTTAGGGGGGCCGTGTTTGCGACTGGGACATGAGAGGTATTCATTTGCTGGTACGTTATACAGTCATTTGGTACAGTTTCCTCAGATTTCTAATTTAACAGAAGTACAGCTTCGAATGTGTAAAGGCTATGTAAAAGAATTATACAAAGGTATCATGAAATCTTGAAACGCGTCTTCTTTCTGCATTCAATTTTTTCTCTGAATTTCTCGAGAACTTGTAAAGTATTTACTCTTTGATGATGTGGGACGAAGAATATGTTTTATTCCGTTTCTTAAATGCCTATTTTTATTCAGACAATTTTTATAAGGGTATATGTGCTTTCTAGAAACGAACCATATTCGATTATATATAATATATTATTCACTTCTCTTATTAAGTGTCCTGTTTTTGTTTGCGTATTTGATGCAACCACAGCGATATTTTATAATTACCAGGTAGATGGACGGAGTAGCGTATTTTATCGAATCAATGGATTGCCAGATCGAAGAAAATATGTACTGTACATATGCAGTGGATCGAAACGGGGTCGCAGGAATATCGTTAAAATAAGCATTAGTTAACGATCCTAAACGAACAAGCAACTTTCGGTCGTAACAGCGGGTACTTTATGTGCAGAACGCGTGCAACGTGCGGATATGGCACAAGCTTATTTCGGATGCTTCCGTGAAAACTATCGCAGTGATATTGGCAATGTTCGAACTGTCGTAAAAATAAACTCTCTAATTACGTGCCGTCGACAGTTTTTAAAAAACTTTTATTTTTCATTCCAAATTGTTGAAACTGATAATCGAGTTAGAAGACGATTGAATCGATAAAAAGACGGATGTGAATTAAAAATTTGAGAATACTTTGAAGTTTAATAGATACGAATTTCATCGAGCATCGTTGGAACTCATAATTAAAACACGATCGGATCGATGAGCAGAGTAATATAAATGAAAAGTTTGAAGAAGTTTAACAAGATGATACGAGTAAAATATTTCAAGAAATTTGAACAAAGATGCCCATTAGAATCTAATAATCGTTGGAGCACGTAATAAATCACAAAATGACTGAATCAACGAAGAAGATGATGCGCATACAAAATTTGAACAAAATTGAAAAGATGCAAATTTCATCGAGGATAATTGTAGCTGAGAATCCAATTAGGGCACGAGTTACCTAAATCAGAAAGTAGTAATATAAATGTAAGGCCCGAGTACGACGTATTCTGCATGAAAGATAATCGACGTTTATAAATGCGGTCGGATGATCGAGCCAGGGGGTGGAAGCGGTATGAATGGAAAATTTGAAGAAGTTCGAAAGACGAATGACGAATAGAGGAAAAAGACGGCGGAGATACAAAGAGGAAGAGAGAAAGGGTATATAGTGCACATAGCAGTGCCCGTAGCATAGGGGAGTGCCTTGGCAAGAGAACGTGGACCACCCACACGGTGCCGCGAGACCACCGTGCTAGCCCACTGGCATACATTAGGCTCCACGGCTCCCCGAAAACTATACCGTGGCCCTTCTCTACCGATCGTTCCTCTGTAGTCCAGCAACGCTCTGGCCCAGCCGTTAGGTATTTTGATACAGTCGACACCCGTTTAATTAGCATTCGATACGGACGCCGCGAGAGGAACTGCCGGGCACCACGACTATTCTTCTCGTTTTCTTCTTTGTCCTGACACGCTCTGTGCCTGATTTTCGTCTTCCTGCTTGTCCCGATCTCCACCGACGTTCTCCACTTCGTCGACCTCGACTGTGTCAAGTAACGGGTCAAACGCTTCGTTAAACTCCGTCCGACGTTTCCATATTTTTTTCCACAAAACTCGGAAATCTCGGCGTTTCGCGCCGAGTCGAACCCTACATTTACGATTAATTACGAGATTACCACTTGTATTTGACGCTAGAACTACCGACCGGTCAATATGAACAATTTCGGGTTCGACTTTTTATATCACAAAATTGCCTCCCTTTTGTCAAAAAGTCTGTTATGTTTTACTGAGCTAATGGATGGTTGTATATGTTAGGTGATGCTGCAGAATTTTTTTTCATTTATTCTTCTACTTTATTTTCAATTTTAAAGTAAGTATGAACCCGAAGGTATTTTTTATAGATAGCAGATAGCAAATCGAAAACTTTTTGGTTCTTGAATTCCAAATTATTAAAATTAAAAAATGTTAAGCAAAATACTTATTTCTGTAACTAACAAAAAAAAGTTATTATGAAATTTGTTTGAACATTATAATCGTAGTTTGAACATTAAAAAATTTGAACATCATTATCAAATTTGTTTCAACATTATAAAATTTCAAAATCATTGAAATTTGTTTTAACATTATAAAAGTTTTACAGTCCTTTATAACAGAATTAAATGCTAATATTGAAAAATAGTTCGCGGGCCATAGTTGGCCGTGCCTAAGTTAACGGGTGTAGAAAGTAAGAAAGTCACCGACATCCTAATCGTCCCGACATTCTCGTGAACCGAGACAATCGTAGATCAGGATTACCCAGAATCATCGATGCAGATACGATCGATGGTAAATACAGTTGGGCAAAATATGATCGAATTATCCAGTTAGCGATGAAAGTACGAAGCTCGTTGATCCGAGTGTTTAGGTGCCGGTACGTGACTCACGATCCATGATCGTTGCCTCGAATAGATCGGAACTGGCTGGCCCTCGCACGGATACAAACTGACGTCATCCACGTTTGAGGTCAGTAGAACGAGATGAATTGACTCGTCAGCGTCGATGCCACTTTTTTAACTGGCGTCGATGAAATCACGAGGGTGCCGGGATCCTTCGACTTGGTGGGCCGACACTGACGGGACCCTGTACGAATCGACTATCCGACGAGATTATATATTTTTCTTGGATAGATGCTTCGACCTGTTCCTTTTCTCAACGGTCGATCGACGTAGCGACGAATAAAATCCCACTCATCTCTGTGTAACGTCTTGATTTGCTGCCTACAGGCTCTTCTATCAAATTAGTTTGTTCGCTGCGAACGAGCTCAGTTTACACTTTGTACGAAGTGGTTTCACAGAATGATTATGATGATGATTTGTTACACAAATGATTTTCTGAATGATTTTGTGCAAATTTCAGACATTGTAGAATTTGATAATGCAGGAATTCAGAGATTCTAGAATTTGATACTGCAGGAATTCAATAATTCTAAAATTTGGAAATGCACTAGTTCAGAGATTCCAGAATTTGAAAACTTGTGTACTTAGAAATACGGAAGTTTGGGAACGAAGAAATGAAGGGAGCTTAGGCTTTCGAGCATAGATGCAACTGGTCCGCGAATTTTATCGATAAAACGAAGCGCAACGTCGAAGAATGCCCGATTCGTCGGACGAAGGCGAAGAAACGATATTTCGCAATCACGAGCGGAATTAAGCGTCGTGTTCGACGAGTTGGCGTATTTACACGAGGCCTAATGCGACGTGTACTGGTGCGATCGTTACTCAGGATCTCGAGGGTGGCCCATACGAGCACCGGGTTTCCGCCTTAATGATGATTAACCTGGCCATCGGTCGCGGTTCACCCTTTCAGCCATTCGCAAGGACACACTAAATCTCGCTAACGTTTCGTAGCGCTGATAAATATTTCCAGAAACCTTTTAAGGGGCTCCCCCTTCCGTTGCCCTTAATCGGATATATTCGACTCGGCGATCTTTTAAACGTTTTGCGTGCCTCCGTTTGCGAAATCGGCTCAAACAAACAATAATTACGAGCAATAATCGTCCAGCGAGAAGAAACGCGAAACAATTTGTTTCTCGGTAAACGTGATTTTCTTTGGCTGATGCTTCTTGGCTGCTGAATGGAACACGGGATGATTATTTTTTCTTTTCTTTTTCTTTCTTTCCTTATTAACGACTACCTGTATCGCGACTTATAGGAGCAATTTTATAAGAGACACAGGTATAATTAAGCAACCGTAATTAAGGAAGCAGAAACAGGATCGTGCACAAAACCGAACGCGATCGGCTTAACGATGTGCAACGATGTTAGAATTAGAACTCGTACCGATGAGTTTTGTCTCTACGGCAATTTAAGATTCACGTAGTCGATTTACCCGCTAATTATATTTAATTTGCGCGGTAATATCGATACTCTCGATGGTATTTCGGCGATATGACTTACAACAGATATTCGATTGATACGCAGTTCGTTCCGATGTTTAATGGAGAAATAAACTGGAAGCTCTTAACAAGTTTTTACCGCATCTTCTTACGGACAGGATTGATGATTGCTACGGTGGTAACGTGCTACGATTTCAAGGTAACCGATTAAAATGGCCAGCACCTCCATTAAGGATAACAACCGGAAGTCAACTCGCTTCGAACGACACGCACAATCATCACCGGAGACACTGGATCGAATTATCAAACGAATGATTTAAGCCTTATTCCCGCTAGTTCCGTATAACACCGTATAATCGGCTATTAAGAAAATTATGAACCTTTTTAATGGTCACTAATTAAAATACACGCATTCAAGACACAGTACATGTATTTTTATTGCGCGTAATATACGTGCTAGAAATTATCGTACAACATGTCAGCGAGAAATTGCCTAACATGGCTGTATGCTAACGACCGGAATATTAAATAGAAATGTCTGCCGCCGTAAATGATTTTTCCTCGAAGCGATATCGTTTCACTCCCTATATAGCAGTCAACTGTCTGGAAACACGATCTTGCAACATTGTTGCTATTACTCGTTAAGCATCTTTAATAGCATGCTACCGGATCCATTAATCTGCATATCAAATTAAAAAGAAAAGTATGTTAATTGATGTACACAATTCTTACAAAGCGCAAACGCTCATCTTTTTATCAACAATTTATTATCTTTTGTAAACATAATTCTTAGAGTGTTATACATTTTTAATTTAATAAAGTTAAATTAAATATATATATATTGTATATGTACATATTTGTGTGTGTATACATAAACATATATATATGAATATGCATGTATTACAAGTCCCACATTTGGATATGTGTATTGTTGATGAATATAGCAAATTCTTTTAGGATTTGTTTATACAATTATCACAGAATTAAAGTATGTGACATATAATTGCGCTAGAAAATTCTTCGATTTTTACACTAACCTCAAAAAGTCGTCCTTGAGGAGGTTAAGCGAATGACGATCTTATAATTCAGTACAAGTTAAAATGTTCACGCGGCGCATACAATAGTAAGAAGGGAATAAAAACAAGCCTGTGCATTCAGGATTTTAGTACAAAAATATAAAAACAGTATAAAAAAAAGTATAATAATATAAAAAAAATATAGAAAAGAGCATTCTCTCGAATAAAATTGTATAACCTTCCAAGAGATACGAAAGAAGAGGCGAAATAGCGAAAGATGAAAAAGTATGGAAGCGAGGAGATATTAAAAACTGAGTGATCGTGATCTCTACATGGATTATATTGCGGCGTGGACCAAAAAGAGCCAAATTACGCGAAGGATTACGTCGAGAGGACGTAGACGAATGTAAAAGGAAAGAAACGACGCGGAGGAACGATTCCCGCTAAATCGATCCGAGCCGTGGTTCTCGGAATTGAATTATATTGTCACTCGGTAGCGCATCGCGATT
Organism: Coelioxys conoideus; assembly: GCA_947623535.1. Classification (NCBI taxonomy): domain Eukaryota; kingdom Metazoa; phylum Arthropoda; class Insecta; order Hymenoptera; family Megachilidae; genus Coelioxys; species Coelioxys conoideus. The sequence goes on along the minus strand of OX392457.1, from coordinate 17,002,815 downwards.
AACAGTTAGCCGTTTTTCTGGTACGGTGTGCACGGCATTCCTGAAGAAGCGGTATTGCACTGTCGTCGATCGATACCCGCGAGTGGCTGGCACGTACGGTGCGTTAACAATCGGCCGACTGGAACAGGGCCCCTCGGACAGAAGAGCGAAAAGCGATTCTTAGGAGACGTAATGGCACCCGTTCCACCCGCGGGGGGGAAAATGGGAACGAGGATGTGTAAAAGGCAATTGCCTCTCTTCGCTTATGGTCCGACATAGTCGGTGACTCGCATAACTTCGCCTGCACGCTCCTCGATCGTACGCCTTCTCCACGTTTAATGCGCCCGCGTGTATCGTGCTTACCTGCGCGCGTACATCGCCTGAAACTATCTTGTCCAACGAAACGACGATTTCACGGGGATAATTATGAAATAAGCTGCCGGCTCGAAAGTCCCGCGGACACTTAATAAACGTCTCGTAAACTACAGAAAATTGTTCGATCGTTAACCCGCTTGTCGTGGGGCATACGCGTCTTGCGGACGGAGGATCGCGAGGTTTCTAATCCTCGTGAAATTTTAGAATTTTTTCATTTCCGGATCGATTACGTTGTAAAACTCTAATTAATTCCGATAGTTTCAAACGCTACTTTATAGCTCCAAATTATGAGGGTTTATGTAACGTTCAGATTTTTAGATTTTACACATCTAGAACATCTTGTAGATGTGGAACATCCCCTAACCGTAGAATATCTCCCAACACCGAAACTTAAAATATTCGCCGGATCTAAAATATCCCGGATGATCTAGAATATCTCTTGGTGCCAAAATAGTCCCGTATTTACCAAGACTATGTGTTCCACAATGAATCTCTTTCTATGGGAACGAGATACCGGGTTTCTTTACTTCCTAGACGGCTCGTTCCAAAAACGAGCATGTCCTGCCGGTAATGGTGAAACGATCGGGAGAAATTCCAGTCGTATCGGGAATCGAAGACTGGAATCATTAACACTTCTAAGCCGATCGGGGCACGACGAGGAGAAAATGGCAGAGACGTGGAAGGAACCGTAAGTAAGTAGGAACGTCGTGCTCGAGGAAGTGTGGGATACCTTTGGTGACAGGAGGTGGGGTACGAAAGGGGAGCAACGAGTTTAATTAAACACACTTAATTAACTCTAATGTATGACAGACCGAGCACGTACAACCCCGACCATCTTTCTCCCTCTCTTTCTATTTCTCGTGCCTTCTCGTTGCTGCACGTAAGACACGCGTGTCTACAGCTGTACATCGTGTAGAAACGGGCATAAATGGCTCGATGGTACACGTGCCGGGTTCGTGAGAACCGGTCAAATAGGCTTCGATCATCGATAACCATTCGATACCGCTTCAATCGCTGTTACATCGTCAGGCAGAAAGATTTACTACCCCGTTTTACAATTCCACTTACTTATACCCTGTGCAAATATATAATTTACAGTCTCATATTCTGCTCGTTTCAAAATATATATTAGTCCACGAATTTGCAGAATCTCCAGATTTCTAAATTACTCGATCACCTCGTTTTATATTATACTTCGTCGACGTAAAACACGTTTCTGCATTGTATTTTCAAGCACGTACAATCGAACTGAAATTCTCGAGCGAAGGAACGGTCGGTTGAAGTACACGTTTCTATATCGTGACGGCCTTATCGTCTCTGTAATTAAACTTTTCAACAAAGTTGTAACAGAGTTAATGCAAAAGTTTCATTGTTCGGATATGTGTATCTGCGTTTCGACTCTCGTCGTGTTCATATAATAGTAAAGCACGGCACAGTTTCGCGAGCAGACTGTAAGGATCGAGCGAAGTATTCCATGTTGTGTAAATCGGTCATAAATGGGTCTGACCTACAGGTGCTTGATTCATGAGAGCCAGCCATATCGGTAATCATCGATCGATTGGCGTAGCTCTCCTCGTGAAGTCTTACGAATATTATCAAAGTGAAACCGTGTGCTTTAGAACTTTCTCTCGCGATTATCGAACGAAAAATGTTGTCTTGACGCAACACTCGAAGGGAACACCTATCGCCACAATTTTCTATGAAAAACAAAATAAATTGTTGTAACAAACACATCACTAAGCAAATAGTGATACCTGCTGATGATACTCGATTTCATGATACTGTATTTGATCAGTAACTGACATCGACAATTTTCTGTGAAAAATAAAATAAATTGTTAGAACAAACACATCACTAAGCAAGTATTCATACTTGCATGATGATACTCGCGACACTGTACCTACAGGTATTTGATCGGAAACTAACGTCGTCGGTATATATGGTAAACGAAAGGGTACTTTCCAGTCGAACAAGAAAGTGATACGGGTTGCTATTATTTCCGGTAATTTTCTAAGTAAGCTAGACCCCATAAAACCGCGAACATATGGAAACGTGTTTCGGTCCCGTCTCTGTTTTTCATCTAGCCACCGATCAGTTAACTATTTGTTTAAGTATAGTGGTCGAACATCGATCTACGGGCTAGCTAATATCGAGAACCACTTAAGGGCAATTGCTATCTTGTCGGGAGAGTCGAACGTTTCCTCGAAACAGGTGCTCTCTTACGAACCGGAGTTTTTCTTCAAAACGAGACGTGTATTTCTATCAATTTAAAAGACCATAGACGAGAATAAACAGGAACCATTTGAAGATATACACGAAGAATCAATCTTCCACTTGAATTATAATGGAAGGTGTATCATTTCCCTCTACCGTAATTGGACGTCATTCGAATACATAAATTCATCGAATCGAGCTTTCACGTTGATGTGTGTGCACCGATGTGGTCCGTGTGGTGCTTCTTTGTGAATCAGGTGTAAAGAGACCGGGCATGGGAGTGGTCGGTCGTGGAAGTTGGAAATTTACGATCCACCGGTAGCCAGAAAGGAGTGGAGTCCGCACTGCAGCTAAGTTCCGATCGGGGTCCGTTCAAGTAATTAGGTCAGTTCGATGCAATTTAATTTGGTGTTATTCGATTCGATTCGTTTCAATTCGACGTCTCGTAATTTGATGCAATTTGTCTCCCTGCGTCGCTATTTGGCACGTGACAATTCGATGCACCGTAATTTAGCGCGTTGCATTGCGACTCGTTGCAACTCGCGTTGCAATTCGAAGCGGTGCATTTCAAAGAGTTGAAGTTCGAAGGATTGAAATTCGAAGCGTTGCAATTCGGCGCAGTACAATTAGAAATATTTTAATTCGGTCTATTGCAGTCTGACGCGTTGCAAATTGGAGCACTGCAGTTCGATGCGTTGCAACTTGAAACATTGCAGTTTTCCAAGTGCAATTTGAAGGGTTGCAATACGACGCGTTGCAATTCGTAGCGCTGCAATTCAAAGCGTTGGAATTAGGAGGCGTCCCGACTAAGCACGTAATTAGGTGTGCGGCCAGGCAAGCAGCTAGGATACTCGCTCCCAGCCACTTGCCTGACTACTCTTCTACTTAAAACGCTCAAAAGATGCGTAACCGAGGAATAAAAGAATCGTCAATTAACCAAAATATCCGTCAGCGTGTCACGTGTTTTGAGCCCCTCGAAGAGTAGTCGATCCATCTCGGAAAGCTCGTAAATCCACCTTTAGAAATCAGGCTGGCTTGCTTCTTCGAACGATAAAAGGAGCGACGGGAGCGTGGAAAAAAGGGGTGAAAGAAAGGAAGAAACAGAGCGGAGATTTAAAGGCAGCGAGCACCGCGTTTCGGCGAGCTAAGGTGCTGCACGACGGAAATAGGTGGGTGAAAATCGAGAATCACGTGTGAAGAGCACTTCGAACTCCGAAAGAGAGGGCCAACGAAGCAAGAAGGCAACGCTCGACGGAAGAGAGGGCGAGAGAAGAAGAGAAGAACGAGTCAAAGAGCGGAAGATTCGAAGGAGGACGGGGCCTCGGTGTGGCTCGTCGTAACTCAAGTCTAGTTAAGAGAGCCATAATTCAGGGGATAGCACCAGGTCCTCAAACGGCCCATAAATTATGGGCTTTTAATTTCGCGATATTAACGGGACGATCGGACGAATGGCAAAAGGCGAGCGTCTCGCGACTCTTTTCGACTCCATCTCGCGTTTCTCCCTCGCTTTCTTCCCGCGAGACTCCTGGCCGAACTTGTCCCGGCTCTCTTTTGTGAATCATGTACTTGTTCGGACATGAATGATCGACGCTAAAGAAATTGCCACGTGCTGGACTGGATACGTGTGGTATTCTACTGCACGCATCGTACAGTATAGTTTGATATGTGGGACACCGAGGACAATTATTTGAACCACGTAATGATCACATTTTTCCTTTTCATATTCTGTGTAGAAACATCAGTTTCACTTGTGAGGTGAAGTATACCCATGTATAAAAATTATTGAGTTTGTCATAGATCATGTTAAAATGTTCGCCCGATGACTGTCATCGTTGATGAATCGAAGAGGAGCGCGTCGAATCGCGTGTCGTCAGCAAAAGTTGCTCGATCGGCCGACGTAAATATTCGTCGTCGTGGGAGTTCGTTGTTCGACAACGGCATCGTATCTATGGCCTCTAAACCGGCTTTCAGCGGTGTTTAGAGGCACTCCGAATTTCCCTCGCCTCGACCACGGATCCGTCCGCATGAATAATTAAGAGCTGGGAGGCAGCTTGACACGCACGTTCGTCGGTAACCGTATAAATCCGGTTTGCCGTTTAAAAACCGACAGTCCGCCGCGAATGAGAAACGCGTTTGCCACGGCACGATGACAAAGTGTCGCGTGTTTTCGCGTATCTAAAACCCCCTCGCGATCTTTGCACCGGAATTCCCTTGATTTTGATTAACCGTCGAGGATCGCCGGTTTCAACGAAACGTCGATCACCGGGCTCGTCGCTCGCGTAAATGTACGCGACGAGCAATTTATCCTCCGGCTCGAATCAAGTCGTTTCGATCCCATGGGAGACGTTCGCAATAATTAACGCCCGAACCGTAATTCAACTGTATTCCCGGCGAATCGTACAATTTGTTACAAAGTGCCGGTAGACGCCGGTATTCCTGGGCTTCTTAAGCCGCGTCGTACATATACGTCGTACACTAAATCGATAAACTCTAACGTATTCGCATTATTAACATTCTTGCGGACTTCGATGTTCCTGCTTACGAGGCTGTATTATATTAGACGAACGACTCGTACTAATTGAGTTATTCAACGTCCCGCCATTTTTAGCGATAAATTCGATTTTTGCATTTTGCGTTATAAAATGTTACTCCGTTAGACACACCGGTTTGCCTCATTTCGCCATTCATTGACCCCCAAAGGTTTTCGATATTTAAAACACGGGTCTCGCTTCTTAAAAGAAGTTGATGCGTGCAACATGAATTTGTTATTGAAAGAAAATAATGTATGTACCATGAATTTGTGATTAAAAGAAAATGACGTATCTATAAAACGAGAATGTTGATCATCTAATGGTGTACGTAACACGTACATCCGATAGATATATGTAATCTTGTACGATATATTATTACTATACCTCGAACGCGCATTAAAATGAAGCTAAAGTTGGTTAATTTGCACACGAGACAGATTTTCAGTCTGAAAATCTTCGTGCAAGCAAAATGTACAACTTATGTATACGCCAGCCTGTTTTCTTTGACGAACAGGTACGAGCGGAATGTTTTTTCAAGAGATTTTGTAATTCAGCAATGGTTTCTCGAGGATGGAATTCCAGTTACGATGCTTGAATAAATTTGTCATTTTACCCGCGAGTTACGGTTCCGTAGGAAGGTGTCGTTCTATTTCGTCATCGTTCAAACATCGTTGTTGAATATCGAGAAGGAATCTTAAACGGGGTACTTGCAACTCAAGGCGAGTCTACTTGACCGCCAGACTCTTTGGATAATCGTCGTTAATATACCAATATTTGCTGTTCATAATTCTGACTCGGAATTTTTACGTCACATCGCGGAGATCATTACAATAATTGTATTATACTGTGATAATAAGGTTAATACAGTTATTAGCCACATATTTTGTTCGTGTAGTTCGACCTTGTCAAAGATAATTATGCATATGTGAATATTTAGTTGTAAGGTTGAATTTACAAAAGTTTCATATTGGATATTAACATTCTTTTGACACGTAATAAATTTCTTGAAAATTTATTTACGCCATAGTTACAGATTTTAAAGAAGTAAAATATAATTACATCGAACAATTAAATCATATATTTTTTTGGCATTAAAAATATCCCCGAAAAGGTTCAAATCCTGTCCGATTTCAAACGCTTTCAGATCGAACAATTTTATACATCATTAAAAATACATATTCATCTGTACGTGGTGTACGATGTATATACTCTCATCCGACAAATTAATGACGACAGTAACAATTAATAATAAACGTTGATCATCTTTTTAGATGTCTGTTATCTCTCCGCTAATTGACAATATATGGTAATTCGTTGTCCGTCTTCATAAATGGCACAAGCGAAACCCGTTCGCTGTCAATCAGAATCGCAAACAAAAAAAAAAAAATAAATGAAGTAGGTAATCTAACTCGTGCGATTAACGAAAACATTAAGCAATTTAAGGGTTTCATATTTTTTCATAATTCTCTGACATTATCGGTCCCCCGAATGCGACGGTCATTAAGTCGGGGTAACGTTCCTCGGGGTAAAATTAAGACCGGTTTTAATTGCCTCCGAGGCGTTTTCGGGCAATCGAACGTTCGTAATGAAGTGTTCGTCGCAGGGTATTCGCGGCCTCTTTGTCGGTAGCCGCTTATCTTGCCGACCGTGAGATAATAAAACCGTTCCCTCGCTACGACAATCATTTAATGGCTCATTATCGTGACGACGTTCTCGCCTCGGCCCCGCCTTTCGAATGTGAGAAAGCCGTTTCGCGAACCCGACTAAATTCACCGGTGTAATTAACTCGAGCACGAGAATTCGTTAAACAGTTGCGCAGAGACCCTCGGAGAGAGATTGCGTTAACTCGATCCTCTTTGTCGGCGGAATCGACCGTTGTCGACTATCGAATGTTGCAAGACAATAATGCTTTCTAACGAATCGTTCGATAGTACGTGCGTCAACGTTTCAACCAGACTTCCTTTGACGTTAGCAAGAAATCACGATCATAGTGAGATCATAGAAAGTCGACTGAAGTCCAAGGAACGACTAAAGAAGTCTACGAAGTGTCTGCGGAAGTCTAAGAACAATTTAAAGAAGTCTAAGGAATGTTTAAAGAAGTGTAGGAACATTCTAGAGAAATCTGGGTAAAACCTCAGAAAATCTAGTAACGTAATAAGTAGTAACCTGACGCGTTAATTAATACTGTGAAAAGCGAAGGGGGATGAAATTTGAAACCAGTAGATCTTCCAATTTTGTTCCATAATAATAGCAGGTTATTATCGATCAGTGCATATAATCGAAATATAAAACGAAATTTAAAAGAAAATACGAAAATATTCAAATATTTTGCGTGGATAACACATTAATTGTCATATGTGAGAATGTAACATATTAATTGTCATATGGGACAATATAACCTATTAATTGTCATATGAGAGCGTATGTACCTTTGCAGGTTAAGATAATCAAAATTCGACTGCTTACCGTTTAGTAGTTTTCTTATTTATTCTCCGTACTCGGTTAAGTTTTTGTTGGCAACACGTTGAACGTTGATTGTCCGTTTGATTCACTATCGCACGATTAATTTCTTGTTATATTTTCTAGCAGAAGATCGACACGGTTCCGCGCACGATGCTGGCATAATAGAAGGCGAGGCACGACTAACCTGCTCTGTTGTGAGAACTTGTTTCGAATCGCGCGGCGAAAAGATTTGTAAACGGTCCCTCATCGTAGATTCGAACAACGCGAAAAGGTCAGTATTATACTTCGTATCGTCTAGGTAACACCGCCAGTTATATCGTTCTCGTTATAAATCACGGTTACACGAATCCGATTCATCGTGACGGTCAAGTGTATTTAAATCGTTGCGCACTTTTTCACGCTGCATCGCGTGTCGAGATTGTTCGCGGCGCTGTAGTCGACCGCGAAATGACAGCAATTTCTTCTCTCTTCGAGTAATTGCTACCCGTGTTTTCTTTTTTTGGTCGCTCGGGCAACTGTTCGCGATTATTGCGTGCCGGAACGATACGATTCTCGCTGCGAGCGTAACAACTTTATTTAAATCGGGTACGAGTGAAAAATTATACGGTGAAAGTGCCAGCCAAAATTGAATGATCGAAGATGCAGAGGAACGAGGCGAAGAACATCTGTTGGTGAGCGAAATTTTTCATGTCGATCTTTATTCTTATTTACTAACACTCAACATGAGCAAAGAGGATGTAAATTGTAAAATTGGTACGTAAAATGTACAGATCTACTGTGCACGATATGCAGTGTCCATGATTATCACAGGGTAAAAATGTTACAAGTAAATTTTTAATTAATCGAGATGGTATATTTCGAAGTGGACGAAGTTCTGGAAGATCCGTGAGGTATCCAACGTGACTATGCGTCCTGCGGAGGACGATTGGTTCTCTCGTGGAGATGTCCGTAGACGTTAGCCCATCAACGACCTCCAGCGTCGAGGGTCAAGGGGTCACTTGTGTAAAACCCGTACGTTACTACCGGCAGGGTGCGCGGCTCCTCCAACGTTATAAAGTCGCGTAACACCTGTTAAGTCCGGTACCCCGTGAGACGGCACGAAATTTCCATTCGACCGCTAATGATTTACCGTCTGGTGCTCGGTTTACTTCCAAGAAAGCCGTCGTTGTATCCTGAAAATGACTTTTCACCGTAGAAACCCGTACACTGTGACGCGAATGAAGTTCGTCACGAGTTTCGAGTCGTATACAGCCTTCCATTCGTCCCGCGTTTACCGACACTGAATATTCGTTTCATTTGCCTTTACTTTCGTTTCACTTCCTACACGTTGCCTAAAAATTTCTTCGACCCCTTTCTAATCCCCGCCGAGAATTCGGTACGTTCTTCGTGAACCTAATTCCTCGGGTTTCTAAGACCCCTACTTTTTTCAACCTTCACAAAGGTCTGATAAAAATGTCAGAACCTTCGGAAGTTTTACCGTTCACGGTGAATTTAAGTTTTTGCCTTTGAAAGTATTTTTGTTGGCAATTAATATTAAAACTATTTGATTCTATTACTATCCTACAACTATTGAGAAGTTTAATGAATTTAATACAACCACTAAATTTGATTTGATGCAACCATTTGATTTAATTCAACAATTTTAAATGAATAACTTTTAACTACATTTTTAGTTTCATACACATGGTGTTTGAACATAGTGAGGCAGAAATATCAGCGAATGATAATAAACATATTATCATCATGTGTATGATATTGTAAATGTAGATAAAAGTTACACATTTAAAATTGTTGCATTCAATTATTTGTTAATAACACTTTCAAAATAATTCATCAACATTTCCAGCTAGAAAGTTTTACAAGTATTTGTCAACAATAAAAATGCTTTCGAGTGCAAAGGGTTAATTACCACTGCTTTCACTCGCATCTAACGCGGTTACAACATTATAGATATAGTAGAAGAGTATCTATCGTTGTTGTATAAAAATCAAACCCACCAAAAGGGTCATATGACTGGCTCACAAGTTTCTTCTTACAAATTACACAATTTGTTAAAACGGTTTCTTCGAAATCTACGTCGATTTTCACGAAAATAAAAAAGTTCGCATATGTTTCGTCGTTTGTTGTCAATTACAATTTCACTATTAATTCCAAACGACTCGTGAATTGTACTCTGGTAGCTTCGGCGTTGAACCGAACGAGCGCGAGTCACCTTACGAAGGTTAATTCACGGTTCCATCGGAGGCAGCGAAATTTCGGCCGAAAGGGGCACATTTGCCCTAAGACGTTTCGTCCGAGGAAGCCAGACGATCGGATGTATCGGTTCATTCATAAGTGGCGGTAGATACGTTACCGTGCGAGTGTCGGTTAGATCGAGGCGTAGAAGCGCGTGCACGTGAGCGGGCATGTGTTGCTGGCAGGTGTGTAGGTGTAGGCTGGCCACGCATACGCGGAGGTGTAGGTGAAGCACACAGAGCCGAGGTGTGTGTATGGTCGGCGTAAGCCGGTCTACTTGGGTGGTCCGTCGAAGAAGGGACCGCACGCAGAGGCCTATCCCCACCAGAAAAACTTCTCTCCCGATATCTCTCTCCCTCTTATTTCCCTCGACGTGTTCCCCCGTTCTCTCGCGCTCGGCAGCCGTCGCACACCATACAACCGGTCTCGTATATACGCACGCACTGACCATCACCTCTGTGTGGATGGCCGGAATATCTCTCAATCTAGCCGGCTGAATTCCGCCCGGTACTTACCGACGTCGAGGACTACTCTCTAAACACGAGCGGAGTAGCGTTTTAACGTTATTCGTGTCCGCGTTCGAATAAATTTTCGGACGACCCGGCTTCGCTGGAGGTCGATCGGAGACTAACTACTACACGGTTCGCGAAAATAGTGCGGATATTCGATTTCTCGATTGACAACGAACATGTGCTTGCACCTGTGCCCGTTTTTAAGTTCAACTCTACCCGACATTTCTGTTTCGTTTACGGAGAGGAAGACAATTATACAGTTTTTAATACATTTAACAATCTACGTATCCTAGCTTTCAAATATTGTCCCAAATGGTTTGTGAAGCCGAGTTAACCCTTTCACTACCAAAATTAAATTTTTGTGATTATCCTAATATAATGGTAAAAGTAGATAAATAATGATAATATAAACCTAATTTCACGTGGAAAACTTGTCTTGGAAATACCATTCGGATTTGAGGAACAAATTATTGAATATGTATTCATGTTTTCACTACCGCGTCTAACTTAATATCTGTACTGTAGCCATTTCGAAGGGCACATGTGCATAAATGCAGACATAAAGAGACACAGCCATATACGGCTCAAAAGAGCATGCGAATACGTGTTCGAACTTGAAACGAAATCATCGGACAGGATTTTCCGGTAGATCCAATATATTCGTGCAAACTAATAGCCATTGCAATCAACCCTTAGATAAATCATTCGTTCAGTTTGTAATTCGTTCAAGTACTTAATTGGCTTAATTTCCTTACATTTTTTTTACATGGAATCTCTTAATAACGTACGGCAATATTAAAAAATCAAACTGTTGAATATGCAGCAAATTTCGAACGGTATTAAGGTCCTCGTCGATCGAGAGAATTTGCAAGGTGTGACACGTAACACGACACACATGTTGCCAAAAAATAAATGAAAGTCGCAACATGTTCAACCTGCTACACGACGAGGCTTTAAAAAGTAGACTTCCATACGCTCCGGCTTTGAGGATACTGCAACAAGAAGATGGCCGACACTTTGAGGTATACCTAATATTTTAACGAAGTAATACGAGCTCTGTCAAATTGGTGACGACTAATTATATGAATTATTGCGTGGTAATTACAATTTGGTATTCGACTTGACCGGCGTACGACGAGGGACCACCCTCTAAGCCCGCATCGGATATCATCGATCCTTTGGCCTCATTAATCATAGGGTATCGCGTAATTTCTCGTGACAGGCTATCGCTTTTTCTCCCTCGCTCCAGTTGTCCTCAGTTTAATTGATTAGAAACGCTTTCGTTTGAAACGCGATCGACGATCGGCGTGCAGGTGTTGCGAGGTTTGTTTGCCGGTGATGTAACATCATTAGCTTTAGTGTATTATCCATCATAACTAACGAGACTCGCAAGGTTCCTTTCGAAAGGTTGCAACGTGCACGATTGTCATCTGCAGCGGTACCTTATTTTGCTCGAACTTGAATTCGTTTATTTTGTTTCGAATTTCCTTGTTCTTCCCATCGTTTTGTCCATGATCGATCGCATTTTATAGATTTTTTTATTAGGTTACTGATTTTGTGCGTCTCGATTGGATGCAATTAGCAAGTGGATCATGACCGGTGTCAGGTTAAATCGATACTACAGACATAATGTAATTTAATGATCGAAAGAGGAGAAATTAGAATAATGTTTCAAGCAGAATCGGTATTGTAATACAATCCGAACAAGGTAGCACATAGAAGAGTTATACGGAAAGATGGAACGATCGGATCGTGATTAATTGTCTCAGTATGAACCGTTTCTACTGCGATGTATCCACCGTGATGTATCTACTGTGCCTTATTTACCGTGTTGTTTCTACCGCGGCAGTTCTTATATTCTCGCGACGCCAGTAAAAACAGACACACGTAGTAAGACATATTGCGATTGCAACTACCAACGATTCGGATAATTAATTTTCAAATTTAATTGACACCGACCGATACGTTATCCCATTTCGTTATCGTCCGTGCTACTTACAAGTTGCACATGAATTTCACGACTCGTAAAAATATCCGTAACATAATTTCCTCGCTGATCTCTCGTAACGAATAAAAAAAAAGGGAAAATACGAGATAAGGTTACATCGAAAAAATGAAACGATTATGAATAATCGCGACGTAGCATGCGGCCGTATCTAAGATGTCAGTCAACGCGTTAAAAAGGCGAAGGAAATACCTGTATCGTGTAAAGTTGAGTGATTACGAGATCCGAGGCGTGGTTCGCGCAAGATTTCGCAGCTGTTTGCGAGAATTTCGAAGGAACTCCCTGATTAAACGTTTCGTCACAACGCTCTATCAAATTTGTAAATCTTTTAATTGCGTAATTCCCAAGTTTTTAAATCATAAGTTCTTAAGTTTTCAATTTTGTAAGCTTTCAATTCCCCCAATTACTAAATTCTCTGTTCCTCAAATCTGCAAGTACTGAAATTCTCAAAACATCAAATTTTCAAACCCCCGAGGTATCAAACACCCACATTCCCAAATCTCCAAATTGTCAAACCCCCAAAATTCCGAATCCCCAAATTGTCAAATCTTCAAATTTCCACCCAAAACCAAATACAATACCGAAGATTTCAACACCCAATTTTTCACACCCCCCAATTGTCAAACCTCCAAATTGCCAAACTCCCCTAATTCCCAAATCCCCAAATTGTCAAATCTTCAAATTCCCACCCAAAACTAAATACAATACCGAAGATTTCTACATCCAATTTTTCACACCCCCCAATTGTCAAACCCCCAAATTGCCAAACTCCCCAGATTCTCAAATCTCCAAATTCTCAAACTCCCAAATTCTCAAATCCCCAAATTCTCAAACCCCCAAAATTCTCAAATCTCCAAATTCTCAAACCCCCAAATTTTCAAATCTCCAAATTCTCAAATCCCAAAATTCTCAAATCCCCAAATTCTCAAATCCCTAAAATTCTCAAATCCCTAAATTCTCAAATCCCCAAATTCTCAAATCCCCAAATTCTCAAACCCCCAAATTTTCCAACCCCCAAATTCAGTCAACGCGTTAAAGGGGCGAAGAAAATACCTGTATCATGTAAAGTTGAGAGATTACGAGATCCGAGGCGTGGTTCGCGCAAGATTTCGCAGCTGTTTGCGAGAATTTCGAAGGAACTCACTGATTAAACGCTTCGTCACAGCGCGCGAGCGCGAAATCACACACACACGTGGCCCGCGATTCATCGACACATGCTCACGCGCGTGTACGCACGCCGCTTTATTACGCGGCGCGGAGTCAGGAATGCCAAGCTTCGTCGCGATCTAATGACTCTCGCTATTAGTCAGCCGAGAGTTTGGCGAATCTGCCTAATCGAGTTGACAGTGTACACGTGCGTGAGCACACCCACGCGCTCCAGCTAGCCTTCTCGTTCTTCTCTTTCTCCCTCCACGAATTGATTGACCGATCGGTACGTTGACTTTAAATAGGTTGCGTGTTTCGGCGTAATTAAACCGGGCGCTTTTGTTTCGTTGTAAGGGGTGTCCCAAAAATTAACGCAACATTCGAATTCTCCATCGTACGTGCAGCAAAGTGTTGGCAACCGTATCAACACATTGTGGACCGGGTTTTTTTTTTATAAGAAGTAACGCGTGTGTCCGGTGATTTTTTGGAAAAATTGAACATGCTCGTAATTAAATATAAACAACTTTTTTATTACATAATGTTGCTTTCAATCTATTCTTCCGAGGAAGTAGAGGAATTTTCTCCAGCATAATAACCGTTATCTTCATTTTCATTGTCGCTTTCAATCATTGCGGTTTTTCGTTGTTTTGTTGGTCTAATATTTGTATCGTCTGAATCAGAACTATGTTCTGAAAAACTATAATTTTCTGAATCACTAACATAGTCGCTTGGACAGTCATACAAATTATCTTCACAAAATTCTTGTTCAAAAAAGTTCGCGACGAGCCATTTTAAAAAATTTAAGAATTGCAAAGGGTTAATTCCAACGAAGAGAAATCTACCCTAGTGCGAAAACTCAGTCACGAGCGTTCCCTTTTTCGATGAAAGCATTGGTTTCCCTTTTTCGTTGCCCGAAGGATCGATCGGTAAGTAACGTGTTGGCCGAAGATCGCAAAAAACGTGTAATTGAAAAATTCCCGCTATAAATGAGGGATCCCCGGTGTAGCCGGAGTGCATTTAGTCGCTGCGAACGAATGAGATGCACAGGAAGCGTCTAATTGAAATAAAATCAAACCAAGGTTAATTCCAAGGTATATACATTGAGATTCCTTTTGGGACGTCGTTGAATCCACATTCCAAAGGTTCTTAGTCCGGAGCTGATAGAGCGATTTTGTTCGGTGCACGGTTTCAAGTATAGGCTGTCCGTCGAGGCTTAAACCGAATGAAACCAGTCCACTGGCTGACAGTGCAAACAGACCCACAATTTTCTCAATGACCCTGGTACTTAACCAAAGTAACCGTTGGCAATAAAGGACCGCGAGCTGGCGATTAACCGAGGTATCACCCCCGGGGGTCTTCTACGTACTTCACCGTTGGACGACGACTAAAAAACAAGGGCGAATGCGTGCACGATGATTCGAGAAAACGGCGAAACCAGAATTATTGCACGATAAATTATACTCGATTCTCTATTTGACTGAACTCGTCCCGTTTACGTGGAATTAATATCATCGCTTACTTTATCGCGTTGTCTCTGATACTCGGTGATTTTAGTATGCTTCATTTCCAAACACGAGGGTGCATTTCTTTATTCGTTCTTTATCGATCAATTTTTTTGGAAGGTCGTGTTTGTTAAACTCTTTTATGTATAATATTTTTATGTTGCAGTTATTATACTCTTTGATGTATCTTTATGTTGTGTTTGTTAAACTCATTCATATATTTTCATGTTGTATTTGTTCAACTCTTTTATATATTTTTATATTGTATTTGTTGAACTCTTTTATGTATGTTTATGTTGTATTTGTTAAACTCTGTTATGTATTTTTATTGCATTTGTTAAATTCTTTTATATATTTTTATGTTGTATTTGTTAAACCCAACCTAATCTTCGAACGAACGATTTCATAAGATCATTTACGTACCACAAGACTACTAGATTATTTAAGTTTCACTAAGTTGGTGAGCGGAGATGGATTTCATTAGTAACGCACAAAAACTTCGTAAGATAATAGACGATCGCAAGAAATAAATAACCATAAATGCTACGATATTATAAACTACGATTAGTATAAACGTAAATGAATGTATCCAACAACGAAGTTTATTTAATAATGCATTTTCATTAGCAGATTTATGTATTTAAATTATATTCATTCCGAAGACGAGGAATTTCATTAAAATCTGTTTTTGAGTAATCGCCGTGTATACCAGCGGAATTAGCGCGGTTACTCCGTAGTTTGCTGTTAAATCGCTAATAACGGTTGCGTAATTTATAGAATTGCGATCTTCTTCGATACGCAAGATCCACGATAAAAGTCCGCCACGCGGATTCTTACAAAATTTACTTCTAACGAACGATCGTTAATTTCCCACGTGAAGCTATCGAAAACACTTTGACCCGACTTTGATCGCGCGCGTAATTCAAACGAACCGGTTCTATCGGAGAAAGAGAAAGCGGCCATTAAGCGAGGGAAACAATCTCCGTAGAAAAAGGAAAGAATCCCGTGGTCTACGATATCGATAACGTCCGATATCGATTTATGAATGATCCGACCGGTTTATCGGGCTCGTAGCGGCTCGATAAAAAAGCAAAAAAAGAAAGAAGCGAGCGAAATTTTCTACGATCGAATCCCTCGACTTTTCCACGGATTCACGTCCCTGTTATTATCGCAACGTTCGCGCTATTAATAAAATCCACATAAATAATACGGATTTATACACAAAATAACTGGTTTAATGTCATTGTATCTTGCATAAATTATTGCTCGATTGGGAAAACAGGTTTCGAGCGTGACGACTCGGTCGTTCGGGATGAAACATCGACGTTGAAGCAAATCGTTTCCTGCTAATATGACAGACGAGTTAATCGCAGCCAATGAGAGCGAAAATACGGCCGGTAAACGCGCGAATATTCGCGAATGGAACGCGCGTGGGTTCTCCGAAACGCGCCGAGTTCGAACAACGCAAACTTATCGATACATTTGCCTGTCTTATCGATAATATTTAATACGTTTATACTCGACGACATTCCGTGGTTACTGCCTTATTTTCGGAAAGCTTCGATTTCTGGTCGGTTTGCAGGTGTACTTTCGTCGAGGTCGGATTAAGTTCACGGATTTTGGGACAGTTTCCAATTATCAAATTTTCAAACCCCCGAATTGACAGATGACCAAATTATCAAATCCACAAATTGTCAAACCCCTAAATTCTCAAATCCCCAAATTCTCAAATCCCCAAATTCTCAAAGCCCCAAATTCTCAAATCTCCAAATTCTCAAATCCCCAAATTCTCAAAGCCCCAAATTCTCAAATCCCCAAATTCTCAAATCCCCAAATTCTCAAAGCCCCAAATTCTCAAATCCCCAAATTCTCAAATCCCCAAATTCTCGAACCTCCAAATTCTCAAATCCCCAAATTTTCAAACCCTAAATTCTGAACCCCCAAAATTTCAAACCCCAAATTTTCAAACCCCCAAATTCCCAAACCACCAAAGTTTCACATCTCAAAATCCTCAGATCCCCAAATTATCAAACTCCTCGAATCTCAAATCTCCAATTCCCCAAATTACCTAATTCCCGAATCTCGAGATGAAATTTCCAAACCCAGAAATCCCGAAATCCTCAAGTCCCAATCACAAATCTGCCAAACGGTAAAATACAATAGCGAATTGCTTGTGCATGACCGTGTTTCGTACCGAATCGGTGTTTCTCGACTAAGATCCGATATGAGATGCAGGCGTTCGCGTGTACGCGACATTAATCGCGCAATAAACATCGTCCCGAATAAAGGAAACACCAAAAAGGCCGGCTAACATTAGTAATGAAAACATTAGCTTAATTAAACGTGATCACTATTGTTGCCAGTCACGGAAACACGGTTTAGTTACGCTAATCCGTTGATCTCGTTTCTGCGGCCAGTTCCTTTCATTACGCGAGCGCTTTTGATCTTGTCATTGATATACAGGGTGTTCTTTAGTAGATGAGATCTACCTCGCGGCCGGGTTTAATGTACAAAGTGTTTGCGTACACGAAAGATACTAAAATAACCGCATAAAAGTTTGTAAACTGACGATAAACTCGTTTTCCACTATAATCTAACAAATTGCGTACCGTCGAAGCTAGCCCGTTTATCCGAATTTGGTCGCTTCTCTCGATTCGATTACCAAAATGGCCGGTCAACGACAAGTTAAATTCGCGTCGAATGATCGTTCGCGAATATTTGTCAAAGGGAGAATATAAAGTTTCTGGGGAGCATGTTGCCTCCAGGGGAAACAATAACACGTCGTTCAAGCTTCACAATTAGCGACGTCGGTAGACAGGTGAAACGAGAAGCAACGCCTCTTTGATGTACGCGTGAACCAGGCTTAATGTTTCTCCTCCACGCTCGCAACCATTATCGGTCGATCATCCTGTATACGGTTCTCTGGTCTTCATCGGCAAGAAACGCTCGGCGTATTCCACTCGTTTGTATCACTTACACGGGCTGTCGCCTCTTCGAAATAAACCTCGGCCCGCGACAAATTCGCGCTTATGATTTATATACCCCCGAGCATTGTTCATTACGTATCGCGGTCGGAGTCGCTGAGCTTCGATTTCTCGACGTACGTTTGCGTTTGCTCGTGTTGGAAACTGTAACGATTTCGCACACATCGTATACTGGCTGAATAACATGCACTAGCGGGCACGAGGTGGTTCCTCATGAAAAAAGAAACAAAAAAGGAACAAAATATTTGATGCAATTTTTTCAATTAAGGCTCAGTTCTTGAGAAAATCGAGTATATACATACTTAAATATAAATATTTATTCGTATAAATATAGAACAGTAGTGGCCCGTACAATGCAAATGGAAATAGTAAAAAAATTGTACTTTAACAGAGTACAATTTAAATTGACTTTATGGACTATGATAGAATGCGGAAGAATTGGATGACTTTACTGTACTACGATTTTGAAGACTGGCCCCCTCACGATATATAAATTTCTATGTATATAAATATATTTATATTTAAGTGAACAAATGTATTTAAGCGAATAAATAAATATTTTCGTTCATAGAACAAATATTCCAACTGGTAATAAAGACAGAGCCGCAAGACACATCCCTCCCGCAATCTCGTCCGCTGAACGGAGTATATAATCTTATGTAATTTAACGTTCTTAAACGGCTACCATTTTTACCGATATTTTCTGCTTTCCGAACGAGCCGGTTGCGGTCGGGTCTGACCGTGGCCGGCCGTTTTCACTGACGAGCCGTTTAGAGGAGAAGCTCGTAATCCTCGAGGAGAGTTCGGCGATAAAAAGCTGTCGGTACCAGGATGACCGTCGATCGTTGCGATAATTGTCCAGAGCCAAAACTGACAAGCGAACCGCTTCAACGAAACAACTCGAGGGGCTCTCGTTTCGTCGTTTAAAAAGCATTCGATACCGAAGGTATCCGTTAAGCAGGTTCAAGGAAGTCTCCAATGACAAAGGCCACTTTACGGCCAGGCTCTTTTCCACTCTGTGCAACGTAACGAGTCTTTTCTCCTCGAGTACGCTCTTCGTGTTCCTCTTCGTGGTCGGGGGCTGCTCTCTCTAACGACTGGGTACGAAGATATCGTGCTCGATAATGGTTACTTTGGACCCCGACCTTATATAACCTGTTGTCCCAGCTGAGCCGCCACCACGACGCACGCGTATCCAACCTACAACGGCGCTTTTTATCCCCCACCTAGTGAAACGAGAGACCTATCCCTCTGTCACTCCCGCTTTCGATCCCCGCACCTTCGGTTCACGGCGAAACGGGTTTCCTGTCTACTTCAGGAAAATCCAGAATCGGCCAATGATCGGCTACGTTTCTAATCCTGCAGGTAGCCTCGTGCCTAAGAAATTGGTACGCGGATGTCGCGTTTACAAATTTTTAGAATATTCAAACCTTTAGTTTCTACTCTGTTGCGACGCTTTACCATGTTAGGCATTTCTATGATTTTCAATTTTAATAGGTATTATGACAAACTTGTAACTTTGAGGATTTTGAAATTTAGGGATATATGGGTTGACAGACACGTGGATGCAAGGATTTATGGATTCAAAGGGGTTGGGATTTAGGAATTTAGAAATATAGGCATATACAAATATAGTGATGCATTCACTGTTGTGGACATATCGTGTAATGATACTGATAGTGGCATGATGATATCTATGATGTAAAAATTTAACGCGTGGATGTACATAACGTGGAAAATAAAGTGCGTGGAAGTACAACGCGTAAAGGTACATCATGGGAAAATACGGTGTGTAGAACTATAACACGTGAAAATACGACACCTGAAATTACGGTGCGTGGAATAACTACGCTTAGAAGTCACAACGCGGTGAAATGCGGCAGATAAAAATGGCAACGTGTGGATATACAGCGCATAGAGAATCGCAACACATAGAAATACAGTGCGTGAAAATTTGTCGCGTCGAAATACGGAGCGTGAAAATTCGTCGCGTGGATTTACAGCTTGTGGAAGTACAACGCGTGGAATTACAGCGCGTGGAAATACAACGCGTGGAATTACAGCGCGTGGAAGTACAGAGCGTGGAACTACAACGCAAGAAAATACAATCGCGTGGAAGTACGGGGCGAAGAATTACAGCGGGTGGAAGTGCGGAGCGAGGAATTACCGCGCGTGGAAGTACGGAGCGAGGAATTACAGCGCGTGGAAGTACGATGCGAAGAAGTACACCTATAAGTACGACAAGTCGAACTATAATATACAGAACGGATCCATGTACAACACATGACGATATACCATAAAATTTCATTTCCCTTTGACACCGAGAGTGTTAAGGTCCCTGGATTCTTATACGATCAGCGATGCATGAACGCGAAACAACATTGTCGACACGTGTGATCGTAAGCAAACGCGATGCATCAAATTAATTCAACGAACAATCAGCAGGGCTGTAAAAGGAATGACAGAAAAGCAGCTGAAGGAAGAACGAGAAGGAAGGAAGGCGAAGTAAATGGAGAGGGAACACGACCGATCGTGGTCTATGATTATGTTCTTGACTTTCGCGGTCAAGCTGCTTCATCCATGCTTCCACGGTTCCCTCTATGGTGTTCCCTTCGTTCGGCTTCGTGCCGCTATTTATAGAGGCTCATTACTTTATTGCAACCCGACTCTGAATTGCATATTCCACCCACGCAGTAGTCGAACAGTTTTTCGGTGCTCGCAGCTATCCGAAAGGATCGCCTCATTTTCTTTTCAAATCCTACGAACGGGATATGCTGTCCATCATCGGGCAGACGTAATTAACGAGACTCGGTCATCCTCGTTCCTGGGAACAACCTGGCTCTCCTATCGTTTCGTTGTAACAGGAGAACGTCCGGACAAAAGTGGACGGTCCCGGGAATATTTTGAGAATTTACTCATTCCAGAAATCGTATATTCGTGAGGCATGAGTCAGCCGGTAAAATACGAAGTTGCGAAGGTATCAGATTTTATGATTCGACGTAGGAAAGAAGAAATGCAACAAAGAACAAGGGGCTTCACACTAGAGTACCACTACATTGATCACTCTATTTAAATAGAAAGCAATGATTCTATATTTCGACGAAGGATAGACGTTCACACAAACACATTAGAAAAAAAACAGTAAAAAATGTTAGTAGTAAATGTGATATTATTCAATCAATAAGACGACAGAAATTTATTAGAATTTCCGCAGATAGTGATAGCAATATAAATAGTGTAGAACAAAGCATATCGATAAATAATAATATATTGTCAAGTGAAGAATGGGAAGACGTCACCGAGTCAGAAGTTCCTCCAGCAAAAATAAATTTTCATTTTCCTCGATTTCTACAAATTCGTATAAACACCACGTTGTTATAATATTTCACAAGGTCCCAAAACTATATAGTACCAGTCAGGTATGGTTCCGATTTCAAAGGGTCAAAATAAGAAATTTGAGATGTTATTTTAAGATCACCCGTCATTTCGTAAATCCGTGTTAACGTTGTCGGTCTTCGGGTAACACGAATTTATAAGAGACGAAATTATGATAAATTACGAACGAATTTCGTCGCGAGCGCGTCTCGTAGCTGGGAGTCCGGGACAGCGTTTATTCGCCGGATCGAGAGTCGAATTTCGCGATCGATCGATGGCCAGATCGATGAACAGCATTCAGGGACGTATTCGGAGAGTTGGAGGAGGCCACCCTGCAGCCGACTTTCGCCACACACCTTGCCGGCATCTCGCCGTAGGCAAGAAGGCGGTCGGCGTCTCGGCTCATTAAAGCTAATAATGTGGATTTACTAATCTCTCTACTCCGCCAACCGGATATATACATCCTCGCCGACTATCCTCCTCTCCGTTTAAACCCGATAATCCGTACCACTGATCGATGTCGATCATCGCGACTCGTGAGATTCATCCACGGTAGCCGGCAACATCATGCTTCCGGATAAAAAAACAATAAAAGAAACTCCTCCGTCACGCGAAACGGCGTTAGATAATTTATCACTTTTATTTCATAAACACACACACTCAAACCCCCACATTCCCAAATCCCCAAATTTTCAAACCCCAAATTCTCAAATCCCCAAATTTCCAATCCCCAAATTTCCAAACCCCAAATTTTCAAACCCCAAATTCTCAAATCCCCAAATTTTCAAACCCCAAATTCTCAACCCCCACAACCTTCAAACCCCCAAGTTCTCAAATCCCCAAATTTTCAAACCCCCAAATTCTCAACCCCCAAGTTCTCAAATCCCCAAATTTTCAAACCCCAAATTCTCAACCCCCACAATCTTCAAACCCCCAAGTTCTCAAACCCCAAAATTCTTAAATCCCCAAATTCTCAAACCCCAAATTCTCATACCTCCAAATTCTCGAATCCCCAAATTCTCGAACCCCCAAATTCTCAAACCCCCAAATTTCCAAATCCCCAATGTTTCATATCTCAAAATCCTCAGATCCCCAAGTTATCAAACTCTCCGAATCTCATCTCCAGTTCCCAAAATCCACAAATAACCTAAAACAAGAGAAGAAACACCTCCGTCACGCGAAACGGAGTTAGACAATTTATCACTTTTACTTCATAAACACACGCGCGATAGATACCCTGTCGTTCAGTTTTGCAAACACAATTTCGCCTCAGGTATCTCGTGTCTCTTTCTTCCTCTCTAAGACTCGGATACCTCAAGATACGTATTTAGATTACGTACTTTGTCACTCGATTTTAATCCAGGAAGTTCGGATCGTATATTTTATCGCTAGTGTTTGACGAGGTGGAAAGTTCAAATCAGGTACTCTTTCAGATCTGTCTGCGCAGACGTAGAAAGTGCGGATCAGGTACTCCGTCAGATCTGTCCGCGAAAACGTAGAAAGTTCAAATTGCATACTATATCATTGATTTTTGCGAACACCGATCGCGAAGGGTTAAAAATGCGAAGAACAAGCGTTCGCACGATTCTAGTATGAATCGAGTCGCAAAAACGACGCAGGTATCACATGGTCATGTTCGTTCGTTTGGTCGGCCGTTAATCATCGCGAGTTTGTCGTAAAACGTGAGAAAATCGTTGTTCCTGACTCGGGACAAATTAGCTCGGCTTCGCTCCACTTACTTTCGCGGAGAAAAAATGTAATAGACCGGCGCATGAGTGGCGATAATGGTAGGGTTTCGAGCCCGGACATAATTAACTACCTTCAAGCTGTATTTAAGAGAGCTGCAAGCAACTGATTATGAATAATGGAATTACGTTTCCACGTTGGAAAAATTTAATTGGCGTCGGAGTTTGCTTTATTAGGCAATCCGCGTGATCCTGGATCATCGAGGTGTCGATGCGAGAAATTATTCCAAGCTCGTTCAACGCCATACTTTATACTTTTCGCTTTTCAACGTCCACGGGAAAACGTTCTTAATTTCCATTCTCTATATGGCAAAAATTCGAAAATTGAAAAATCGGAAAATTCGACCATTTGAAAGTTGAAAGATTGAAAAATTGGAAAATTCGATAATTTGAAAGTTGAAAGGTAGAAAAATAGGAAAAGTGGAACATTCGACAGTTTGAAAGTTGGAAAGTTTAAAAATTCGAAAATTGAAGAATCGGAAAAGTGGACCATTTGAAAGTTGGAAGATTGAAAAATTGGAAAATTCGACAATTTGAAAGTTGAAAGGTTGAACAATCGGAAAATTCGAAAATGTGAAAGTTGAAACGTTGAAAAATTGAAAAATTCAAAAGATCGAAAATCTGCAAATCAGAAGATGTCAAGTTTCGAAGATACGAGAGTTCGAGAATTTATAAAGACAAGAAGTTAGAAAATTAATAGTGGAGGCCCCCCTAAACTCGAAATCCGTAGCAAGTGGCCTATTTGTCCAGCTCTAACGTCGACGGTGTCTCAATGACACAGCAACGACAGAAACGACACGAATTTACGTTCGAGTGTCAGACTGTTAGCAAATGCTCGTAAATTTTGGCCTCTCCGAATAATCACGCGAACGTCTCAGGGTTACGTAAAGACAGCCGGATATTTATGCCCGTAAGCAAGTATCACGATAGTAGTATTCCACTGGTTCGTCGAAAGGTCGATCATCGACCTGCACCTTATTCCAGGGCGCTTAACCCGGTTATAGCGCTGATCAATTTTTCATTTGCCACGGCGTTTGTATATTTCGTCACTTCGTATTTAATGATCCAATATCTTCATTTCCATCCTTCGTACAACGGACTGCTATTTATACTATTATTCTCGATAGCAACTCCAATTTTTTTATTATCTTTCACTCTCAATTTATTTATTAACGTAACCACTGTGACATGACTATGACAACCCATTTGAAACATCAGTAAACTCTTTAAACAATGACGTTTCCAAAAATAAATTTTCAAACCCGCCTTCATAGTTCAACATCTAAAAAGATATTTTTAGATACCTAAATTGCAACTTTCATTTCTTGATTATGTATCTCTTCTAATTTATTCATTAAGGTAATCTCTGTGACATGACTATGTCAACCTACTTGAAACATCAGTAAACTCTTTAAACAATGACATTTCCAAAAATAAATTTTCAAATCCGCCTTCATAATTGAACGTCTAAAAAATATTAAAAAATTTAAAGTAAAGGGTTGATAATTGCAATCTATCGAGCGGGAATTGTTTTCAGCGTGATTTGAAACAACGTGTGTCGATAAAATTTCATGTTGTCTGATCTTGTGAGCTGTCAACCGGTAGTCTGGTCGGTTTTTCGACCGGCTGAGTGCGAGCTCCCCTTCGATCGTATAAATTCATTAAAACAACCCTTCGCCGGTGTCGCGCTGCACAATGTCAATCGAATTCCAAACATACCCGACCCGAACGGAGGGTGTAGCCGTTTTTTCACCCCGCCAGTCGAATCGCTCGGGTTTACATAGGGGTTGCATGCCACCAGCCACGATATTTGCATTCGGCTGTCTCATCTTTCAGTCGTCTTAGCTGTCGTCGACATGGAAACGCGGGACTCCGCTGATAACTATGCGGATTGTTTTACAATCACGTCGGTGAACGCCACCGGACTACCGAATTTTCGTGAAAAATGATGCTCGTTCAATTCACGCACTAGCCAATTTTATACAATTTATAAGTTTTATACTTTGTGCAATTTCGTTTCGTTCGTTTCATTCATCGATTTCGACTTTCTACAATTTCGTTTCATTCATCGATTTCTACTTTGTACAATTTCATTTCATTCAGCAATTTTTACTTTGTGCAGAATCGTTTATTAAAATTTTTAGTTTAGGAATCTCAAAGACAAATATTAAGATTCTTGATCGAAACACTCTTTGATCTTCGCGATTGAGATCATTTGTTAGTCTCTTCGCGTAACTCAAGCTTTGAATTAGGTTTTTAAAAATACACGAAAAGACAAGCGATTAATTTCGTACAAGAGAAGAGTTGTAGCAATTATTCGAGGCGAACGTGGCACTAAACGCGTTAAATTGTAAAATGGAACAATCGTACTCCGAACAAGAGTAATTATAGCGTGTCTTAATACACGCGGCTGTTTCCGCCGTGGCAGTTAACCTTCGTCAATATTATCCGCTTACGGGCACACGTTTATCATATTCGCAATTTAAATATAACATTTCCAACGCGAAGACACACGTAACGAAACAGCTGTAACGCACCAAACATATTTGCCGATACAATATAGAAATAACAAACGATATCGTCATACGCATCTAATATTACACGCACAATACTTCTTTCTATCGAAAACACCTTTTTCCAAATATGCAGAACATTCTTCGGACTAATTGTCGGCGCTTCAGAGAAAAAAAAAAGAACGCTGATTATGATTATAATGAACACTCCGTACGATGCATCCGGAGGAGAAGAAACGAGGAAAAGGGTTCCTCGTAATTACGTAAGAGAATCAATTAAGCACACGAATACCCGAAGAGCCTATATTCATCCTACCTAGAGCTATGTTCATCTACCTACCGGGGGTTATTAATGAACTCGTCAGATATCCGTTAAACGCTCTAAGCTCGAACTCTTTCGTCCACTCTCTCTCTTTCTTCGAGCGATTAGTAGTCGCCCTAAGCACTCGCGTTATCCCGAGGGTTAACGGGGACGAATTGGTAATTAATATCCGGTGAGTGTACCGAGGGTGGGTCCCGGGGTTTGCGCGAATAAACCGTCAGGGTGGATCCACACGGTCGCGCCCCACTTCCGAGACGGTAATAGGCGTTCCCTAGGGAGCTCTGTTGCTCCTTTTATTTTCCCGTCAAACGACTCTCTTTATTGGATTTCGTTTGATCGACGCTTTACTCGCGGTCGAGGCATAAGAATTCGAGGAATCGTGTCCGGTTTGAACTTATTACTTGTAACTACTTCATGAAAATGAAACTCGGTGTTCAAACTTTAACATCTTAGTGTTAAAAGTAATTGATCATAGTAGACACTCTGTACATGTGAAGCTGTCCCATTCAGTAGAACTTATTGGTTGTAAAGATATTACTGTACATCAAAAGTGAAATTATTTTTATGTAAAAGATAAAAAGGTAATAATGAAACTATAATTCTAAGATGAATTTTATGATGATTTTAAGATGATTTTAAGATTGTACACTTCAGCTTTAGATCGAGGCGCAAATTGAAATTACTGAAATTCTAATTTTATTCTGAGCCAAAAAATATCATATTAAAAATCCAATTAACCCTCTTAGATCGCAGTTTCTTCAATTTCTAAGTCGAAATTAGAAATTGGTTTCAACTTCGAATTCGACGAACATCATCGAGAAGGTTGTTCGCGGTTTAAATCAACACTTCCACGTGTATATAATTTTTGAGCAGTAAGTAACGACCCTTTGTGCCGAAGGAAATTTTAACTTCTATACTTAACATAGTTATCCGTTCGAGTGTTTTATTAACGACCCTAGCCATGTGATTAAGCGTCATAAAATAAATTACGCGATCGTAGGATGGATTCCTGTTCGTATCGCGAATAAATTTTGCCGAACGAAGTATACGTGGTCGCGAACACGTGTATTATTTTATTATCCCGTTGGAAATGTGACCACCTTGCACGCGGATTGGCGTAAAAATACGACCGGCCATTCGTCGAGGCGTTTAGTCATTTTTTCGCGAAATTTCCCTTTATCGGCAACTTGTACACCTTAAAAGCTAACGAGCTTCACGGACGTTGATCGGCTCAACGGGACGAACATAATAATTATAATTTGACGATCGTGTAATCCACGATGCGTGACATCGTACAGCAGATAATTCGTATTAGATAATCGCGAATTAATCGTGCACTTACGCGTCCTGTACGTTACGTACGCGTTGGCTCGGTTCGCTCGTTTGGCTGCCGTTGTAATTAACTTTCCACGGTCTCGTGTGGCCGGCGTGATTAATCGAGACGTGTCTATGAATTTATGGATTTCATTTAATATCTCAATGCACGGTAGGCAAAAGACGGTAATTGAAACACGGCTTTGCCGTACCGCCAGGCGAGACGGAGAGAACGCTACGCCCGCAATGACTTCGAACAACGTGATTCTACTTAACCGTTTGATAAAGTAATTAACTTTACGTGGTACCTTTAATCAGATAATGGCTATGTACTGTTCTACCGATTATCCACGCCGACCAAAGATCATTTTAATCGCCCGCGGTTTTTGAATAACGCTTTTGACTAGGCGGTCGATATTCGTAAATGCCTCAATTTCAAAATGTTGCACTCGATTATCAAATGTTTAAATTTTTACTCTTCAAAATGTTTGTAAAGTACCAAACTTCCGAACTTCTACACTTGAATATTGTCTAATTCGTGAAGCCCTAAGTTTGAGAAAATGTCGGATTTCTAAATTCGCAAATGACAAGAATTCTGAATTAGAGACTTTTGAAATGGAAATCAACAAATTTCTAAATCAGAGAATTCTAAATTTGAAGAATCCAAAATATGAAAGTAACCAAATTTCTAACTTAAAAAAGTCTAAAGTTGACAATTACCAAATTTCTAAATTAGACAATTCTAAATTTGAAGATGACCAAATTTAAAAACTAGAGAATTCCAAATTTGAAAATGACCAAATTTGTAAACTATAGTATCCTAAAATTAAAAATAACCAAATTTCTGAACCAGAGAAAATTACAAAATTTCCCAATGAGGAAATGACGAATTCGAAAGCTCGCAACGAAATTAGTGGGCCTGTAATTTACGAAAACGGTACCGGTAAAAAATTAATTTACACGAGCGGTGTGCCGTTCTTTTATCCGATTGTCGGTACACACGGGGACAGGTGTACGTTAAACGACCGCATTAAAACGCATCCGTGTGTTGTTTATCGCGATGCACGTTCCCTTGCTTTCTTTTCATATTTTTTTTCTTTTTGCCCCCAGTTCGTGAATTGTCGGTGTACAATAGACAACTCGTTGCACCGGTGAGAACAATGGGGCATACGGTTCGTTCGACAAGAATCCTTCGACTTAATTTGCGCTCTCGTAATGGCAAATATTCGTTCCCGGAACGTATGATGTTGAGAAATTGAACGAGCTTGTGGCCTTTTTCTTTCTGACGAACAGAGACCGACCGGGGGGTAAGAAAGAAACGGGAAATAACAAAGCATGTGAACGAGGCAGAATACGAGTTTCGCTGTGATCGGCAAAGAAATCGAAGAGATCATCTTAATCGCATGCTGATCGATCTGAAACGGCAGATGATCGAACTGTGAACGTATACTTCGCTAACTGCAGAACCGATGTTCAGCTATTTTTCCCTAAATTATAGCGATATTAAAGAAATAAGGAGTTCTTAGAATGTCTAATACGTCTACTGGCACAATGATTACTGCCGACGTAACCTAATTAAATAATAACCAAAAGAGAAAATATGTTTGACCAGCTGTACTATTAGATATAATAACTACACTACGGATGTTTATACACTTACACACTTACATAATACAGTCAGTTATATTTATACTTACGTATGATTTGTACGCAGCGAATTTCATAAATGACATAATTTGTGTACACATTGCAGACTTCGATATATCACAACGAATATCTGATAACAACGAATCCCCAGGATGAAATGTTGACAATGAAGTGTCCGTATCTTTAATAATAAATTTCCACGTGTTTTACTACGTACACGTCTACGAGCAGTTAACGCGTTGTCTGTTTGTCTACGCTTTAACCACGTTTCCTAAGTACTTCATTTGCCCCGTGTAAACGCCTACGGTGAACCGACTTTTACGGCGTTACATACGCAATCATTTGATCCTAATTTTCTGATATGTATATACCAGTTCACGCCAAATTAACCGACCGTTAAGGAAGTTCCCTGGCTCGACGGTAACGTGTGCGTTATTGCGTTAAGACTCGTAATACGCGCTAAGTAGGCAACAACGTGCGAACTTTGTTTCGTGATTGTATACATATTTCTGTTGGGTCTTAGAATCGATTGTACGACGATTTTATTTAACACTGTTGAGATTTGTTACGCGAGACAGTACGTGTGTGCGTACGAGTGACACATGAAGTTCGTAACATGTCTGTAACGAGTTTACACACATTAGTGAACAGAAGCTAAAGCATATTTATGGTATGCTGAACAGAAGGGAATGTCTATTATTTTCTCATCCTACAATTTCTAACAAACGCATTCGCGACAAATTTTTCCATTTCTAATATCAAGTATCGACGAAAGTAATGAAAATCTGAAGCTGGTTACCAACAAAGTATCGTTAAAGCAAAGATAAAAATTATTATAGAATTCGTTTTGAAATATCGATTATGTGTCGTTTTAAATAACAAGATTTTTATAATTCGTGTACTTGCTTCATATGTAGATAATAGAACGCTTGTTACTGCGAGCTGAATCTATTTAGAATTATATTACAGGTATTTTAGAAATGACGAGTAAAAACAAAACGTAATGTCGACGTTGCTTTCAACCTGATCGATCTCCAAGAATAGTCGATAAATTTGTTTTCCGAGAATATTCGTCGATGTTATTGAACCTAACCCGATTTGACTGCAATAGCTCTGTGCGAAGAATAATTCTCTAACTTCTGTTAGAGACACTGTTTTCGGATAATAAATTACGATTTACGAATGATTTTGCAAACATCACGATTGACGACTGATTTTGCAAACATCGCAATTGACTAATGATTTTCCAGATATCGTGAAAAACGGAAGGATGCGCAATTAAGGTGAATGCATAATGCGCGTGCACGAGATTCGCCGATATTGGCTGGCATGTTTGCGGTTGCGCGAATCCGCTTGCGCCCTGTTTGAGTCCTCGTAACAAATTTCCACCTGACTACCGGTTAACGATCACCGTGATCGGATATTTTTGATCGTAGATGTATCGGCTTTTTATCTTGCCTTCGGGTAACTCGTTGAACCGGTTGCAGCTTTCCTTTCGATTAAAGTGTTCCATTCGTTCCTCGCGACACGTATCGTCCGTCATTTGACCGAACATTGCCTATCGATCGGATCCTCGACATGTCCCGTCTACTAATTTTCACTGGATACGATATTATACGTTAGCTTCGATGCTTGCTGGATGCACTCGATGGGATTATACAGAGTTCCGAGCTTCGAAGGTACTATCTCGAAGTAGTCTATAGGAAGTTCAGGAATTCGGAGTTGTGGGGATTTGGAAAGATCGGAGTTTGCGAATGTTGGGATCTGAGGACTTACGAACTTGGGAAGATGGAAATTTGTGAAAATGTGGAGTTGGATATGGAGACTCGAGAATATGGTTATTTAAAGATGTCAGAATTTGGGGATGTAGGGATTTCCGACTGTTGAGGACTGCAAATTTTGCGATTTGGAAATTTAGGTAATTTAGTGGTAGGGATTTGGGAATTTGGGAATTCAGGACGATGAGGATTTCGGGACATGTGAATTTGGGAATATGACAATTTAGTGATATGAGAATTTGGGAATATAGAGATTTGAGAATGTTGGGAATTCGAAGTTTTGGCCTTTGAAAATATTGGAATTTGGGGATGTAGGGATTTGGAAATTTAGGAATTTGGGAATCTAGGGATTTGGAAATTTAGGAATTTGGGAATCTAGGGATTTGGAAATTTAGGAATTTGGGAATTTGGGAATCTAGGGATTTGGAAATTTAGGAACTTGGGAATATAGAAGTTAAGAAATTTAGAAATTTAAAAATATAGGAATTTCGAAACGCAGAAATTTTGGAATATAAAAACTTACGAATGCGTAGATTTGGTAATTCGAGAATTAAAGAATAATGACAATATAAGAAATTCCAAATTTGAAAATCCAGAACCTCTCTGCCAAGAATCTAAGAACCTCCTACGAATGACCTAGAGAGTACCTACAGATATTTAGTAAGTTCCTAATGAACTAGATCTTAATAATGCTCTGTTAAACCCGAGTGCATAATTTCACCTAAAGTATCCTCCTTTCGAGTCAAAAGTGTTCACGAAACTCCTTTCATCGTTGCGACAATGCACCTTCAAAATATTACATTCCAGGGAAAAACTTGGTACGGAAACACTTCAAAAGCATCGTGAAACTCGTTTCTGTTCGGTAGCGACGATTCGTGGCGAGTGAATTACATGTTTCTCTTTGTTACTAGATTTGATTGTTATAGAGGGTCGCGTGCAGCGAAGCACCGACAGCATCGAGCCTCTGCATCTTCTTCGGCTGCTTTTTCCATATAACAATTTCCGCAATCTCGTTAACAATACGCACGCAACACGTGTATCTGGTTGTAGCGATCACGTAATGAAACTGCAGGACCTTCGGCTATACCTTACATTTTTGATTTTGCTCGTCTACTCCGTGAAAGTCGTCAGACCGGTTGTTCTCTTCGTTCGATAAATATTCCGATCTTCCTCGTTATGGTGTCGTTCGTTATCGATGACTAACTTCTTTATTATATTGTCAATAATAATATAGATGTCCCCAGCGAGCGTACAATTAGCGGCTCGTTGG
Source organism: Coelioxys conoideus (assembly GCA_947623535.1). Lineage (NCBI taxonomy): Eukaryota > Metazoa > Arthropoda > Insecta > Hymenoptera > Megachilidae > Coelioxys > Coelioxys conoideus. The sequence continues at coordinate 16,970,905 of OX392457.1, read as the reverse complement.
TCGTGCGGAATTAAATCACGGATAAATATCGCTCGCGCGATGTTACGGAAGACAATCACGCGTAAAAATACAACATCGACGATATACGTTTTCGATGTCGTTCGTAAATTATAAACTGTGTTCGTTTTTGATACGCGTTCAATAATAAATTCGATCAACTGGCAAAAGTATTCTTGGAAACAGCGTATCGCTCACCGTAACGCGTAAGTATGTCGCTTCGTCTCTCGATCGATATCGTAAGGGTAGTTTTTCGAATTTGGGTCATTTACGGCTCTTCTAATTTAGACCGATTGAAGACGGTGACGTTTGGAATGGTTTAGATAATAATCGTGTAAAGGTCGGTTAATACTTTCCTGTCAAATTTGAGATGTCTATATAAGATACGGGATATATACATCCAAAGAGGATATAGGGTTATGTGTTTATAGGGCTGTAGAGAATATAAGAATCTGAGTATGTAGAACTGTAGAGGATCTAGAGATCTGAACATATTGGGTTTGAGAATATAAAAACATAATAATATAAAGATTGAATATAAAGATCTGTGGTCATAAAAATCCAAGGATATACATATACCATATAAATATGGACACATGTCATCTTCTTGCACTACTTAAAACGCAAAAATCTTTCCAACATTGACGCAAAACGCAAGAAAATTCGAGAGAGCGTAACGTGTACGAAGAAACACGCAGAATGTTGTCCCCTCTGTGGTCAGTGAAACGAATAAATCACAGCACGAGGAAGCGTTTAAGCGACGAATGCGGGCCGGAAGTGGACCTGTCGTCGACGGCAACGACACGATGAACGCCTCTTCTCGTCTGCTTCGAGCGTTTGCTTCGGTGACGGGTGTAGGTGTATTATATGATCCCCGTTGAAAAGAGGGGAACAAGGGGAGGTCATGGGGAGCTTACAAGCATGTTACGTGGGTGGGCCGCCTCGTGTCTCGGATTCTTCTGGCACGAGGGTATTCCCTTAAAGCGGCTGAGACACGTGGCACCGTTCACAGATTCGGTAAATTGTTAACGAGATTTTCTGTCCGGTCGACCCCATTTTTCGACTGACGTCTGTATTATCGACGATCCTCCGGAAACACGCTCTCGGTTCGCGAACGTTTCTTCGAAATTCACGGACCTCGTAAATACACCGATTTTATTCGTCGTGGACAAAAATGGAAATTATGGAGAAATATTATTTGTTTATAAAGAAAGCAGTGTATTCGTTCGTATCACTATTTATTTGTAAACAACGTTATTTGTTTATTAACAACACTGTTGATTTATTACCAGCGTTAGTTATTTATTAACAACATTATCTATTTATTAGAAACATTGTTTATTTATTAGAAACATTGTTTATTTATTAACAACATGATTTATTTATTAACAATACTATTTATTTATAAATTAGATCAGCAGTTTGAGCTGATAATAATAATCATTGACGAGCGTACAAATTTAATCATAGTTTAGAGAAAGGGATATAATCAGAGGGGTGTCTGACATACCCGGATGGAACATTAAAATTGATCATATTCAAACAACGTTAACATAGCATTTTCAAGTTCCATGTTAATATGAACTATCGAATAATAGATTCGAAGCTATTGCACGTGTTACATGCATAAATAACTTTTTAACCGTATCGGTTTTCGATATTATGAGACGACTTCATTGCAGAGTATATACTCGGAAAACGAAGAAACTATTGAAAAACGATGTTGATAACAGAGGGTATAACGCCTACTTGAGAGCACAGAGGTAATCAAGTTCGGTCGAATCGAGCGAGCGACCCTGAAGAGATTGATGCGCCCGGCGACGCTTAATCGTATACTCGTAAAGACGGATGACGATCGACTTCCTTCCGGGGGCCACCTACGCTTCCCCCGATTGGTTGTCCGGCGTTGAAACGTTATTATCCGTGAAATTTCCCCGTAAATAATTACGCATCGTGTCCGTTTCTGCGAACTCAATCGACCCCATGATGCACATCGCGCATACGAATCGCGATACCCCTCGTGTCCACTTTATCCCAAATTATCATCAAAGTATTTATTGTTCCTGTTGAAATAAATGACTGTGCAGAAGATTCGTGTCCATAAATGGTCGTCGGCGGTACTTCGATAATGAACTAACGTAAGAAACCCATGCTCAAAATGCGGATCTGAGTTTACTGTGCACTGTTAAGAAGGTTGTCCGTTTTAACCTGTGACCCTCGAAAGCTGCAACTTTTTATAAAAAATTCGGCAGAAGAGTATATGCAGCATCGAACCTGAAAGTCTGTTGCACCGAACTGTATTTTTTTCCCATTTTTAATAAAAAAAAAAAATCAGCTTCACCTTTCACGCGTAACCACCACGCCTCAACAGTTCCGAAACGGTCGGTTCGCGGATGATCAATCACTCGTAGCGCAAATTCTATCGAAAGCGAAACCGTCGAAGATAAATCGTAGGATAAACGGCGAGGTGAATCGCGAAGGTAGCTAATACCTATGCGTGGTGGTTCGATGTTTCGTGCCGCTAGTAGGCAAAGAAAACCGTGGCGAAAGAAAACGGTGGCTCGTTAAAGGAACTTAATTGATTTAATGGCAGAAAATCGAGCCGGGATAATCGTCCGCCGCCATATTATTTCAACGTGAAGTAATACCGGCGTGTGTGTTGTCGCGTCGCGGGCATTCTGATGCTGTTTTCTTCGTTGGCCGAGAATCGAGCCGGAGCCCAGCTCGACTTCCTTTCACTAATGGGGTTCCTCCGCTTGCCATCGCGGGACAAACGATCGGCAACGAATTCAATTTCTGAACGGTCGATCGAGCACAGGTGTACACGGGTGGTGGACGTTGTGCCTACAAACTGTCTGTCCGTCATGGTTGATTCTCATTAGCGGCATCGCGAACTTTATACCGTCGTTTATTAACCGCGGAAAAGCGCGCGGTTAACGAGACCGCGTGTGTGTCTACGCTCGAGCGCGCTCGCGCGGCCAATTAATTTAAAAGTTAAATGCTTCGGAACCTGCCGCACGAAACGCGCCGTTATTAATTACGCAATATTACGCTCGCATCTTTCACGCTGTTACGTTCAAATTATCGTCAAAGAGAGCTGAACGCTGATTCATCAAAGTCGCATCCTTCGTCCTAGGCGATGCGAACCGGCTCCTTAAGGGCCCTCCTTTTTACCCTCCTCTTATCGTTTGTCAATTTTATCCTTTGTACTTAAAAGCATTTTCAATATTAGCAAATAGCATCTGTATAACTTTCCAGTTGAAATGTTTCATGAATTTTTTTCAAATTATTATTTATTCATTGTTTATCGCCGGTATTACCGTTTCAATCGAGTGTTCAAGATTATTAGCGAAGAGGGTACGCAACCTCGATATTTTTTTGCTAGATAAATACCTGTTTTGAATCGGTCTCGATGTCGTCGATCTCGCGCGCGATAGCCATACCTACCCCCGGATCAATGTAACGAGATTTTAACGACCGACTCGACTTTCGAAATTATGGTAGCTACGTAATAGTCTAGATGACTCGGTTTAATGAAGTTGACTCGGCGATTGAGAGAATGGGCCTCGTAAACTGATTTTTATCTGCGATATCGAGAAACTGTCGTACGCTGTCGAGGAAAATATGGTACTTTATGATACTGTTCAATTGATATATTCGCTGCGATAGCTTATATATAATTATAGCGAGAGGCTTAGTCGAGAGCACGATTACTGTGTGTCACCGACTCTATGGACAGATGTTCGGTGTTTATAGGGTAACATAGTCTGGGGAACGAGTTGACAAGAATCAAATTAAATCGCGTCGAGTCGCGTACAGTCGAATTGAACAGCGTCGAGTTTGGATGCTTTGTATTCTAGTTGAGTGAAATTTGGTTCGTACCGATTTTGGATCACATCAAGTTCAGATCATGCAGAGTTTGGATCACATTGAGTTTGAATCGCACCGAATTCTAACCATGCCAAAGCGAATTTGGATTACATCGAATCTGGTTCACGCGAAATCCAGAGCGCACCAAATTCAGATTGGAACGAGTTTAAATTGTGTCAAATTCTAAGTATAGCGAATTTGAATGACAAGCTTGTATCATATCGAATTCAGATCGCATCAAATCAAATTAGCTCGATCTGATTCCCGTTCAATCAACTTATGTTGCTCCTTGATCATGACGAATTTTACATTGCATAAAATTGTACCCAAACCAATCGAATCTCTCCAAATTCCGCATATCTAACGAAATAGCTGACCCCAGTATTAAACTCCGAATCCCACAATAAATGTACCATGCATCATTGATTTTCCGAACATATCCTTAACATTTATAAGAAAACAGTACCTATAAAAGTGGAGTCGAAACTGGCGAAATTTCCAAGTTATTCCGCCATTTTGGCAAAGCCAGAATCGTACATAGACGTTTCGTGACGCTATGATCCAAGAACCTAATTACAGTCGACGATAGAGTTGTCCGTAGCGCGGTCATAGAGTCACAGCTGCTTAATTATTCCCTCGTGTAGATGCTTGTCGCGTCATTACGCTTCCGTTCGTCGACAATGCAGTTAGTCCGGTTGATAGGTGATGGACGACGCTGATCTACAACCGGAACAACTCGTTTCGATTGTTTCGGTGTCCGGTGTTGTTCGATTTTCCACGCTCAGCTATCGAACGAAGGAGAGACAGAGCTCGGAGACACGCGTGATGATACCGTAGCGAAACCTCGCGATCAGACAAGAATGATAATTACAGGAGTCGTTAATACGTCGTTAGAAGTGATTTTATTTTAACGACTGTACGAGGGAGAAAACGGAGAATCCAATGTTGCCGGAGAATCCATTTCCTTGGTTGGCGAACATCGATAGGAATTTCTGACAGTCGCGGTAATTAACGTCGTTAACATCCTCGAATGACGCGTGTTGCAACGAACAGTCTATTAAAAGCGCGTTTTAACGCAATATTTGATAAAGATGTAACGATCGATTTTCGGGAATTAACCCATAGCGGAACTAGCAATTACTCGAATGATTATCAAACTAACGCTTACGTTTACGAAAGTGCACAAATTTACGAATATACGATGGTGGAAATGTAAAGACTTCGAAGTATTCAAAATGTTGAAGTCTCAATCTTCCAAGTATCTAAAATATTGAAGTCTCAAACTTCCAAGTATCCAAGACGTTGAAGTTTCAAACTTCCAATGTTCGATGTTCGAATGCTATGCGAAGGATTCAATACCAATTTATTTATCGTTCCGAAGCGTATTCCGAGAACGTCGGTTTTATAATGCAACCAACACAGAGTGAAATAATAACGCATAATGATAAACAACGATAATAAAACAGCGAGACGAAGTCGGTTCTTGCGGCCCCGTTCGAGGGCCGCGATAATGAGCGCTCGTAAACGCGAAGGAAAAACAAAATGTCGGACGCCAGATGGAAATGAACGTTACCGAATCGATCGGATCGTTCCACGAGAACCAGATCGATCCGCTGGAAATCTGTAATAACGCAATTTTACGATCCCGAACGACCGTCGAAAGAAACAAGCCCACCATTAGCTCGGCGGACCAGTTACTCCTCGAAACGCTGTCTCTCCCGTATATAACCTCTCGAATGTGATCGATAAATCTCGTCGGTATTTATCACTGGAAGAGATTTCTTGTCGCGTGTCAGCCACGGGGTTTCACCGGTCTCTTAACAAATCTGCGTTCGCGAACGTGCCGGCGATACAATGCCGCCATTTGTAGCGCGACGCCGGACGAAAACGATCGTTCCAGGCGATTCTCGGTTCTGAAAATACACTTTACGATATCTGGAACGAACGGAAGCCATTCATAGGTTTCTGTAGCCGCCTCTAGGCCACACACCGATCGCTATAATACACGGATGGTGCGTGCCTGTAGCCGGGGTTTGTTATCGTGTACGGCCACGGAGAACGGGAGGCACCTTCGATTTAACCTTAATAAGATCGATGGATCCCACGAGGCTAACCCGATATGGTGGCCGGTTATACGCAAACGTACATGGGATACTGGCTGATTCACAAGCATATTGATCCAATTGGATGTGTGTACGTTTTCTGCGAACGTATTTCGTTATTCGTCGCGTGATCGTTTTTCTTCTTTATCCTGATCGGTCGAAAATTAGAAAGGCACACGATACGCTTTTATTTAAATGTTCGATGACACGAGATTTATGTACCAAATGATAAGATAACGGTCGGATATTAATTGACGAGATACGATTTAACACTGACACTACCAAAGGGGTCAAGTGACCCTTCTACAAATTTCCTACTTCGAATGACACAATTTGTTAAGCTGGCTTTCTTGACATTTATGTCGATTGTCATCAAGATAAGGAATCTATATTCATTTATGTTTCATCGTTCGTTCATTTATTTTTCAACTTCATTTTTAACATCAAAATAATGGTGTCAAATATCAATGATCTTTTGAAGTACCTAGGTAGGTGTGTTCTTTGGATAAAAAATAGGAGGGTTGTATCAATCGAATTCGTTTACTACTTTAACTTCTTTCAGAACATAATTTCCCATGTTAAGATTTTAAATCATTGAACCAAAATTTCTACATTCAAACGTCGAATTCAAACGTTCAAACAGTTCTACATTGAAGATCTTAGTCCACGCATTAATTACAACCCCATCTCTATTAAGCTCACATAATGCTATTAAGAAAATCAAAGTATCTTTAATTTCCTACTCTGAAAACAATTGTGAAAAGATACTTTTATTGCAGTTCTTAGTAAATCAAATACCAAACAACTTTTATTTCTAACATTTTTTCGTTGAATCATGGAAGATGCAAGAAAAATCTCATAATCTCGCACATGTGGGGCATACATGCCCCCTATACATATATGTCCTGAAATGAACTCATTTCTAACATCGTATATGCTTATGTTTGATTTAGCGCTACGGTTGACACTTTCAATAAAAAGAGAAGGTTGTCGAAGAAAGGAAACGAGATCATGTTATTATTAGCATCGTGGTCGCGAATAGGATCCATACGTCGTTGCATAATTAAAGGAACGGTCGAAGCCGCGGGCGATCGCCCGATAAAAAGGCAGCACGAGCTATATGGCGATAAATCAAGCTTTAACGAAATGTTCGCTACGAAATAAAGAGACATTAATTTGCAGGCTTGTTTCTCAGTCGTTGGCTCTCCCCACTAGCATCTCTTTCCCTTGTTCAGCTGATTGGACAAGACAAGCGTACGCACAACGTGACTGGTACATCGAGCGTAGTTTCAAAATTCATCTTTTAACCCCTTGAGCGGAAATGACGGATCGTAGGAATTTTCTGGGTCAAATTCGACTTTGACGAAATGGGGACCGCCGTTCGCATTCACGACTTTCGACATTTATGCAGATAATTTAATTTGCCAAGCTGAAAACGTGCAATTCGAATAGTAAACAGTTCTCGTTCAGTCATTTTTTTTTTTAATTTTTGCTATAGACGAACTTTATATACAGGGTGTTCCAAAAGTGTTGAAGGAACCGAAAATGGGAGGTAGACAGGGTCATTTTGAACAACATTTGCTTTGCAAAGATGAAGCCACATCCCATATTTTTGCAAGGAAAAATGTTCAGTATGACCCTGACTACCTCCCATTTTCGGTTCCTTCACCATTTTTGGGACACCCCGTATACATATGTGTTTACTTGAAAATAGATATCTTTGTGGAACATGAAAAGTTGATAATAAACTAATTCACAAAATCCCGAGCATCGAACTGCGGTCAAAGTGTGCTGCGGGGAAAGGATAAAGCGTAGAAAATAATATTTCGATTTTATTGCCCCGCGTAAACGTTAATGTCACCGAAACGATAAAATGCCAGCTGAAGAGTTCGAGAATGGAGATAATTAGAGTCTAGCCATCGAAGAAATAATACGCTTGTAAATCGACGAGAATTCCTCGGGTATCAATAAACATAAATGATCAACCAGGCTGAAAATTAACGACGTATTTGTCTTCCGTGGAACTCGACTTTCTCGATCGACGGCCATCATAATTCCTCTCTGTTATCGGAAATATTTGCGTCCAATTAAGATCTTCACGCGTTAAAGTTTCCGTTCTAATCAAAAGCGGCCACTGGAAGTCCTTTCTCCTCGTTAAGAAATCGTCGAACGGAGAGCACGGTTTTCCCGCTTGTCGCGTTCCCTACTAAATATCGGCCATTTATCGCGAGTCACGGTCCGCCACGAACGAATTCGCCGTGTTTTTCTCGCTGGCGGATCGCGTTCCGAGCAACGCTCTCGTGCTCGCTCTTTTTGCCCGTGGAAATATTCGTCCGTATGCGTTACACATACTCAGCCCGGAAAGCTAATTAACCATAACTTTCCGTAAATGGATGCAACGCGCGATACCCTCGTTTTATTGCCCGCTGCGCTCAAGGTGGTAACGAATATATTCCTACGGGACAAGATCGTTAGCGGGACTTTTAAAACCCTTTAGGTGCCGCGTCGGTTTCGTGATGGCTGCGAAAATAATTGGGAAAAATCTGTGTTGCTATTCGATACCGATTCGCTGTGTCTATCGATACGCGACGTGTAACAGGCGTTGGAACTTTGTCGCGATTAAAATAAACCTCGGATGTGGAGCAAAGTGTGTTTTTATCGGACGCTCGGTTTGGAGAAAATTCAATTTCCGACGGTGATCGAAGAATTCATTTATTCGGAAAACACGGTGGCTCGTTAGGGCGTCCTGGAAAACACGCGGTACATTTTCGAGCAAATATAGAAACTTTGTTTAGTCGAATTTTTGCGTTACGAGGTACTTTATCGACGAAGATTTTACTACTGCATTAATCATTGTAAGGATTTACAGTTAACGTTGTTTAACCTTTATCATTCCAACGTTGACACGACCTAGCTTGGTTGAATATATATATTTTTATTTGTTCGCCGCTTACAATAAATTAAAAATATGTTTGTTACGCACTCTGCATTATTGCGATACATTTCATCGAAAACCATTTTTTGATCGTTTTTGTAAATTAATTAAAGAGCTGGTAGACAAAAGGAATTAAGAGGTGCAAAGGGTAATGTAAAATATAAATTCCCCGATGCAACTGAAATAGCTGGGTAAGTTGAATAAATAAATATACTTCGACCACGACGGTGAGGTTAACAACTGTATTTTTGTCGTCGCGATTCGCCGTAGAGGTTCGTCGAGGCATTCGATGGCTGAAATGCCGTCGCACGCGATCCAACTAGTAAACATTAACGATAATCGAGTCCCCAGCGATCGTGCCAGTTCTTCCTAGGCGAATGTACGCGAAACAATTTGTATGACCACGCAAGAGTTGCATAATTCTCGCGGTGGTCACGAGAAACGGCCCCCGTAATTGCTCTCGAAATGAACGGTCCGGCGAAAATTCGTGTCCCCACGTTGCAACCCCCTCGCTGTTGCTCTGAACTCTCCATCGAAGATTAATAACGAATTTATCCCGGTGATAAGAGCCGGTTTGCGTCGCGCGAAACTCGGTGATTCGACGGAACGACCATAAATTTGCACGATTAACACCGCGGTGCATTTTCTTCGTCCGTAAAGTGCTAAATTAATGGCCAGGAATGTTAACTGGGAAATCTGGGATGAATTATGTGATTTTTCGGTGACACGATTTTTCTATGACCAAGATTTTATGACTAATTAGTCTGACAACGATAATTAAAAGCGTAACACCGATCTGTAGTTGAATTCGTCGAACCATCCCCTCGAAAAAGGATCGATCTCGCATTCGAGGGTTTTCCATGGCAAATCCAAATCGAGAAAAATTTGGGAAATTCGTCGAGGTAGATCGCAGGTATTTCCTGTTTTCTCGGAAATTAACGACTGACAATGATGCCCGCTGGCCGGATATTAGCGCACGCGAGAGCCCCGTAAAAAGAGTACCTAAGCGGGGGTCCGGTCTCGCCCATGCGATATTACGAGCCGCACGACCGGGTGCAATAACAGTGATTAAGCTTTATCGTGGCCGTTTCAACGGACTATTTATCTGTCGACCGCGAAATTACGCGCTGTAAAGACATAATAGGAACGCGATCCAATATTGTCGTTTGTCCGTGGCGGTACTCGCTGTCTGGAACCGGACCCCGTTCAAAAAACTACCGGTTATTAATCGGGAATTCAGCACTTTTATGTGTTCTAACGCGAGCGTACGACTTCATTTCGTACCGTGTGATCGCGACGAGATACCTCGAATCAAACACTACTGCCATTTCCACGAAAAATTTGTTCTATACCGAAATTTATGTGAACCCTATTTGTACGCACGAAATTAACACTAAAACTACCGACGTAAAATGCACGATTACTTCGATGTTAAAAATGAAGTCGAGAATAAAATTAATAAACAACGGAATACAAATGCACATGTTAGTTCATCTTGATTAGAATCGGGATAGGTTTCGAGAAAACCATCTTAACGATTTTTAAATTGAATTTAATAAATCCGGCGGAGACTTCATTACTTGAATTGCCTTTAACCCTTCGCGCTATAATGACGAGCTACTGACGCACTCGCAGTTCGAAAATGGTAATTCTTGTTTATATTTTTAATACCTTTGAATGTTTAATTCAAGTCTCAATTATAATTTGCACGGTTGAGTATCGATAAATACAGGACAGTCTTGATATTCGAACATTCTTCAATAAATTAATTGTAGCAATGAATAGTGCGTTATGTCTGACAAATTTACCGAAGAAATCATAGCACCATGAGTTAATGTTGTAGCAGTGAATAGTTCATTATGTCTGACGCATTTGCCAAATGAATAGTGCAAGGGGTTAATTTCGAAGGTCGATGTCCTTCCATGTAAATTATTACGTAATGAACGAGAGTTACAAGTGTCCCACTACCGTATGAGGGTAACGTAAGTACGTGTATATTCATCGGGTGTTTAGAGGCATTTCTATCAGGCGTAAAATCGATAACCCGGTTCGAAGTTCCTTCCTCGACGTGGCTGATTAAAGATTTATTTTCTGTCCCGGTAACGTCTTATTGGTATTGTTTCCTCGGTTTCGTGCAGACGGACGATCCTTTGAAACGACACAGGAAAACGTGTAATTACTTTACCTCGCCGACCGAGTGCCAGCTTGATGAATGGTAGAAAACGTTCCTTCGTGTTACTCATATCTGATATACGCTCATTGTCAGGAAACAATTGTTAAGCACTCGGAGGAATAAGCTGCACTCTGCCCCATAAATCAACCGCGATACGCAACCAACTATATTTCTCGGCTTTTGTATGCGAACGACAATTTCCTATAGGTCATTCAGTTGTCGTATTCTTATGCAAACCGCCGGTAAATAATCGTACCCTATTAGATCTCGGTTTTCTCTGTTTTCGTGCCACTATCCGGCGCCGTGTATCCTTCGCGATTGGTCCTAACCTTCTCGCGGATGCGTGTTCCTTGAAAAATGATCGCTGAATGCATATATGCGCTCGCGTTAGAAAAAAAATGGCGGATAACACGAGCGCTGGCTCGGCGTCGCCAGTACGTGCCTATTGTATTTTAATCGTTTCGTGTACCGCCGGAAAACCCGTAATGGGAATGCCACGAATTTCTCACGGGTCAATTTTTGCCGCTTTGACAAACGGCGTTTCGCCATCGGTAAACGATTTACGCGATCGATTCGGTGGATCTTCCGGTTTGCAGATCTTCGACCGTGATGTCGTCTTTTTGATCGCGCGTGAAAGTTCAACGGATAGGTTAAACATCTCGAATCACGGAATGGGGATATTTCTTAAATTCTGCCGGTCGATGACAGGATAATAAAAATCGAATGTTACCTCGCATAACTTTTGCATGTAATCATAGAATAGCAGCAACATCTTAATAAAACCGTCACGAATCTCCATCCGGTTGAGTTTCGTTCTCCGCGTTTTTTTTTTTTAGGGTTCTATGAATTATTAATATCTTAATTAAAATCGACAGTGGGTCCGCGAGGTGAGTCGAAGTCGTGCAGAGTTCTAACGGGTTACATTCGGTACCGGCAATATGATCGCGAGAACATTTTTGCGGGGAATCGTGGGATAATTAACGAATGGTTGCCCGTAAAAAGCCGCGAGCATTCGATAATCCGAATAAAATTGTCGGGATCGTGACAGAGCGAGAACCGTTTGCTTATATAACAACGAGAGGAGCTATTTCTTTCCGGGCGTGAAATATAAAGAAATTTATAAGCCGATGAACGTCCATTAAAAGGTACTAATAGGGAACCAGGCTATTGGACAATCGCCTATTAACGATCGAGCGTGTAACGTATTTAACAGTTTATATTTTCGCGGAAAAAAGTCGATCGAGTATCGGTTATACCTCGCAAACTTTCATGGGAACATAAATTCAACGCGAATCACGAACGGGCATAGGAATATATATATAAATACCGTTTGATTATATTAACTGACCTTTCGCCGCGAACAACAATTATTTCCCGTTCGGTGGAAATTTATTTGCGAACTTGCGTGCCGATCGATGGCCGATACCTCTTCGCGTCGATTCACGTTATTTCGTAACGATCGTGGGACCATTCCAACTCTCATAAGTGAAAAATTAAAATGTTACCAGCGAGTGCTTGTACCGATTGTTTAACCCACTGGTCTTCAACTTGTACGCGCTAACTGCCACGGTAGAGACAAGCGTGCAGTGTAAGACATTTTACGAGCAATTTAAAAACGATTAAACTTTTACCTCGGTATTCTGTATTGTGGGATCGAAAGTTGGTACGCTCTTTTCCTGTATCGATTATTGGATTATGCAAAAGTCGCTGACCATAGATGAACCCTGTGTTAATTAACTGAGATAACAGTAAAGAAATTTGGATATATTTACTCAACTTTTTACCTTTGAAGCTAAAGTTATAGTATTATCGCTATACTCGGGTAATAACCTAGGTAATACCTGAACTTTCGGATCTGTTATCGGATCCATGACACGTTCGCGACAGTCAAGGTGTCAACGATTCCGAAATTTTTCCACGGTACAAACCGATCGGTACTCTACATTCTAACCCACGATCTGAACGAGGTAGACGTCCGAAAGCGTCGAGAATAAAAACGCAACTCACCAGAAGAAGGCCGATCCGAGTACCTGGTGCAGTACACCCAGGCAGGCCAGGGTAACTGCTTCCCGGGATCGGTGGCAGGTGGTCCAGACGCGTTGGAAGCAGAGTTTCCGGTGGACACTGCTCCTGGCGACGCGTTAGTCGTCGAGGTCGTCTCCGAGCTGCTCTTTTCCGAGGTCTCGGAAGATGATTCCAGAAAGTCTTTCGTCAAATCGATGGGTCTCGAAGCGACCTTCTTGGGCCTCGATTTCTTCAACGAAATCGGATCCGTGATCCGTCTGCCGAAGTCCGCCTTCAGGATGTTATCTATACTGAACTTCAGACCAGCCTGATGTTGCAGATTATTATTATTGTTGTTATTATGGTTATTGTGATGGTTGCTGTTATTGATGCCGTTATTTTGCACCCCGTTGGCGGCCGGCACGGTCCTCCCGTTCTCCTCTCTGGCCCCGGGAGAAGCCGGGCTACCAGGTTCCCTCTGAAGGATCTTGCTAACGGATAGCCGATGCTGGTGCACCGAGTTCGCGGGTATGTGCTGCACCTGAGACGTCTGATGCAGATGCACGTGACTGTTGACGTGGTGCAGATGCTGTCCAGGATGTGGCATCAACGAAGCCGTTTCACGGGGATCCCTACAGGCTGCCGGGTGCAGGACGGGGGTGGTCGCCTGCAGCCCGGTGACCGTCATGGCCGTCGGCGGCGACAGGGACAGTCTGGTGACCAGAGGGACGCTGATCGGGGTACGGTGCAACCTCTCCACCGTGGGATACACGATCTCGTGGCCCAGGGCGTGCTGTACCCTCGCCGGGTAGTCGGTGATTTCGGGATCCCTGGACGAGTATCGGGGCAACAAGTGCGGAGGATGACCGGTCTGGTACCTGGGCACTATGACGTCCTGAATGGCCTCCGGGCGACCCGGGGACGAGGCGGTGGCCGACGAGGAAGCCGGCGATCTCACGGAGGACGCCGTGGGCGACGAGGGAGGCTGACTGTACGCCGGTGGACTCGGGGCAGACACATGGTTAGCCGAGCGCTGATAAAACGTGTCGTTGCAGCTCGTCGAGCTGGAAGGCGACGGGGTCGCCGATATCCTGGTGTTCTCCTCGTCGCGAAAGTCGCAGCGACTGCTGGCCGACTCCTGGTCGAACCTGACCGAGCCGCAGCCGCGGATTCCGACGACGCTCGTGGGCGTCGGTTCGCTACCGACGCTCAACACCTCGCTGGTGTCGCTTTCGCAATCGCTGTCGGCCTCATTGCCGTCGTTCCCTCGTATCTGATCCCGTTTCTCCGGGTCATCGGGGTCCAACCGTGTCGCCAGGTGATTCTGCCGGATATCGTGGAGCTCGGACGAGTCCAGACCGATGGACGACGTCGGCGGAGTGTTCGACATCTTTTTTTCGAGCTTCTCTGTCTTCTCCTGGCGAAAGTTCACCCGACGACTCTGTCGCGAACAGGGTTACGCCTCGTTCGACTTTAACCTTGTCATGACGGCTGAATACTCTTGAGATTTTTCTTCCTGTTTCGATCTTCTCGTTGATTCGTCGTGTTCGAGACGATCACGGCAACTACCTAACGGATTCCGTCCGTTTGTTGCTCGGCGTAATCGTCATCTTCGTGCGGGATGCCTGATCATTAACCGAATCATTCGCGAGATACCTCTGACATCTTAGTTACGTATACCTCGTGAATCGGCTCGTAGGACGCACTTTGACGGAAACTTTATTCGTACTCCCCGAGCACTAGATTCTCCGTTCTCTTTCCGACGGACACTGTTCAGCCCTGTTCATAACGGACTGCCGCGATGATTCTCTGGCTCGTGTTCCATCTTCCTCGTCGAACGGACTGTCGCGTGAAAATACACTAACGATCGATCCACCGGAGCCACCGGTTCATTGCTCCAACGGACAGTCCAACCGATAACGAACCGTGTCCTTCGTTAGAAGGATGCTCGGTATCACCGATCCGTGGTAACGTCCGGATGCTCGCCGGAGACGTCCATAATCCATCGCACTCTCACTTTGTCGCGTTCCTGTCGCGCTCGGCGAGTCCGTGCGAACGGGGATAAAACCAGGGTACGGACCGGGTGGTGTCGAAACGACGACGTCGACGCGCACGAAAACTCGGCGAGAACCGAGGCGAAAACCGGAGCCAAGTAATCGGAATGGCGCAGACACCGAAGGGATAGACGAAGACGCGATGTCCCAGACGACGATCGGTGAAACCGTGGAGTCCTGCACGGCGCTGCTAGACGCGGGTTTCAACAGAACCGTTGTGCGACGCTGTGGATCCAGGCCGGGGCTGGTTGTCCAGTTGGTTGCCGCGAAGCGTCTGCGGCGAGGAAGCGGCGGGAGGGTCGACGATGGGCGTTCCTGGGCGTGGATTCTTTGTCCGCTACGCCCCTGAGCTCACCTCTTCAGGGGTGAAGACCCTGTCTAGGGACGAGACTACTCGACATCTGCCGGCTGTCGCCAGAACCAAGGGAACACGTAACGCCCAACGTTCCACCACTTGGTGAAACGTGAACCGCTGATAGGCAACCGAGTACCAGCTTTTCCCCTCTCTTTCGTAGGGTTCTCGTTCCTTCTTCGGCTTCGTACACCTTGGCCAGCGTGGTCTCTGTCGGTCGTTCGTCCCCACCGCGGTTCTCTTCGTGTTTATACGCACGTTACCCTCTCTCTTTGGCAAAGAACCACCACCTCTTCGTTCCACCTGGACGAAACGTTCTCCGTTCTACCTCTGGCTCTCCTCTATCTGCTCGCCGGTGATCCAGTACGCTGCCCCCTCGTACGCTTGTCCTTTTTAGTCGGACGGTGTTCGTCTTCTTCCTGCTCGGTACTCGATTTATCCCCACCAGCGTTTTATCGCGTTTGCCTCCGCGGGGTCGTCTCTGTCCCACTCACCTGGACGACCCGTTTTCCCGTCCCCAGCACGTTCCGCCTGTTCTTTCTGATTCCTCTATCTGCTCTTAGGCGATCCGGCTGCGTTCGCTCCTACCACGTTTAGCTTCTTCTTCCACGGTGGTTCCCTTCTTCGCTCGTCTATTTTTCTTCGCTCGAAACTCGCCGCTTTCCTCGCGCAGTATACCGCGAGGCGAACGGTTTGTCTTCGCCAATTCGA
The DNA here is from genome assembly GCA_947623535.1 of Coelioxys conoideus. Lineage (NCBI taxonomy): Eukaryota > Metazoa > Arthropoda > Insecta > Hymenoptera > Megachilidae > Coelioxys > Coelioxys conoideus. Next base: position 16,954,707 of record OX392457.1, on the reverse strand, counting down.
TCGTCCCTCTTTCTCCGTCGCGTTTATTCGCCATCGGCTCGTTCTCTCCACGACGACGACCACACGCTCCGAGTTGTTCCTCCCTCGAGCGCTGCGTTCCGTGGCCGCGATCGTTTTGCGACCGGTGGATAAATCAATTGCGCGAGCCAACGACGCTATGATCGCCGCTATTACGGTAATACGCCGTTGTAACAATACCCATTCGGGACATAGTACGGGCTTATCTATTCAATTTCATCGTTGTCGGCGAATTGCCGGCCGGAGGGGGTTACACTTTGAATAATTCCGTTCGCGATTCGTTGATCGCAATTTTTATCACGCTGTTTCCACGTTGCTTAATTTCACGCACATTTCTTGCGGGGTTGGATAACGCAATATGTGCTCGGTATTATAGCGTTTTTAAACCCTTGCCCTATAATATCGTTTACTACACGTGACCCACATGACTATTGAAATACAACGAATGTGGCTTATATTTTCACCACGATTGAATTTCGAGCTTAATTTTAATTGCAACGCGTTCATCCACGATGGTCATATCCAAAATATCCCCATCATTTGAGCAATCTTTGTCCGTCTTAACATTATAAGGATAATTGCCCTGTCTGTCGCACTTGCCGACAAAAATCATAAGTTAAGCGGTTAACCTTTTGCGGTAAAATACACGTAACGCGCTCGCGGTTCAAATACCGCAGTTGATATTGAGCTTCCATTTGCACAAAGTAACACATCTTTGTTTGAAACCGATAACTTGATGGACTTCATGTGAACACACAACATATCTGACAAATGACAAATACAATGCGAATACTTACCTAACCCGACAATAACACGTAACACGAGGATCGTATTTCTTGCAAAAACGAGTGCAACGAAATTGCCGGCCGTGGAACTTAATTAAGTCGAAATTAGACGGTGGCGAAGGAAGGCGGGAGAAAAATCGGAAAACCGAGGAACATGGAGGATGCAGACGTTTTAGCGGAGCTAGCTGGGTAGTTTGGCTCGGAGAATATCGATTCCCTTGCACACCGGTTTTTCTCCCTCGAAAAGCGTGGCGTGCATGCGCGCCGTGAATCACGTATTCATTTTTCGTCGAGTTCGTGAGAGAAGCCTCGGGAGCGCGTCAACGTGCTCTCAGGCGATCGTTAAGGCTCATTATGGGCCGATCTTTCAACGGATAGTACGTGGCCGAGCGAAGTGAAAAAAAAAGGAAAAAATAGGAAAAAAGAAAGAAAATGTCAGCTCGTAAATCGTACGTCGGGCGAAGTTAAAAATGCGTCAACATCGATCCGTGACACGTAAACATTAAACGATCTTGTCTCGTTCGCCGCTCGAGAGATCTTGATCGATAGAGATCCGCTTAGATCATTTTCGTAACTTTCGCCCGTCTCGTCTTTTTTCGCCGGTCATAACGCGATAGACAATTTTCTGTCCGTGCAACGCTCGCTGCCGACGTTAATTAAATACCTACGCCGCGTAATTAGCGATCACTTGGCTTTATTCTTTAACGGAGTCGATTCGTTATCGGGTATTTCTGGTTTAGGAAATTAACCGTTCATTCTCGTTTTGCACGGCATATCGGTTCGCGCGTTTCATCGCCGGGGCGGAATTTATCGCCGTGTAATTCCGGCTTCGCAGTCGCGGCTTTTCCACGGGAGAACGCGGAAACCTATGCTAATCCGATCGAATCCTACCGGGATAGTGTGTGTCCACCTAGCTGGCGAACGCGAACGCAAAAGCTTTTACGGCTTCCTTCGTTGGCAATTGTCGTTTATGGGAATTAAAGGGTGGGGACGACTTCGACCGATAGCTAAGAGCTAACTCGCTGCGCCGCTTGCTACGATAAATCGAACGTATTCTTCGATTGTTTTCATCGAATACGTTTTATTACGTTTTACTCGTTCTATAACCTGCGCCATTAACTCTTTCGTTCACGCAAACAGCTTTGAATATTCTTCATTGAACCAGAAGTTGATGTGACCCAACCTGATCGACGGGTTAGACAAAAGACTGCATTTGAGAACTTTATCCGTGTTGCAGTAAACCTTGGCAAATGATCAAAACTTGATTTTCGTTATGGAGAACGAAACTGAGCCACCATTTGCACAAAGTAACAAATCTTTGAAACGGACTGACTTCACTCTGTATCTCAAATGAGTATACAGGGTGTCCCAAAAATAGTGAAAGAGCCGAAAATGGGAGGTAGGCGGGGTCATTCTGGACAACTTTTTCATTTGCAAAAATGCAACCTATCAGATTCTGATTGGTCAGTGTTATTCCTTAATAATTTAAAAATGAAGCCTCATCCGACATTTTTGCAAAGGAAAAAGTTGCTCAGAATGACCCCGCCTACCTCCCACTTTCGGCTCCTTCACTATTTTTGGGGGAGCCTGTATGGTGCCGAAAAATCACTGTAACAAATTACTCGTATCAAAGATAGTATAACGGGATACTCATAAAATAAATAGACCGCTTCAACCGATTAAAATAACGCCCAAAAAATAAATTTCTTACGTTCGTCGCTCTAACAAATGTGCGATGCGAATTCTAACTAGGTCAAGCATATGGTTTCAAGAACGTGACGCGTTCAAAGAATAATTCTAAGAACAGGAAGACACAAACGGTGCGGGATAAATCAAATTCCCTCGTAACTGATTTCGGCTGGTCCGATGTAAATAAATCTTTCATCGAGAGCAAACGCCGCATTCTTCGTCCCCCTTCCTCGGGGTTCGGGCCGAGATGGCGGGATTAAGAGTCCCGGTTGGTCCCAGGTTGGCGAAACGCGGCCAAGAAGCCCGAACTCGTTACCCGCCAGTCGGCTTCGTAAATTTCGTTAGCGCTACCTCGCATTCTCGCCTTAACGAGCGTCCACATGCTCGTTAGTATCCTCGAGGAGGATGGTTCCGCTTAGCTGAGCCCAACAGCATCCGCTCGACTACGTCCCCGCGATTCGCGAGCGGCCATTATCGTTCGACGAATCGATACACTTAATCAATGCGCGATTCCGCGTTGATCCGCGTGAATTTTAATTGTGTCCCGTGTTCGAACGAGCTGCGGGCAACGTTTTGTGCGCAAGAGAGAGCGGAACAGCAAATATTTGCTTCGCTGGCTGATTTGCGATTATGATTCCGGATGGGAGGATTAGTGCGCGATGTAACGCGAGAGCGGAGTTAATACGGGATAGAGCAGATGTGGAAATTGAAATTTTCCGCTGGACCGTTGTTAAATATTTGCGGAGGACCCTGAGAACGATGACGGTGTTTTGGTTTAGATGGAATTTAGAGATTTGATACGCACGGATTGAGGACTGTGGACGCTGGGTCATGGATTTTGATCGTCCTCGGGTTTTCGAGTTTCTCGATTCTGGAATTTGATGATTTTCTTCATTCGTGCACTTTCGAGTTAATGAATTTCCAAATTTTCAGATTTTTATGCAACATTTCCAAATTTCTCGCCCCCGAATAGCTAAATTTTCGAGTGTACGTATGATCCTAAATTTCAAGTTCACAAGTGTCCACATTTTTATATTTCCAAACCCATAGATCTCCAAATTCACAGGTCTTCAAATTCCTATATTGCCGAATTTTCAAATTTCCCAACTTCGAACATTTCCTAACATCCACATATCGAAATTTTCACATCCTGAAAATCATAGATCCCATAATTCCTAAATTTCCGAATACTAAAAATTTCCAAATCCATAAATCTTCAAATTCGCACATCCCCAAATGTCAAAATATCTAAATTCTTGAATCTTCAAATCCTCAAAGGCCCAGTCTCGCGAAATCTCCTTTGCTTGAATCCTAATTTTTTCCAAGTTCGTTTTTACAATCAATGACAACGTATCCACAAATAAAAGCCACCCAATATAGTTTCCCCGCGCATAATCTAATAGTGGTCTGTAAAAATTAAAACGATTAAAAACCTTTTTAACTCTAAAATCATTTATCGAAGATTTGAAACGACCACCGTTCAAGAAACCCCGTATCTCTGAAATTCTGGGGCGCATTTTTCTCCAAGACGTTCTCATTATCGTGCGCCGGTAATCATGCGAAATCACGCGAGAGTCCTTGAGTTATATTCGCAGATAAGTCACGGAAGAAATTGGCCAGAAGCATCTATCAGGCTTTATCTAACTACCGAGGGCTTCTTCCTTCGGATCGTAGATCACACCCTCGAAACATGTTTCGACTTTCGTCCGATGAAATGATTTAATCGAATTTCGATATACCAAAATTGCCGAAAATTCGTAGAACGCTCTACAGTCCCAATTTCATAATATTTACGAATACATAAAAATTTCGCATCAATACGGATTGCCATCAACATAAAGCATCAATGAGGGCATTCATTTATGTTTCATCGTTTGTTTATTCGTTTTTCAATTTCATTTTTTATTTCGAAATAATTGTGCATTGCACGTCGGTAGTTTTAGTGTTAATTAATGTACAAAATAGATCAAGAAGTGGATTTGCAATAAAATGTATACCAATAATGCAGGGTACGTAACAAACATATTTTTAATTTTTTACAAATGACAAAGAAATGAATACATTTTCAACGAACCTATTTATCTGATTTATTTTTATAGGATTAATGCTGCCAAACGATTTGGTTGAAACGAAAAGATTCGCACATACGAGTGCTGGAATAAGCGCTCATTTTGTTGAAAAAATCAGTGTTCGAAGTATGTACGAATTGTGTATAATGTAGGTCCGATTCGGTTAGGCAAAAACCGGATAAAAATCGTAGATAATCGCGGTTGAAATCGCAAACGGTTAGGGAAGCACACAGGGCGCGTCACGGGGTTATTTGCGGCCTTTGGCCAACGATAATTCAGCAAACGTTGCCGCACAGAAACCTAACAACGATTCCGGGCGGACATAACTTCCGCGAGCCGCTATCGCGGAACTCCACACCTCTACTTTATTAACACGCATACACGAACACTATGGTGCACCAGCGCAGATACTCGATATACGACGATACCCGACTGCGTTTCAGAACAAGTACAGAGATGTTCGTGAAATAATGCATCGTAATCCTGTGACTCGTTTTGTAATACGATTAGGAGGCGCTGGGTACTCGAGAAATTTTAGAAGCTCGATTACTCGTGAGGATAATCATGAAATTATTCGTTCACGGCGTAGATTGTTAGCAACTTCAAAAAATCCGCCGTTGGATCGAACATTTGTATAAACATTTTTATAGATCATTCGGTGGCTTTTCAGGTTTTCACGATTTTGGATATGATTCTGTATTGCGTGGCAATTTTTTATGCGTGACAGTGTAGCTTGTGGTAATTCTATTATGCGATGGTATCGCATGATAATTCTGTTGCGTGTTGATACAATGCGCGAGGATAAAATGCATGAAAATTCTTTGGCCGAGCAATACAACTTGTATTTATTCATAATTATGATAATACAAGTTGGATACAAAATGTGATGATTCAACGCGTGGCAATTATAATACGCGGTGATGTCGTGCGTGGTAAGTATCACGCGTAGGAAATAAAGATTCCATTGCGTGGTGAATGCAACGGGTAGCAAATAAAACACCTAATTCCATCGCGTGGCGATTACAACGAGTAGCGAAGATATTACGTGGTAATACAATGCGTGGTTATTCCGTTATGTAATAATTGCAAAGCGTAGTAAATGTGGTATGTAGCGAATACAACGCGTGATTACTCAACACATGACAATTCCATTACGTGGTTATACCACGCGTGGTAAATATTATGCGTGGCAAATGCAGTGCGTGGTAATTCCATTATATGATGCATAGGAAATATAATGCGTGGCAAATATCTTGTGTGGCAATATAACGGGTTACAATTCGATATATGAAAATTCTCCTGTATGACGATAAATGTATCAAATTCATAAATGTAACAAAAATTGAAAAGAGCTGTTTTTCCAAACATCGACTTGCACTTTTCTATAGTAAAACTCCTCGAAAATCTCTTTATATACAAATAAAAGTTTTCTCCATGCAATTTAATGAAATGTACAAGTTTATATAACATACTATCCTCTTATTTAAAGAACGATCCTTCCTTGACTTTACCCTTTGTACCCGACAAAACCAGCACGCCGTTTCACGATAACTCGATTAACAGGTGATAACCGAGTATTTATTAGCTCGCGAGATTTCATTTTGATATGTCTTCGGATTTGCCGGTTGCTACGCCCTCGACGATGCGTTTCTCCGACCGGAAGTTCCACGTCCAGGGGTACAGGCTCGAGCACGCGGCGAGATACCGTGAAAGATTGAAATATTGGTGGTGCTCCTCGGGGATATTCAATGCCGCCATTTATCTCGCTATACGCGCATTTTTTGACGGAACGTTACACCCGTTGCGGGGAGATTAAAGAAAAATTCCTTCGGGGCGAGTTTCTCTTTTTGCGACATTTATATTTTTCGATGTTCGATGTAGATCGTTCGCGAGGTAAAAGAATTCGGCATAATGCCGCTTGTCGATTCCGATCGGATCGATTTCGGTACCGTGGAAAATACGATCGGATAAAAATTCTCAAATCTGAAATTGCTGGGAATTGGTGTCGAATAATTTATTTCGATTGCCGCATCAAATTGCTACCTTAATTAATAAATGATACCCGCATCAGCATATTAATGAGCAGCGATCATTATTTCGCGTTTCTCTTCGACGTGTGGGTAATGCTGAAAATCTGTGTCTGTGCAATGCTTCGGAATTATTGTTATTAATTATCAGCTTTGCATTTAATCAGATACGTGTACATGTTTATGAAATAATTTCGTACCACATAATTTTATATCGTTCAACATATTTTCTTTCGTGGGCTTCATTATTATTTTTGATTATTGAAAACAAATATTCGGTTATTAAATTCTGAAATGTGCTACAAAGGAACATTCTCTGTAATTATAGAATCTATGTACTCGTGTTATATTATATTTTATTCATACGTACTTGAACGTTCATAAAGGAATTTTTATATTTAAGGTATGTATCACAGTGAAAATTGTACGAAAATCTACTTTTTAAATAGTTTTAACATTTTTTTAATCTACGAGTTGCAAAAGATACCACTGGCGTCATCTCGCGGTTAGTGACGAAATCGATGAAACTAAAGATTGCATTTTTTTTGTAAAATCAGTTACTTTTAGACTATTTTAGGGCATGTCGAGTATTCCGTGGGTCAAATTGTACCCGTACAGCTGCATGATTATTTGTTTAAAGCGTTATAATCGATAATGAAAAATAGTGTGTTTTATGGACACTAAATATTGTAGCCATCTAGCGGTAGGCAGGTGGAACTAATTATAAGTAAAATCGAATACAAGTGTAGTTCCCCCAAAAATTTTCGATTTTTCCGTAGATGGCGCTAGTAGTACTATTTCGAAATTGAAGTTTAGAAAACAGAAAAATATAGTTTACGAGATATTTTCAACCTCGCACATAAATCGAATACATAAAATTGAGTTAGCAAATAAATATTACAATATTCCAAAATTATAATAAAATGTATTTCCCTCGTTTATTTGATACATGGATGCACAGATATCTTATAGAGATCGATTATGATGATCAAGGTTTCATAATTGTCCCCAGTTGAAAAATAATTTTGCGCAGTTAAAACGTTACTGTGCTCCTCGCACAAAAATTGCTCGAAAGGCCAACATTTGTTGACAATCAATTAATTAATATCGAAATATCATCTAAATGCAGGTTACTAACATAAATGTTCATGGTGAAGATCGACGCGTTGCGACGGCGCACGATAATTATTTCTGCGTTAGCCATAATTATTGCACGGGTGGCAATTAATTTCTGCCCAGCCGGCAATTAATTTATTGCGACTTGATTAATTGCCGCGTACTCGCCGCCGAAAGACAGTTCGTTACTGTACTGGAGCTGCCTTTTATCTGGCTGCAAACTCGAGCATCATTTTGACCCCTCTCCGATAAAATTACGCGAGAGTCGCGTTTAAGTAATTTTCGCCATAATGTAAGATTTAAGCTTCTCATCCCGTAATTTATGGCAAATCTTATCGATACTAAATTTTATCTCGTCCGACAGAGTTACGACATTTGTACCGCTAGCGCACAGCAATTTTCTTGAAGCGTATTAGCATTAAAGTGATAATTTAATCAAATATAATTTATCTATAAACATTGATAATTTGTTCAAATAAAATTTGTACATAAATATTGATAAATTGGTCAAATATAATTTGTACATAAATATGAATAATTTAGACAAACATAATTTCTATATAAACATTGATACTTTAGCTAAATATAATTTGTATATAAATATCAATAATTTGGTGCAATAAAATTGATGTTAAAACAAAATTGTCAAAATGAAGTGCCTGTTAGTTACTCATTTATTAATGGAAATTACGTTTGAACGATCTTTGTGTTGACTTCGCTGCGGTATCGAGTTCCACTAAATTTTGAAAGGACCAATAAAACGTGGTCGAAGGAAAGTACAGGGTATCGATAAAACGGAACCCTCGGCAGCGTTTCGGAGCTATCGCATTTTTCTTCCGTTATCGACGAGGGATCGTGGGGTAAATGGTGGTCCCTGGGTCCATTTTGCGGATGAGATATTGCGTAGATTTTCACTTTTCACCGTAGACCGGCCATTTGCGGCGATCTTTGAGAACGCCGGTGAAGTATATGCTGTTTGGGAAACACGATTCGTTCCGTGTCGCAGCCATTGTGGTCCCACGACGCGTCGAATTTTTCAAAATCGACCAGGTACGATCCCCTTTCGTCATGCTGGTTTTTCCCTTCTCCCAAACAATCCTGTGAAACGCGAAGGTTCAGCCGTATCGTTCGAATTTTTTTTATGATACCGAATTCGTGATAGTGCTTTTGTAAAAACTTTTCTGACTCATCGATGAAAATCACATTCACGATGTCTCGTCGTGACTTTAATTCTTGAATATGATCTTCGACGATAATTTACCATTTTCGAGGGCATGTTTAACCCTTTGCTCTCAAACAACGACTCACGTTCGCTATTTGGTCTAATAGAATAATTTGTATAAATATTTCTTAACTAAATCTACAGTGTTATACGTGTGATGTTTGAATATTGAAAAATCGACAACTGCGACTCAATTAATAATAGAAAATAATAATTTCCAGAATATCGAGTTACAGTCTCAATCACGTTTCGTAGCTTTAATTAAATGATCAAACAACAAAAGGACAGCGTCCTTGGTAGGGAAAGAATCTGGTGCAAACACGTGCACGCAGAGAGGAATGTAAGAAAAATTGCCTTCTTTCGGTTCACAGTTTATTGCACAGATACAAAAAGGTAAATAAGATGTCGTTGGTTCTGTTTCTACTGTTTATTGGAAACCTTGATACACTCGAGCTTAATTATAAATATCATGTATCGTACCGTACTATATTTACAAGTAATCCGATCGAGCAGGTGGATGCTATCTGTAGTTTGAGTGTGAAGTGTTCGACAAAAAAAAAAAACAAAGAAAAGATCTACGACGACGAATGATCTCGGAACGACCAGGAGGGGAAACTAATATTTCACACGTTGGCGAAAGGAGATTCGCGAAGATTCACGAAGTTCCATAATTAAATATTAAGACGAGAGCTGAGCTACGTTTCTTTGGCTCCCCCGATACGCACGGGGTGATCTCGCAAAATATTATTTAATCCTCGCTGGCCGTTCGCGCTCGTGGCAATTATTGCTCCTGCTTCTCCAGACAAAGTTAAACAAATAAAAAAAAAAAAAAAAGAAAGAAGAAGAACTGTAAGAAGACACATTTGGACGCTGCGTTATATATCATATGCATATGAGTATAAATCTAGATATTGTAGAGCTGTTTATTATAATAGCGATATCTATATCATACGATAATGCATTATTCGCAAACATTCAGAAACTCGGCGTAAATTGTGTGTCAGTCGATCGTGTTTCGTCGTTATCTCTCGACGATGCGGCCGCAAACGTTTCAGAAATACGGAAAAATTATGTCCGATTCATGATTCGCCGAAAATTATTCCAGAAGACTCAAGATCGTCGTACGGTGCCTGTAATTTCCATCGATCGGTGAAAAGTACTATGATCGATCGTTCGCGTTGGCCGCAGCTCGAGATCCAATGAATTCGATCGTTCCTGAACATGGCGAGTAACGTTTATTAGCCATACTTAAATGTACTTCTGAATCTCATCAGTGGCCTATGTTATCTAGTTAATCGTTGTCGGTCCGTTCGCGCGAATCGAACAGCGAAGAAATCGAAATCGGTGCGTTCTCGAGTCGCGCTGTTCGGTCGCGGAATCGATACCGGGATCGTGGCAAAATCCTCGACTTCTAAAGTCGCCGTTCTATCGATATTATCGACGGCCAGCAACTCGACGAACGATGGTTATCCGCGACGGGAGGAAAATGAAAAGAGGACAGCGTGTAGCGTCGTCGAGACGAATAAACGCGAGTTCGATCTCAAAGGATTCCTACTTCATCGACGGTCGATCATGCACGGACGTCGTTTATGCGGTCGTTCCGATCGTATTTCGATACCGCATGATCTATCGAGGACGATAATTTCACTCTGAACACAAATTTTTGACGAATGCTTTCACTTCGAGCACGAATTTTTTACTAATAGTTTCACATCGAACACGAATTTTTGACGAACGATTTCACTCGGAACACGAATTTTTGACGAATAATGTCACTTCGATCGCGAATTTCGGTCCGATCCGTCGATCAGGAAGTACCAATCAGCTGTACCGATGGAGTCCGTGTCGTACCGACACGTCGCATTTACTGACAGAGAAAATGTCTTCGGTGATTCCCCGGACACGCTCGTACCGACGGAAGCGCCACGCAGAAGAGGAAAATAGAGAAACTCGCTTGTACGTTCGAGGAGGCTGCGTTTAATTGATTCTACCCTTGTGGGTCATGTAACTTATACTGTCGGATAATAGTTTCTCCCTGGCCTGTCGTCGCATTCGCGAGCACATGGCCAATATCGTGCCCGCCATGATGCACAGGAAGCCACATCCGATTCCAATGATCGTGCTGAGGACGTTGGATCTCAAGCATACTCTGTCGCCCGTCGTTTCGCTGGGACCTGCAAATTATCGCCAATAGAAATTTAATAGGGGCATCGAAACTCGTTCGTCGATGTCATTCGATACATGGCCGATACGATACACCATATACCGTGAGGGACAAAAGTGATCGTACATTCCACATTCGACCTAAACCTGAACGAGTCGATATCGCTCGCGACCATGGTCTTCGGATGCCAAACGATTGCATTTCCACAATTTACCGAACGTGAGTTAATTGCTTGAACTTACCGCTCCTATAGGCCGTGGTGGAGTTCTGGAAGAACTCGGTGTCAGCCTCACCTTCCTGAAGAACACGCAGCGACTGGAAGAGGTTAACGTTCTCCGATAAGCTGGTAGCCGGCGTGGAAGGACCACCGATTTCTGGCAACGAACGTTTGGCTACGTTTTTGGCATTTCTCCAGTGGCACGGTTGACTCTGTAATTACGAACGCCACGCGTGCAACAGGTACAGATTCGCATACGGATCCAAAGTTAACGATCTGTGGACGGTGTCTACTCACTGGACATCTTCCGTGGCACATACGAACGTCGCACTCGATGTACAACGCTGGCGAACCCGTGAACCTGAACGTCTTCATGTACGCGAACACTTGCGTCTCGAAGAGGCCGCTCTCTGACCAGGATCCACGGAATCTGCTGATCAATTTATCGTCCACGGGACACCCGTATTGATCGATCAGCTGGATTCGCTTGTTTCCGCCGTTGTGCGCGTAGCAGTCGTTCACGACGATGTCGAAACCATCTGGCGAACGAGGAGACGCTGTTCAATTTTCTTTGACATTTTCAAACTTTAGAATATGGACATTGTGTTGCCTTTTTGCTTAAGCGCTAAGTCAAAATTCTAGTTTCAGTAAATCACGCAATTTATCCTCGTCCGTTGTTCAGTTATTTTTGCTTTCTGAGCAAAGTAAAGTAAATCACCGATTCCATAACCTAAGTAGCTCGCGGTTCATTGAGTCGAATCCCGAATAAATAGACAAGGAGCGTAATTTCGGACGATCGAAGGGAAACCACCTTCGAATGATAAAATCGTAGCTCCGTTCGTTCCGTTATTCGAAGGAATAACGCCAGGCAGATGTTACGTTAAGCGCCAGCTCGATTAGGCCTCGGGAGACGAGAGTGTATGAGCGTGAAGCGAAAATGCGTGCAGCTATGCCCGCGTACCGTATTTGCTGCGCATGTAGATAATGAGAGTCAGAGGATCGCCGACGCGAACTGGTCCAGCCACTCTAGTTCCAGTGGTCCCGTAACCGTATCTGATTTCCATGTAGCACTCCGGTGGCTGCAGGGTGAACACTACGGGATTTCCCGTCGCGACTCTGGAAGAAGATATCCGCGTTAAGGCTTCTGCTAGTGCCAGGTGCCCGTTATCTAGTAGCGGGACGACGATATTCATGAACGATATTATGATACCGTTCCGGTCTACATAACCGAACCTAACCGATAAAGAACAATGCTCTGACCGATTCTCCGTTTCCGATACTTACTCCACGTCCAGGAACGGAAAGGTGACAGTCTTCCAGAAATCGTAGCCGTATTCGCAAGTCACTTTGAAATGCTCGTCGAACTCTTCCTCGATCAACGGGTTGTATTGCACCGTGACGGTATTCCACATCAGGTTTTTCTGAAACGCGAGACAAGTATTTTCAATGCCGACGATTTTACTGTTATTATAACATATTATTGCGAGGTTCGTATTTTGGGAGACGAACATGAAGATACGAAGAATTATTTCATTGAGGAAATACACGAAGAAGGGCACGAAGAACTATTTCAATAGAGTCTAGGGATTGAAGAGGTAGAGCAAGGAATTCGATCCTTCGAATCTATAATTCCCAAAAGTATCGATCATTAAATTTGTAAATCTCATATGCTCAACAAAATTCCACAAATTTTCACCATTCGATCGTTTGACTTCTCCAGAGGACACTTTATCTGTTATCGCTCTTATGGTTTATCCACGTCCCACTTGGAGCTAACCTAAGATCACATACCCCGCCACAGATACCAAACGTTCAAAAGAAGCAAAAAGAACGAACAAATATTCATCAGTACCTCAGAGCGAATTGACACTCAAATACCCCATCAAAGATATCAAATATTTAAAAGAAGCAAAAAGAACTAACAAATAATATACTCCCATCCCTCCCATAACCATATAAAATATCCTTCACCTCTCCACAGCTTGTCACGTCAATCTATCATATTATTGAGGTCGCAAGAGTTCTGAAAATGTCTCATCAAGCACATAACCCACCTCAATCTATGCCTATATTATTGAGATTGCAAGAGTATAGAAAATGTCTCATCAAACGCATAATCCACCTGACTCTACCATATTATCGAGATCGTAAAAGTTTAGAAAATGTCTCATCGAACGTATAAACCACCTCAATCCATCATGTTATCGAGATCGCAAGAGCGTAGAAAAATGTCTCATCGTTTGCATAATCCACAAGTACCTCCTCGCGATCGAAGTTAAATGGCAGAGGGTTGACGTTACAGGGCACCGCGATATAAATCACGGTTCACGTGCGCGATCGTTCAATAAATCATGAGCCGTAGGTAACAGAATTATTAGCATCGGCGTGGCCGGACGATACGTCGCGTATTAATACGTCGGTTCGCTAGACACGGTCGATCGTTAAACGTCCCGTCGACAATTGTGTACGATCCCGTAACGCGCGAAACACCGTGTGCGTGGGATAGTGGTATTTTTCCGTGGACGTTAATCATTATTATTCCTTGTCAAATGTAGCCGGTGTTCACGCTGCGTACGTAACGAACCACGCCGGATTATTCCATCGGAAGCTGCGCGTTTTACCTACCGTTGGATTCTTTCTGCTGTCCTGATGATGAGTGTTCTCGCCGAGGGTGCCGCACCGATTCAACTGTATGTAGAACTCGTAGTAATCGCGGCCTGTTCCGTTAACGTACATACAGTCCGGGTCGTAAGAGTAGCCTGCAATTAAAACAGATCGTGCCCTATCAACGATCATCCGCCGCTGAAAGCTTACTTATGGTTGTCATTTGCGAAGATGCTCGTTGATCGTGATGGGTTTAAGCCGCTCGCGAACCTGAATTACGCTGCAGCAGGTTCTTAACGATACAATTCATTGAAACAATGGTCGTTCATCGTCTCGATGAAAACATTCGTAATTGAACAGGGTGGTAAAACTTACTTAAAGAGACCACCCAGTATATTTTTAAAACCGCTAGTGACGATTGTTCTTCAAGTTGGTTCGAGTGCATTAATGGTACCGGCCAGTTTATTATTCCAGAAGGACCATCGCGTATTTAGCTTCAAAATATTAACTCCCTTATAAAGTTCTTTGTTGTAATAAATTCGATACGATTTTTTTGTGTGATTAAATGTTACTATCCCTCATAACGCTTTTGCATAAAATACGTACTAATTGATGAAATACTGATTGCCTGTCGTGTCGAATTACACCAGGCTTATACGACTCGAATAGAAACAAGAACAAGAATTGTTTCTCGCACATGCACAGAATCACGCACAGAACAGAATACATAGTTTGAAATCACGACGGTGGTCAAGAAGGACGAGCTATTTCCAGGTGCATCGCGTGCAGAGAGTAGCAACGCGTTGTGCCTCTTTCAAAATAACGGAAGTACACGGTTTGACCATGCTGGAGACCGGCAAGAGATCTCGTCATGGAAAAAGGAAAATTCTCTGTCGGTGGGCCAGCAGAGATGCATCTCGCGATAATTTCTGCCATTAGCTCGTCAGCGTGTAACAGTTCGAGCGCTGTGTGCCCGTTCGGAATGATTGCGAGCTCCAGAATCGTGAGGTCGCAGACGTGATAGCCCGTCCTTTTAATGCTAACGCTAAACCGCATACGTATGTATGTATTTCTCGTCCGCGAATGTTAATTCCCTGACTATCTAGGGATATTTTTACCTGCGGAGTACAGTAGCCCGGCGAACGACCCGTTGAAACCGATCCTGATCTTCATGTAATCGTCCTGGCATTCTGCCTCGATATCTGTAACAACATTTATTCGTTTATTTAGGAATTTGGGGGTTTGAAGATTTTGTTCCTCGAGGATTTCAAATTTAGAGATTTGGGAATTTGGGGAGTTGAGGATTCGAGAATTTGCAAATTTAGGGATTTGAAATTTTGAGAATTTGGAGAGTTAGGAATTTTGGGATTTGGAGATTTGGGAATTTGGGGATTTAGGAATTTGTGGATTTGGAAATTTTGTTATTCGAGGATTTCAGATTTAGAGATTTAGGGATTTGGGAATTTTAGAATTTTGGTATTCAGGGATTTGAAATTTTAGGAATTTCGGGATTTGAGGGTTTGATGATTCGGAGACTTGAAGATTTGAAAATTTGGGGATTTATGGATTCGAGAATGTCTGAAAGTTTCAGAATTCGGGGATTCAGCTATTTGAAAAATTGAGAATTTGGGAATTTGGAAATTTAAAAATTCGTCAATTTAGCTAGCTGAAAATGATTCAAATGTTTGAAATTAGTCTCTTTCAAGCTCTTAGGTTAGACAAAATGGCGAACATGAGTAGTTCGAGTGCAAGGGGTCAGAATCATCGTCGCAAAGCCAACCAATCCGCTAAATATCGATCCACGTATGTTACAGACGCAGCTACCCCAAATCTAACCCAACCAAACCATCACCGAAATCGTACCACAAATCACCGTCCAATTTCTGATCGAGTACCAGACTGATATTGCCCGTTCGATCGCGATCGATTTGGAGTGGCAAGAGGAGGGCGCGGTGTCGAAATTGTCGGAAAATCGTGCATCCGGTGGTCGGAAAACGGCGGAAAACCGGTCGCCGATGACGAGTGAAAGTAAAGCAGCGAGCCGAGTCCCCTTATAGGCGCTCTTCGTGGTAAGGGGCCGTTTCCATCGTAAACGACGTAATCCAGCGGGAGTGTGGAAGATGTACGGCGTTAGATGGAGACTGGCGATAGTCACAGTCGAGGTAAGTCCCGATGATACAACATTTCGCTGGACTCGGTCGTCCGTTCTTTCTCTCTGTTGCTCGTCCAGTTCGCGCGTGCTGACGCACACACGCGTTACACGCGTGTTCCCGAGGTATGCACGCACGCTTATTAGAATTGCGGATACGTGCTTTGTGTTCATCGGCCGGTAAAACGTCCGAGCGTAGACAATGAAGCCGGTTGTGCAACATCGATACTCGCTCGAGTACGCCGAAGACGAGAGGAGTATTATTGCCCTCGGAATTTTTCGATCCTGATTTCGTCCGTCACCCTCTTTCGCTTCGACCCTTAACCCCTTGCACTACGATTCATTCGGCAAATGCGTCAGACACAATCAATTATTCACTGCTACAACATTGAGGTGGATGAAGAAAGTTTGAATGTCGGGACTGTCTTACATTTCATGATTCTCAACTGTACTAATTACCATTAGACCGAAATTGAACATTCAACCGTACTAAAAATATAAGCATGGTTTACCGTATTGGAACTGCTGGTACGTCACGAGTGTAGCTCGTTATTATAGCGCAGGGGGTTAACTCTTTGGGGCACGGTGGGATTAAAAATGTCACGCATTTTTAATGCGTGGTGAGACATTTTACAGACGTGGTGAAACATGCTCTTAGATGCCTGGTTCTGGACTTATACTCCGCAACCTTTAGATTCCCACAAACATATATCGTTGCATCCTTACACCTTTGGATATTCATTGGTTCCTATATTTTAAGTAATAATAACAGGCGGGATTAAGAACGAATTAAAGGGCTGGCGAATCGAATGATCGTAATTGTGGTTTTATGGCAGAAGAAACAAGAGCATTCGAGCAATTAGAGGAACGAGTACTCGACGATGAGGTATCGTCTTTGCAGAATGATCGCGAGGATGAGAAGAAGCTTGATACCCGAACGGTTATTTCTATAATCGGCCCTTAACCATCGGCCATCAGTTATCGTTTCTTTGTTCCGTTCTGTTCACTATAATCCAACATCTCGCGCGTTTCCGTTTAATGAGATTTAAATGGAAGTTGTTTGATCTTTGACTGATCCTCGCTGTTTCGTCCATATATTTCCTTTACGAGAATAATCGTCGGCACGCTTTGTTCGCGAGGAGGTTGTTATTACAACGATATCAAGTTGTTTTGCCCTGATTGCGGGAAAACTGCTTTCAACCTTGCAAATGAAGCGTTCCTGTCCGAAAAGCGTGCTCGAGTGATTTAGAACCGCGGTGCAGGCTTGTAATCAACGGGAAGAAATCTTGTGAAACGGGAATAATTTCGTCGAAAAAATACTAATGCGATCGTTTTAGAGTATGCAAATGTATCGTTATACATAAATGTGTGCAGCGTCAATTTTGTTATGATCGATATCTATTAACCCTTTGCACTCGAGTGGCGACTTGTGTTTAACTTAATTCAATTTAATTGAATAAATAACTTTCAATTAAATTTATTGTATTATACGTGCAATGTTTGAAAAGAGTAAAAATGCTTTCGGACGCAAAGGGATAATACCCCGCTGAATCTTTGTAGCACACAAACTCCAAATTCCCACATCCTCGAATACCTAAATCTCGATACAGAAAAATCGCAAAATCTGTAAACAGGCAAATATAAAAATCGCTGATCATCCAAATACACGTATCCCCAAACACTCGAACTCGCGAATACCCTCATCCGCGAATCTCCGCACCCCCAAATCCCCGCAAGTTCAAGCAATAAAATTTCTGCAGTTATCTAAGACAAACTATCGAGCAAATAAAGAGGAGGACAGGTAAAAAAGAACAAAGGAAACGGTAGAAGCTGACGGAAGAGGAGAGCAATGATGATGAAGAGAAGCAGAAGAAGAAGAAAAATAAAGGAAATAAAGTCGAGGCCCGAGGTCGTAGAATCGAGCGTGCAGAGGAGGTTACATTAAACCTAATGGGCCTTCTTTCGCGTAATTGACGATACCGCGGGTGGCCTTATATTCCCCGCAGAGAAGGGTTTTACGTCTTCATTAAACGTACAACCTCGACTCCGGAGAACGCGTTGAATTCATCATCGATAAACACGAACACGGGCGGATGTTCATTTCCAGAACACTCCTTCCTACTGCTTTGAATATTTCGTGGCGAGTTTCTGCTCTTTCAGCCGAGTCCATTCAGCTCCTGTCCTCGTTCAGGAATATTAACTCCGAACTTGGCATTACGCAAATCGTAAGTACAATTCGCTGGGTAAACTGAAATAACCATTGCACGAATCCGTTTATGGAATCGAGAAGTACCAAGAAAAGTATAATTCGAACGAAAAACTTCCAATTTCCGTGTTTTCGAACGAATTAAACAGATAACTGCGTTCAACGTATATACACGTCGGTCGAAAACTTCAATTCGATAATGTTAACGTTAATAAATTATTAATTGTTCATCGAATGAACGTCTGTCGTTTTCTCATTTTTCTTTACCTTTATCGTATAATTATATTTTTAATAATAATTAAATTTGATTTTAATAATTTCTAATAATTTTCAATGATAGGTAAATTTGATTTTAATAATTTCTACTCATTTTCAATAATAGTTAAATTTGATTTTAACAATTTCTAATAATATTTAATGATAATTAAATTTGATTTTAATTATATCCAATAATTTTCGAGAATAATTAAATTTGATCTTAATAATTTCTAACAATTTTTAACAACAATTTTTAATAATTGATAATTTTTTGAAACTAAATTCCTCGGTTAACTGAATAATCCACTCGCGTCGATAGAATCACGCAATTTTGTGTGCCATAAATCACCGACGAAATTCGTCAATCACAAAGCAGGTGATTCGATTAATCGTGGAAAATATTTAGCGGTTGTGCAATTTGGAAAATTACGGTCGACACGGGTGATCGATTCGACGAGGGATCAAGAAGAGAGTCGAACGGAGATCCGGACACGGATAAAGCCGATCGAGAGAGGCGTCGAGCACGGAAAGAAGGCGTCGATGGTATACTGTCGAGCACGCCACGACTTTCCAACACCGTTTTAATTGCGTCCACTCTAACGGTAGCCATTCGCCATCCATCGAGGACGCGATGGTACAGCGTGGTCCAGCCTTTGCGATCGATCGATCAACAAGGCTTCGAACATTTCCTGCCCGTTGCGAACAGTAGAAATAATAACGGTGGTAACGGTGTTCGAGGGTGAAAGCGTTTGCTTTCTTGTCGCTGCGTTAACTGAACACGAGATCTGGGATATCGATCATCTTTTCTCCGGATCGTTGATAAAACGAGAAAATTCATTCGAACGACTTCGTTTCGTTCGCGTTCTCTGTGCTCTGTATATAACGGATGGCGATATAGCGCGTGGCAATTGTCGAGCCATTTGGGGATGTGAAAATTTTGGATTTTTGGAATTTGGCCATTTGGGATTTTGTGGAGTTGAAGATTTGAGGATTTAGGGACTTGGGAATTCGGGAATTTGGAGATTTGATTATTCGAGGATTTCAGATTTAGAGATTTGGGGGTTTTCGAATTTTGGTATTCAGGGATTTGAAATTTTGGGAATTTGGGGATTTAGAGATTTGATGATTTGGAAATTTAAAAATTCGCCAATTTAGCCACTTTTAATTGAGATGAGAAATTAGAGGCAGCAATTAAATGATACCACTATAACAAGATTCTACTGTTTACGTTATAATAACTGTGTACTTACGTTGAACTCGAGTGGTGTTTGGCCTGTACCTCCTATGTTCGCGATCCCATGTTTCCGGATGTCTCTTCCAGTCTTCGTCCCCGACCACCCCCGTGCCGCCTCCGCCAGCAATTCCTTGCAACCCCTGAAGCGTCTGAAGGGCTTGTAAATTCGGGCTCAAGGGTCGTCCTTTTAACGAAGGCACAGGGACGTATGCTGCTCCGTCGCCTACGTACACCACCTTTGCGAAAAGCAAACAGAATTTCCGATTAAATTACGCATTCAAACTTTGTTAACCGGAGGTACAGTCTCCGGGAGATAGTCAAACAGGCACAAAGAAACCGTGTTTCACACCCCGACGAATATTTCACTGTTTGCCGAGTATTACACACTTTTGTAGGTGCCGGCAGCGTTTTAACGTCCCTTTTGTTGGCAATATAACTCGGAACGGGGAGGAATCGTTTGCGAGATACGGCGCGGAAACGCGCGGTTTCTGAAGGAAAAATGGGGAAGGATGAAGCAGCAAAAGAAAGACGAAAAAAGGGCGGCACGATCGGCGCGTGACTAACGCTTTACGAGCTCGTTTCTGCTCGAGAATACAGGCGGGTTCAATACGCTCCTTCGTTGGTTTCCTTAAAATACGGTCATGTGTTGTCTTGATATTTGCCACATTTTCATATTTTCATACTTGCACATTTTCACATTTTGATACTTGCAAATATTCATATTTTCATACTTGCAAATTTTCACATTTTCATATTTGTAAATTTTCATATTTTCGTACTTGCAAATTTTCATATTTTGATACTTGCAAATTTTCACATTTTCATATTTGTGAATTTTCATATTTTCCTACATGCAAATTTTCATGTTGTGATGCTTGATAATTTTTATATTTTCCTACTTGCAAATTTCCACATTTTCATATTTGTAAATTTTTTAATTTTCGAACTTACAAATTTTTATATTTTGATATTTGCAAATTTTGCCCGTACAGATGCAACTGTCCGCTTCATCGATAGAAATCCTCTTGCTTCGATTACTTTCGATACGCGGTTACTTATTTCGCGAAACGATGCATCTTCGATGGCAGCTTAATCAAGATTTTAGAAGGATGGTTGTTTGCGTCGAGTAGCGTAATTGTGCTTCGCGCTTAAGTGCCGGGAACGAGGATGCTAATCAACGCGTATGAAATCGTTCGAGTCATCGATGTTGCTCAACGTCAAAATGTTATTAATCACTCAACACGGAGGTTACCATCTCAGATTTGGAATTTTATTTATTTTAGATAGAATTGTAGATAAAATGATTTGATAACTGCGCAGCTAACGGGTGCAAGTATCGTCCTAACTGCACATCCTGCCAACTACAGATACCTTCATAACTGCACGTTTAACAAATACAAATATCTTCGTAATTGCACAACTAACAATTACAAATACTTCCGTAACTGCACAGCTAACAATTACAAATACCTTCGTAGCTCTTCAGTTAACAATTACAAGGACTTTCGAAAATGCACAACTAACAACTGCAAGTACCTTCCTAACTGCACAGCCCACAACTACAGGTACCTTCATAACTGCACGTTTAACAAATATCTTTGTAACTGCACAGCTAACAACTAAAAAAACCTCCATAATTGTACACCTGACAAATACCTTAATAAATGCAAATCCGAACGAAGCAACAACCTCTTCACGCAAAGTTCTTCGGTACTATGTTCACATGCTTCTCGATCCCATCCCCGTTCGATCGAATCGAACACGTAACGACAATGATCAACAATGTCCATCCATCATCCACATCTACCGCAAGAATAATAGTCGCAAACAACTCGATGGAGATGAAAAAACAGCAATCCCTTCGTTGCTTTTGCAATTTCGTACCCCGATAGGTGGTCAGTTAGTAAGATGGGTCAAGCAAGAGGAGGCACGTGGTTGGTGGTAAACACTAGTCGAAGCAAAAAGCAGGCAAACAGCGTCCATATGCCGGTTCCAGTGGAAACAATCGTGTCGTTACACGCTCCTCTTCGTTCGTCCGTTCGTTTCTCGCCTCTTTTTGCTCATTTTCTGCCCGTAACTCGCCTCCCCGCTCGTTCTTGCGACCGTTCGAGCAAATCCCCTTTGTAGCTTGTCCTACACGTCCCTGACACCTAACACTCGCCGACTCTCACGTTTTATTTTGCTCCCGACGCGTTCCGAAATTACTGCTTTTCGCGTATTCCACGTTTCAGACGTTTCTGCAACTCGGACACGGTTAAATGGGTTGCAAAGATCGTTTATGGGCCACTAGAGTGGTTACTGCATCGATCTTGCCTGTACATTCGCGCGCAATGTAGGCATTCTTGGTACAAGGACACCTGTGGACTGGTTCGAATATTTCTTTCGTTAATTTTACTGTTTTCACGTTTTCGAGTCTCTTAATATCAGAATTGCTGAATTCGCAAATTCCTACATTGCAGGTCCCTAAGTTATTTGAAACCATAGATTCGAAAATTTCTACTTTAATATATCTCTGGATTTCTGGATCCCTAGATCACTAAATCTATATATTTAAAAATTTCTACACTTCTATATTCCTACAGTCAAAAATCTCTCGATCCTCAAATTCTTTGAGTACCAAATTACTGAATTCCTTGACCCCAAAATCGTAGATTCTTGTATCCCTACATTCCCAAATACCTACGTCTCCAAGTTAAAATGTCCCCAAATTCCAAGATTCCCACATACCTATCTTCACAAAGTTACTAGGGCCTCCAATTTCTGGATCACTAAATTCCTACATTCAGATATCCATAGACCCACAAATTTCAAGCTCCCCAAATTTTGAGGTCGAAAAATTTCAAGAAACCCAAATTCCAAAGGCCTAACTTTCAAAGTCCTCAAATTCTAAAGTCTCCAAATCGTGAGATCCCCTAATCGTAAATTTTCCAATCACCCTTAAATGTTCATAACTGCAAAATTTTGCACAATTTCTCCGTCGAAGCCAGATTTGTTCTCGACTGTACATACTCGTGCCTTTTCGTTTTATGGCAAAATGGAAGATACTCCCGGAGAGCTTTAAGAGATATCGTTCGGTGGAACGATTTCGAAATAAAGTGCCACTCGTAGAAGAGATTTCAGTGGCCAGAACGAGTAGCACCGAAGGGAAATGATTTTTGGTTTATGTTTCTGATACTGTGTTATATTCGCCTCATCGGACTACATATTAAGGTATTTTATAACACTTGATACGTATTAAGATACTTGATACGCTACAATAAAACGTGGAATCTCGCAGGAAAGTCATAATAAAAGATGATTAAGCAAAATTTATGAGCGACTATATTCATGATTTTCTCACATTTTCAAACGAGATGGTTCGCGTAAATCTATGGTTCAAATACTCTATGACTATAATTTCGTATCGGTCCGAGTTGTTTACGGCATCATTCGTGACAAGGATATCCTGTTTTATAGCGCTTTGATGACTATATCAGTATACTCTTATACCGTCAGGCTTCTCGTCGAAAATTTAGAGTTTGCTCTCGGATTCCTTGACATTTTAACAACAGTATTTCACCGTCAAAGTATGTCAACGCGTTTCACGATCACTAACAAGCAAAAATCCTCGCGTTTCATATATTACGAAGATATTTCAATATGTGGTACTTGGGAGGAGCCTGGCGATCAAGAATCCGCAAGCGTCTATACATTAGGTATACATTAGGGCTGTATATTAGGTCTACTGGAAAGTTATGTCCGATAATTTCGTTTCAAGTTTGAACATATATGCACATGGCCTTTCAACCATATATGGCTCAAAATTTGTCTCTATATGTGACACGTATGTGTCTCTTTGTAACTACATTTATACACATTTGCACACTTCGAAATTAACTACATCAAAGATATTTCATGTCACTGTTAAGCTAGACACGAAAGTGAAAACGTGGGTACATAAGTTCATTATCATATTCAGGATTGCTAGTTCATCATCATATATAAAGTTCATTCAACTGTATATTGTACGAATTCCATCATAGTAGAAACGCTACCGAAGCGTGTCGAAATTTGTTAACAATTTTTGGTGGAGCTACTGTTTCGTGTTGGAGGTGGATCGAAAAATTTGAAGCAGGCGATTTCGACCTTGGTGATAAGACGCTCTGGGCAGCCATCTCTGATTTATCATGACATCGCGAAGACCAAGATATGCAAAACTTCTTTTTGCACAACATAGGAGATTACGGAAAAGCATAACTCGGCTTGATAAATAATTTCGGGCCACATTCGGAAGCTGGAATCCGTAGATCGTTAAATGTACACAAAATTAAATGTTCCCTCGCTCTTCAAAAACGGATGGAACTTTTCGGTGGGCCTAACGTAATCGGACACGATCGGTCTACTTCTCGTCGAATTTTAGTTGCGACGTTGGTAATCATCGGTGGTCGTTAGGCGCGTTTCTAAACGCGATATGTGTCATCATAAACGCGACTCGACGTCCGCGGATGGCGCGTTCCTTTCAAGCTGGAAATTCTCGTCTCGAGTCTCGTCGCGATACGAGCACTCATGCGATGATTAACGGTCGCGTGGTTAGGGTGTCGAAACTCATTAGACTAGCTACGATCGGTCAAGATGCCCTAGGTGAATGTACCTATCCTGATCGCCGTTGCTCTCATCCCTGACCTACACCTGTCCAGCCATCCGAACTCTATCATTTTCAATTATCCGATTACTACAATTTTATGCTCGCCGTAAGACGAATTACTTGTTCTATTTTTCTGACTTCTTCAGGGTGGACAGTGTCCTCGATGCGCGAATTCAGACATTCGCATCTGTAAATCCGGGCATTTGTATCTGCAAATTGTCTTTAGAGATTCTATTAGGCTGAAAAATTGATTGGGGACCTTAATAATTTGCTTGTAGAATCATTGGGTGGAATCAAGGTCTTGAATCATAACTATACTAATAGTAATTATTTGTAATTGCTTGCAAGCATTTGTAACTACTTGAAGTTATTTGTAATTACTTGTAATTGTTTGTAACTTTTTTGTAATTATTTATAATCACTTGTAATCGTTTGTAATTATTCGTAATTACTTGTGGTACAATTATTTCTACTTTTTAATTAAAACTATCGACTTGACGTAATGTGAAAGCGATGATATGAAATTAAGAACGAATTTATGATCAAACTCATTCGCAATTATTAATTCAATTAGTGAATAAATTAATGAATTGCCATAATATGAGGTAATCAATTATTGAGAGTTATTATTCCTTGTATTAGATGTCGAAGGTTTATTACCGCGTACACAGAATGTATTAGCCATTAGCTCGATTGCTTCTCGGCTTCAATCTTCCAGCTTTCTATACCGTGTGAATCGAAGATGCAGAAAATGCATCAAACGTTCGCAGAAAAAGAATTCCCTTCTATTCTACTCGGTAAATCTTTCTTCCTTATTAAAGCAACAGTGCCTTCAACGGTGATGGCAAATTATTCGATTAATAACAACCTCGAAGAAAATTTCATGCAATGAATTATGCATTTCTGCTATAAACTTGTTGACTAATTGGAGTTCATCTTGTTGTCCAATGAAGGCACAGGCGGATTATGGTAATTTGTACATAGGGTATTTCACTTATGTTAAACGTCTACTGCGTTTCCTAAAAATAAGGGAGGAATAACTGACGGAAGCTTTTGTTTTTGGATTTTGTAGTCGTTGGTAAATGTGCGTTCTGAAACCTCACAAGCTTTCACTATTTTTCTACCATCAATAACTAGAGAAGTAATTTGGATGTTCAATTTAGGACACCCAGAATTCTCGTACTTGGTCAGATTCTGTTCAGACTTTCCGTGTTACGGGACTATCTGTTCTTACAAATAATTAGTATCCTTTTTATCTGTAAAATCGAAATTTTGTAATTACTTACAGCTTCGTGATCGCTAGCTTCGTGCGTCAACGCTTCTCTGGTCTCGTTATGAAGGGATTCGTCTTCTTCCGGTCCGGATCCGCTTCCGGCCCAATAATCCTCGGTGGCTTCGTCCAATATCGAGTCCTCGGCATTCCCATCGCCATCCGTGTTTTCGTGATTCGTTGCCTTGAAAATTTACTTGCTGAATCCATCGATCGACCAATAATCATCAGCCGGTACTTGGAATTTCGCTTACCTGACATCGGAGAG
The DNA here is from genome assembly GCA_947623535.1 of Coelioxys conoideus. Classification (NCBI taxonomy): domain Eukaryota; kingdom Metazoa; phylum Arthropoda; class Insecta; order Hymenoptera; family Megachilidae; genus Coelioxys; species Coelioxys conoideus. The sequence continues at coordinate 16,928,787 of OX392457.1, read as the reverse complement.
TCGTCATCGTCAGCAACCACATGATTGCGTATCTAGAACAGAAAAGTGATATTTTCTCATAATGATACTCTAGGATCTAGAGTCTAGACATTCACATTAAACGGCTAAAAATTGTATGTATATAGAACTATTCATATACTTCTGATCAAAGTTTATGATACAGAAATTGGAAATATGAAAATCAATCAATTTAACCCAATGTCTCATTTTCACCAGTCTAACGCGTGACGCATTCGCACTTGCACACATAAGTGCAGTTATAATTTACATACTCAAGGATTGCTGAATGTAAAGTTGACATAAAATGTCAACTTTCTTTAGCTAGTTTAATATTGCAACTGTGATTTGTTAATTATGACTGACGCACCTGATAAGTAAATCAAGCGATTAAGGAATCTAGAAATTCCGAATATGGAAACTCAGAGATGTAGAAACTCAGATATCCAAAAGTTTAGAAATGTAGAAGCTTAGGAAAATAAAGATTTGAAAGTTCACGCGTGTAATACTTGGTATTTCCATTGTCGATCACTGGTATACAATCACTGTAGCCAGCCGAAACATTGAAAACTCAGACATTCACCGGAAATAACAAAGTATCGTCACCGAAATTGCTGGGAATAAAATGCTACGAGCAATAACCATGAATATATCGTAACAATAAAGTTGACAAACGCAACGATCATTTAGGCACCTTCCACCGTAACGTACGCGGGTACACGGATCAGCGAGTGCGATCTGCATACAAAGATCCCTGAAAACGTACGATATTTTGCAAGTACGTCCGCGAAAAAATAGTAGCGGAGAATTTATTCAACGTTCCAAGACATTTCATGCACACGGTCTCCGGGAGTTTTCCCAAAGGAGCCTACGTGATTCCACGAGCGTCCTGAGAAGAAACGCGATGCACGTCCGCTCGCGCGGCCAACAGACCGCGGATTCGCGATAATAACGAAGGACAACGGGGCGGATAGAATCGCGGGAAACCATAATCGTATCATTGCCACGCGTGACTTGGCCTAATCGCGGTCCTGGATCGAGGGAATCCTCGTCGATGCGTCAGCGCGGTCCGCGTGGCTCGCATACAAAGCTCGCACGGGGACGGTTTAACCCTTTGCGCTCCCATGTCGTGCGTGACTCGACGTCGGTTTTTTGTCCCAAGAACTCCTTTGTCGAGTCTCGACATTTTTTCTGATCCAAACAGACAGATGTGTCGCGAAAACGACATCGACAGACGATCCTTATCGAATATTGTCGCGTTCGAACCTCCTCCATTTAACACCCTCGCCATCCACATATGAGTGACGCTCTTTTTCTTCAAGGCTCATCGGGATTCTTAAAGGAACTTAATAGAATAAGCACTGAAATATGAATACAAAATACATGAAATACAAATATTGAAATATAAGTATGACATACATAAAATAAAAATATTAAAATATAAATGTGAAATACATGAAATAAAAATTTTTCAATGTAAATGTGAAATACGCAGAATAAAAATATGAAATACATAAAATGAAAATATTAAAATATAAATATAAATATAAATATAATTACATACATAAATCTAAATATGTCAACTCAGCCGAATTATGCTAACCAACCCCTTGATCTACAATTTCCAAAGCAGACGCGTCATTCGCATCTAATTAATCGTTGCTATAACAAATATAAAATACTCGAAAGTGTTCGAATTGTTTGCTCGAAACTACGAAAACTATCGAACATTCGACTGTATTAGAAAAGTATAAACTCGGTTTGCCATACTTGAACCGCGTATGCGTCACGAGTGTAGCTCGTTATTATAGCGCCAGGGGTGAAGGCCAAAAAGGGACAAAGTTCGCGAAGTTTACAGTACGTGGAACGCATGATGGATTCCCGTGGGATCTTTCCGCGCGCGAAGAGAAGAAAAGTGCGGGGATGAGTCATCCCGGAACGAGGAGATGCCGCAGGATCTGCTCGAGGAGGAACGAGACGCCATGCTCGTCGCATCATGCGAGTAGACTTAACGCGTTGCGATTTGTGTCAGTTCTGTTCTCATAGAACGATGAATTCAATTCTTCCCTCTTTCTCGACTTCCCCCTACACCTTCTTCCTCCTCTCCTTCTTGTTCGTCGTCTTCTTGCGCTTTTAACATCGCCTGTCTCCCTGCCCTTGTTCCATCGGTCGCACTTCATCGACTTCCTTTCTACGTTGTAACGGGTCCTCTTTCTTTGACATCGATCTCGTCCGCTTTAACCCTTTGCGGTTCGTCCGTCTCACGCGATAGATAGTCACGAGACTGAGTCGGTTATGTGATTTTCAATGATGATCTTCGAGCGACGGCATTGCTGCCATGGATCGTTTTATTTCGCTATCGGTTGGAAGTGGTACAATCGTTTAAGGTTTCACGCTATCTTATATTCGTGCTAAGTTATGCTAGAGTTATTGGTGTTTATCGTGTATGCGTATTTGTTGATGTTTAAGGTGTATGCATAGTTATCGATGTTTAAGGTGTATGCGTAGTTATTGGTGTTTAAGATGATAGATTATGTTCGTCGCTACCTGAAGATCGTGTTGACAGTTTAGGACGAACTCGTTTAGTTGGATCATGTAACTGTTTGATTATGTCAAAAATATGTAGTATTGAAATGATTATCCAAATCCTCAGCGAATTAAAACGTGAGAAACTGAGAAATTGTCGGAATTGAGTGTCGTGGGAATGAATTGCACTGAACTGGAATCAATTAGAATTGAATTATTTCGATCTGAATCGAACCAAGTTGAACCGCGTACAATTAAATAGCGTCGAATCACACCATATCGAGTAGAATCGCGGTAAATTTAATTGCACCAAACCGAACCGCACGAAATTGAATCGCACCGAGTGAATCGCGCCAACTTGCAGGTACTCGAATCGCACCGTGATTCGACCTAGTAAAATCGAATCGCGCGAAACAAGATCGATCGAACCGGTATCGCAGTAACAATAGTCAACGAAATGCGCGTCGAGGTCCAGTTAAGTCGAATGGATTTCGTACGGTTTTCCTGTTCGCGTCAGGCGAACAAATCGTCCCGTTCGCTCCGGTTAATTATTGTTTGCCGGTTGCCGGTGTGGCTAAATAGAACGGAAGGTGTTAGGCGTGGGACGAGATGGCGGATCAGGATGGCCGTTAATCATCGCTGCAGGGTCAAGCGAGCAACGCGCACGGTCTCTGCCTTTTCATCGATACGTAGGCGGATCCTAACGCGTTAATCGTTTATCACACCAGATGCTTCGGCTTCTACATCCAGCTGTTATTTAGCATCGCTATTATACCGGCAATGTAACGCGATATCCGCGCTATTAAATCGGAATAACGAAATGATCAAACGCGCGATAATCGTTGTTGCACCGAGTGTACCGAGTATTCCTACATGCGTTTATAACGTGGCAATCAGCGTATTAGAACGCAATTCGAGCCTACTATAGCGGAGTCGGCTAATTATACTGTTCCAGGCTTTTGGCTGAATTAACAAGTAATTGGTTGATCAACGATCTGGAACGCGAGTACAGGTACCATTATAGAAGCGTTGTCGATTTCGTTTGCATAGGTATTAGCGTGCATTCAAGCACTAAATGATTATTATATAAAGATTATTATATTTGAGGGAAGGTAATAATATTTTATATTCGATAGGTTCGAAGCTTTTATGGTTGATAGATGGTCAAGATTCTCTTGCAAGTTTTCGCAGATTAATTGTTACATAGGAATAATAATTAGTTTAATAATTAGTTTAGTTTAATTAATTAATTGTTTAATAATTATTTAATAATTCACATCATTAAGTGTTATCATAACATGTTGCACACGTGTTTGAATAACATCGTAAAAGTGGTTATAAAAACAAAGGATCACACATATCGTATATTTCTAGAGGATTAATCCTCGCATCACTGACATGCATCATACGTGTCCATTAAAGCATTAAATTTCATCATTGTTTGCACCTAGTAGCTAAATATGCACCTAGTACTCAAATGTAAATGTACTCATTAAATGTATGTAGTACACACATGTACATAGATGTGCTCATTGAATATATGAGGTATTCAAATGTAGATGTACTTATTCAATATATGTAATACTCAAATGTAGATGTAGTCATTGAATATATGTAATGCTCAAATGTAGATGTACTCATTGAATGTATGTAGTACACACATGTAGATGTACTCATTGAATATATGTAGTACTCAAATGTAGATGTACTCATTAAACGAACTCGATCATCGCGTCGCAGCCAAGTAGCAGCAACATCGAGCGTGCTCGATAAAAAGGTACGCGTTATTTTTCGCAGTAACGGTTTGCGTAATACAGCGACGAACCGTTACCATTTTCCGCGCTTTGCATGTTGGAAAAATCGGTACTGGGATCGGCGGTAAAACCGCGCTCGATCCTCGACCGGTAATTTCTTCTTCCCTCGGAAATTACGTCGTTGCGGAGCGAACCTCGGCAAAAGATCCGAGGTCTCGGCGGCTGATGAAGAGCGACTGCGAGGCAGATCGAGGGCCGATCATCTTTCAATTCCGTTAGTTGGCGTCGGGTGACTTGGAGAGTTTTCAGTTGGCCGCAGGCATGCGGGAAAATCTTCAGAACGTACGCGAATCCGCGATCGTCATCGCGATCCTCTTCAGAAACTGAGGCGAACTTCAGATCCGTGATCCCGTAACGGTTAGGCCTTCGAAATTCAGATCACGACGACACTATCGTGCTAGGTTTACGAGGATTCTTAACAAATTGCCCGACGCTTCTTGCCGCCGCTAATGGCCGATTTTATTTTCGATAAACCGAGGAAATGTAATGAATTTTCCACGTAACACAATTTCCACGGTCGATCAAAATTATTTTCACTTATCATTTTACATTTATACAGAATATAAAATGTGGATAAAATTACAATTTAACAAAATATAAAATGTAGATAAAATTACAATTTGACAAAATTTATAATAAAATTCCCTTTATATAAAAATATAATCCATATACAAAAAGATCCAGATACCAGAAAGAAAATGTCAGAAGTCGATTGAACGATTAACAGGTTAATTATCCATTCGTAGAAGAAGCAGAAAATTGTCCATTAATTCCATCAGTTTTATGGATGAATCGAAGAACCGTAACGTTGCGAGACTAGAGTTAGCGCTAAAAAGTATTTGAAAACGCATCCCCGATCGACATTCGAAACTTCTATCGCGCATTCCGTTCGAAACGTTTGAACGAAAAATACCACAGTTTCTTGCGGACGTTAATTACTCGGCCTGGGAACGGGAAGCCGGGGTTCGCCGATGTTTTCCGCCGTTAATGGCTCTTTTACCGTTCTTAATCAATTCCCAGCTTCCAGTGGGCCGTATTTCACGGTTTCGCCCGATCGCGGCCTGAAAATCATTCGATTATTAACGTTCGGGACGACTGTGAGAAAAGAGTATCGATGCGACGATCTTTAGGCATTTTGCTATATTTTCTGCCTATAAAGAAAGCATACAATTACAATTTTTAACTTTAACGAGGTGTTAACAACGTTGATAAGTGAATATTAATTAATGAGTCAATTAAACGCGAAATCACCCGGGGGATGTTTTCATCGAAGTGAAAATTTAATCAAATTTCGCCCTGTGGTTTTTCGTCCAACTTTTTCGGGCAATAATGATATGCACGGTAACGTACAAGGAATACGAATTAAATCACTTTGCCGTGTAAATGGAAACCAGCTCATAAAGAGCAGCAAATAAAGCAACGGAAATGGCGCGCAGATGTTTGAGATGAATAAAAGAGGAAATTGAACCGAATGATCTTTGCGCATCTGGTCGGTGGAATTTATAACAGTACTTAAGACCTCGATTCCAACGACTATAATTAAATCAGAGTACGAAAAATGTTAAATCCATAGTAATCTATCAAGGCAGGAAATCCAAATGGAGTAGCATCGCGTTATACATCGTTCGCGTACATTTTACTTTACCGTCGGTGCTGGATGCACGCGAAAAGGTACAAAAGTGGACGGAGTGATCTATAGATCGAACTCGTGTATCAAATAGCGCGAACGCGAATCGTTTAAATGTTGCGGCGTGCGAATACCGTTCTGACCGTGTGAACAATTTTTGTGTATCGTGATTAATCATTCATTTAATCAACAGAGACGAACGAGATATCGGATTTGTTTCGTGAGTTATGAATAGTACATCGCGTGCGCTATGAAATGCACGAGTCACACAGCGGCTGAACAAGCTTGTTTTATCACGGGTTACATTTAATGGCTACAATGACGTTTATTAACGAGAGGATGATACTCGAGTTTTTCTACGTCTGAAATTATATGAGCTGTGAAATGTACTTACATGGTCTTTGAGATAATATATTGGGTTTTTATACAAATGGCCGGCGATATTTTCAAGTTTGTAATATACACGATGTTTACGCGGAGATGAATGTCTGGCGGAACTGCAGAAACGATGTAATGGCTGATCACACGACGCGTAATTATAAGACGATGGACGCGTGGTGATATTTAACACATAGAAATACCATATGTGACAACGTCTAACGCGTAATTTTAGAGAACGTCGATATCCAACGCGTGGGAATGTGACACGTGACAATATGTAACACGTGGTAATGAAATGTGACGATATCTAACGCATAGTAATATAGTGTGTGACGATATCTGACTCGTGGTGATGTGTCGCGTGTCAATATCTAACGGGTAGAAGTCGAGCACGTGGTAATGTAGTGCGTGGCTGTATGTAAAGCATAGTAATTGGGCACGTTGCGATATTTAACGCGTAGAAATACGACATGTGCCGATATCTTACGCGTGATAATTTTACACGTGATAGCACCACGCGTAACGCTATCTAACGCGTGAAAATAGCACGCATGTCGATATCTGGTGCATAGAGATCCGACCTGTGCCGATACCTAACGCGTGAAAATAGCACGCGTGTCGATATCCAACGCGTAGAAATCCGACCTGTCCCGATATCTAACGCGTAGAAATCCAACGTGTCCCAATGTCAAACGAACATACATTTTTCACACGATAGTATCAGAACAACGTGGTCAATCTCGTTCGTCAATAATCGTATTTTTCAAACGACTTGCCGATTTCTTCATTGCCGATGTCGCACAAGAGCAGACGATTCACAGGAGTTGGCGGGTAACCGCAAATCATGGATTGTTGGCCATCGAGCACGTACCTTATACCTGCGTATTACCGTGCATAAACGCTGGGAAATATGAATTTATGTCGCCTGTTCGAACTCGGCCCGTTTTTTGGCCGTACAGCAAGAAACTTACGTAATTGCTCGCTTCCTTTTTGCGAGCTATACTTTCTGACGCGGGTGGATTTTTGCGACACTTACTAACAGCATTTTCAAATCCGAATACTCTCTGAAATTCGCCTTTTAAAATTTTACCCAAGTTATTCAAAAACTTGAGCGATTCATATATCGAATCGATCGTACATCGTGAGCGTTAATGGATAATATACGAATTTTTGTCAATGATCAAAGTATTAAATAACTGTTATCCGATATGCTATATTACCTGATGTAGTATACGCGCGAGCGTTTAAGAATCATATACCTCGTCGTAAGATTAATTTATTTCCACGCTACCGAACGTAATGCTCGCCACTTTCAAAATATCCTGCACAATAAATTTCGTCGTAAGACTTCTCTATGAAATCTTTAATCTGAAGATGACGGTACCCGTACACCGCGTATTATCAAATTAAGATTTCAAAATTCCATAAACTCGGTCGTAACTTATTAGCGGCTTGCAGCGATAGAGGATGGTTGCGCATTCAGGAATTTATGTTGCAGAGAGGAAGCACGAAAGATGATCTCCGCTCTTTCCTATCGCACATTTCATTTACCCGCGAATGGATTGTGTGCATTATGAAACGCGAACGATAGCCTGAAAGGTCGAGCGTTAATCCTGGATCGTAATCCGATGTCGATTCGTGATCACGAGTCATCGTTCGCTATTAACTTGTAATGATGCAACTACCTGTGTTATGCCTGTACACTGTCAACGACCCGGGTAAACGCTTCGAAATAGCGGCACATGCTTCGATGTACGAACAGATGAATGCGTGTTAGCGATCGACGGATCGATGACCTTGAACGATCGTACCTTACATCGATCCTCGAAGAAAGCGCCGTTGCTCGACGCTTTCGTCCTCGATACTCATACTTTATCGCTACACTTCACTATTCGTCTTCGTTTATTTATTCGTCTGATCATTCCATCCGCTTACATTCAGGTCTATGCGGGTAAAGATCTTCATTTTACTGACAAGCACATTTTTACTATCTTTGGGTCAATTGGTTGACGCAACGTTTGTGATCAGACACGCTACATAGATTTCTGGCCACTGTGTTAAAAAGGATATTTATAAAACTATCACTTTAACATTGAAAAGTGAACTCTGAGAAATATATTGTATCGTGCAACAAGTAATAGTTATCGAATAGTGAAAATTTGATTTCTGTTTTTGGACAAACTTTAAAATCAGAAGGTACATCTGATTTACATCGAACGATTTGTTAACTTTGGAAAGCATTTTTGTTTCCTATCATAAATTGCATGTACTATAATACGATGAATTTATCGTTGTTTTATTAATTGATAATATTAAATAATATTAATATTTTTGAGAAATACTGGCAATTTTTGATGGACACCAAAAAGTTACTATTCTTGAGCAAACCCGTCGCTGCTATCTGCAACACCGGTTAAATTGAGCAGTTATTTATTATGTAGTTGGCGTTAAACGTGCAACACTATAGACTGTAATTAAGAAATTAAAGATGGGTGTACGCCCTCTCGGTAATACTTTCCGCCGTTCGGTTACTACTTTAGTAAGTGGTTTCTAAAAAAGGAAATCGAACTCGAAGGTAATTCTTGTTTCTCGAAAGCTGGTAATGACCTATAAAAGCGAACGGTATCAAAGGTTCCCCGAAGAACGCCTCTCTTATCGCTATTACGTTACTTGCTAAACGTTTTAGCGGATGTCATCGATATCGCGCTCGTAAAGCTACGCTTCTTCTAGGTAGTAATTACGAGTATTACAGTCGCATTTTTCCCGTGCCCACTCTTGGAACGTCTCGAATATTTCTCTGAATTTATACTTTTGCAATAGCTGATGCTGCTATTAGGTATGATCGTTCCAAACTAATAACCGATTCTCGATACACACGGAGTAAGGATCCAGCCATCGCACGAAGCAAACATACCTTCCTTAAAAAAGTATCGTTTAACATGTGTAACATAATTAGTCGTCTAATGAACGTATCTTGATGCTGACGCGAACGTTTTTTACCGAGTTGGAATGTTACTGTCGGTTCATCTACCGATAAAACCTTAGAATTATACTTCTGGCTTTCCAAATTGGTGTGTTCAAAATTCTCGCAATTCTAGATTTTCCACATCCTCGATTCTACATTTATGAATACGTGAACATAAACTTTTACTATCGTCTGAACAAATTGGTGAAACTCCTATTTCCTGTGTTGTTTTTTTCCTCAGACAAGCTTACCCTGTTTACAAGTGCAAATATTAGGTTGTCCCGTAAATTCCTTCCTTGTTTAATAAAAACGTATACAAAATATTTATTGTTTAAGATTTGTTGCATTAAATACAAGCTGTTCTACTATATCGCCCTCTTTCATCCCTCAGTAAATATCATTTACTCCTTGCTTACTTGCAAAATGTTCCTCGAAGCGCGTTTTTATATTATATCAAAAGGGGAAAAAACTTATGGGACAACCTAATATATACTTAAATACAAAAAAAAAAAAATATACTTAAATACAAAATGTCTGAGCATCTCTATGAAAGCCTAACTATTATACACGACCAATAAAATTTGTCGATAAATTCGAAGAAGCGCAAGTTGAGGTATATCGATATACGACCACATACGATTCTTTCTCGCGTTAGCGATATTCGCGTGAATATTGATGCAACGATTTTTGCGGGACGCCTTGATCAACGACGGTACCAAAAAAAAAGATGGTGGATCCATTAAATTGTATCAATAACGAGAAAGAACGATCAGTATCCACGGACCATTTATCGAAGCACAGAGGGTGCCGATCGGACGCATCCTCGTTGCATTAGCCGCAATCCAGTTAACTGCTCGCTAAATCGTCAATAACGCCTCTAACATCCTGTCGACGTGTTCGATATATCGTGCGATGTCTATCTCCGCGTGGATGGATCGAACCGATCGAGTGGCGGTATAGCGAGCCAGATTAACGTTGGTGCGCGGCGTCGATGAATCAATCACCGTTCATCGCCATCTTTCACCCCGTTTCCGACTCGGGACTCGGCTCGAAAACGGCGAAAAATCCCATTACACGAGCCGCTCTTCCGTTTAATTAATACGCTGCTCGAGCACCGCGCGTTGCGGGATGCTAACCGAGTGCATCTTCATTAAGCGGCTCCAACGCGTATGAATCACGATAATCGCGACGAGATGCTACGCCCTGCACCATATTCGTGCGTTTTCCACTCTCTCGTCCTTTCTGGGAACCTACGAATTTGCATCTAACTGCAATTAAGTGGCAGCTTGCCTACGGGGACTCGAGAAATATACACGCCTTCTCGCGAGTGAAACCGGGATGCTGCTTCTTCCGGAATTTTACGCTTCTCCGTTTATGTTTGCGTTATCTTAACGATGGGAGCAACGGCGAGTCCGTGAAATGGAAGGTAAGGATGTGGTTGTATATTTTGGAATTTTACGATCCACAGATCTTGTTTGGACATTTTGGAATTTTGGGATTTATGGATCTTGTTTGGGAATTTTAGGATTTTGGGGCTCACAGATCTGGTTTTGAAATTTTAGAATTTGTGAATTTTGAGAACTTGCGGGATTGAAGGCATGGGGGCTTTTTGAATTTAGGAACTTTTGTGAAGGTGACCTTGGGGCTTTTGGGGTTTCAGACTCTGAGATTTGGCAAGTATTGAATTTTAAAACTTAAGTTTGTGAGGATTTGGAATATAGAAATTTTAGGATTCTGTAATTACAAAATATTGTAATTTCGGAAACTCACGACTTTGCACCTTGAAACTGTGAAATTTTCGAAAATGAGGCTCTCAGGCTCCCCCACTCCTAATTTTCTCTAGTGCCTGGTATCTCCCTAGTCCCGCCCCTAAATTGTTCATAGGCCATCGCAATATCCCCAGATACACTTAGACCGGTTGCAATAAATAATAAACCGTTAAATACACGAGTTTCCGACCATTGATCCGGAATCCATCTTGTATTCTTTCTCCATCATTAAACACAACCCACGCCTAAATATAATTCCGTAACCTAACCGAGCACTTAACCATAAATTGTAAGGATTTACAGCGACGTATCGGGCAATGATTACGCGAAGTTATCATCTGTATTCGCGTTTAAAGATGGTCGCGAAACGATGCTGACCCCGTTTACGGAAGACGAGTTCGGATGGCCAACGGACCGTGAACAAGTTATACGAGCGCACAAAGTTCATATTTCTTGAGAGCGTGATTTCGCGCCGGTTATTTTCCGTACGATTTTATCGATGAAGACAGGATGAAGGGGATGATGACGATCGGGACTCGTTGGAATTCAATTTTCCTCTTATCCGATGTATCTTGTTTATTAAAACGGGAGAAACATAGTTGTCTTTTTACTGCCTCGTATTTCTTTCACGAAAGAATGAAATAAAACGTGTGCGAGGCTCGACGGACGGAAAAATCGAGCGTAATTCAGATAGAAAGTGGGAAAAGTGGCAAGCACGGGGCGAATGATACATGGGACCAGTTACCGTTGCTTTTATCGAGTTCGATATGAAGCCAGATTAACCTAATGCACCATTCGCGATAATTATTATGTTGGAACGCCGGGGGCAGGGAAAATGCGATGGGTAAGGGTCAAAAAATCCGATCAAAGTGTTTACACTAGGGCAAAGTATGGGTTTAGAATGATGGAAGATGGGCCTTTTAAAGTTTTGAATTTTCCAATTTCCAAATTTTCAAATTTCTGAATTTTCAACATTCTTAATTCTCAAAGATTCAAATCCCTCAATTTATAAATTTTCAACGACCCCAATTTTCCGAATTTTCCAATCCTCAGTTACCAAATCACCAAATCTTCAAATTTGACATATTCAAAATCTTCAATTTTCCAAATCTCCAATCCCCAGTTTCTCAATCACCAAATTGAAAAATTCCCAAATTTTCCAATTTCTGAACTCAAGTTCTAAATTTTACAATGATCCCAATTTTCAAATTTTCCAATCCACAGTCACCGAATCACCAAATATTCAAATTCGACATATTCAAAATATTCAATTTTCCAAATCTCCAATTATCCAATTCTTAAACTCCTACAACTACCTGAACAATTTCCAGCTAATGCACAAAACCCAGCCAAAATAATAATCCCCGTCGCATCTTCACTAAGATCCGTAATAATAATCAGTAAATCATATCAGAAAAGTGTTAAATCCGATAACGATGAATTATTAATTACAAAGCAGCAAGAACACGAGATAAATATAATCATCTAGTTCTGATTGAACTTGGTTATTTAACTAATAACTAATAACTCGAGTTATACTTAAATTCTTAAGCGGATTAGTTTTCACTTGAGATCGCAATGCGATACAAAGTGGCCGAAGACGTTTCATCTTGTATCCACAGTTCTTGCGATTAATTAAAGTAAGTACTAATTTAGTAAGACGTACCATTATTTCATACTAATCATACGTTTAATTTCACGAGGTTTATTACCGAAAGATGTACCATCATCAAACTTTTTTTCTGATACGATCTACCAGTTATTGGCACTTCCTGTATACTCGTAAGACCAGTAATAAAAATTACTAATTAGATGTTTCAACTTTTACAAGCATTAAAAATCGAAATACGTTCAGGAAATTTTCTCTCGGAATTGGACGCAGATCATTTGAAGACATCCTCGTAACATTCACGCACGATCTACATTCGAGTCCCAATTATTATACCCGGGGATCTCTCAGAAACGCGAACGGAGGAGGATGATGTCGTTGCTCGTTGAGACCGAGCATTTATATGGCGGCCGGATGCGTGGACTTCCGGTGTCCCCCGATTTCAACTGGTCTCGCAAAGAAGAGACAAATCAACGTCTTCCTGCTCGTGCACCTCTGTCACCTTCCTCCATTGTGAGAATGATCGCTGTAGCCGGGTTTCCTTGGTCAAATAAACGTTGCTCTACATGTTCAACGATGAATCTTCGAGCAATTGGTCGGAACGATTCGCGGAAATCTGTTCGCAGTCCCGCTGGCATGCCTTGTCCAGTAATTACTACGTTCCTCCGCTTTCTTGTTTAAATATAGGTACCTTTTTGCGGATCTCGAAGACAGCTGAAACTTTTTGCTCCGCGAAATTCCTCCTTATAGGTAATCATTAGGTCGACCGGGAGGTATTCGCAAGAATGTAAATTATGTTACCACTCGGTAGAAATTGTGTTATATTACTGTTAGTTGCGAGAGGAGCAGCTATGCTGGCACGGGTCACGACAAGAATCGCAACTATTCTTTCAACGCGGATGGCCATATATATCGCGAAACCGACGTATCGATTAATTTGTGCGATATCGAGTGAAACGAATAACCGAGATTCGATCGCGACCGATCCAAATATTTTCGTGGATAGATCCACGAGCGATTCCAGGTATAATAACGACGATCGATCTGCCGATGAATTCTCCGATAAACGAGCGATTTTATTGGCCGACAACGGCACCGTGAACGAATTCCGGCCGCGGATAAATCGAAAAGGAGACGAGCGCGGAAGAGAATGTTTGGTCACGCGTGGTTGCGGCCCTCTAAACTCGCTCGGGCTCGAAAAGAAACGGTCTGCCTTGCTTGAATCGGCATTAAACCGTCGATTTACATGTTACATAAATTACCGCACGATTGGAACGAGCGACCGCGGAAGGAACTGTTATCCTGCGAGAGTCAACGATACTTGTTATCTTAGCGAGTAACCCGGTGAATCGGCCACGTGATCCGAGGTATCGTCACGAATATCGAATCCCGTGTTTATAGACTGGTTTATATCTGGGCTGGGTTCGCTTTAATCAAGCAATTAAGGAACACGAGGACGGCAAGACAACTACGAAAATTGTTGATTATAGTGGCAGTACACGATAGCAGATTGAAACATTCACCGCCTCTATGAAAGTAGCCTTATCGATATTCTAATTACGGGGGAAAGAGAGGAAGCTCATCCTCGATTGTAAACACGAGAGTTTATGCGTAGATCCTTATCAAATATAATTTATATTTCGGTATATCATACCAAATGTATACACACTTTGTGCATATATTTATACACAGGTATATAACTGCATAAATTTTTAATTATATAAATTGTGTAAAACATATAATTGCATATATTTATAATTATACATAAATATATACATTCTTTGTGTATATATTGATACACAAATATATAATTGCATAAATGTATAAATATATGAATTATATAAAATATATAATTATACGGAAATGTATACAGAGTTTATGTATGTATTTATACACGAATATATAATTGTACAAACATATAAACATACGTAAACAGATACACACTTTGTGTATGTTTGATACAATTATTTGCTCTATACACACTTTGATATATCACTGCGATACACGGTGATGAAATTTATTTTGCAGTAGAATAATGAAACAGGAAATCAGAAATATAAGCAGCGAGATGATAGAATGCTTATAGTAAAATAGTAAAATGTATGACGTTACACATGGACATCCTGCATATCGCAAAACGTAACGCAAACAATTTAATAAAATTTAACCCGAACGCACTCGCGCTCGTCACGTCATAGCTAGACTTAATCGCCTCGGTAATCCATCCCCGTTAAGAACGCTAAGACCTTGATTGCCGAACGCATTAAAGGATGCTTCTCGAGCTGGCACGGATGCGAACATAACCGCTAGGAGTGGAGCATTGTATGCAAAGAAAAGAGAAACACGATAAAAATTGCCAGTTTTCCAACTCGAGACGCTGCTCCGACATAACGTTATTGCCAATGTACGACCAGGGTTTCGAGTGATATGCATTAGGGCTAATGCGACGAACAGAGGAATTAGGATCAATGTTACAGGACCGATCTCGAGAACGTAAAATTAATTCGTAATAAACCCTTGTTCGACTGACCAGGAACACGGTCGCAGGAACGATCCCAGGCTCGAACAACGATGTTCGCAATTTATTGCCACGTGATAAATTATTCCCGTGGCACGTGGATCGCTCGTTACCGTTTCAGCCTCGTATGGTAAACGCTCATTAGTCTGAAAGTAACGCGTGTGCGCCTCCATCGACCGGCGTTTTCCGCTAACGATCGCTTCGGCTTCGTTCTTTGTAATCCCCATCGTCCGACCGGAAACGTTGCAACGCGAAAATGAAGATTCCAAGGCGCGGCGATGCCCGGTTGTTTCATTAGGGCAGCGCCGCCTTTGTTCCGACAAAATACCGTAATTAGTTCCTTTCCGAAAATGGATGGCTGGAAATTGAAACCGAAATTATACTCCTCTCGACGTCACGGTCATTTTCGGACCTTATTTACTCTTTCTCGTGTACTTTTATGATGATTATTCGACAAGTCGGACAGATTTAATTTATGAAGAGCAGTGTATCGTTTGTTTGCTTACTTGCAACAGTATATCAGTCTTCAGATAATCGTCCGATTTATTGTCCTTATTGTATTTAAATTACAAATATGAATTTTCTTTAAGCTCTCCTGTAATATATTTTTAGTACTGACTCACCGTCTAGGTCATGAGTTCATTGATTTTCTGATTAGAACAATCTGACACATTTTTTAAACCGTTGCAACAGTACATTGATCACGGAATAATATTTCAATTTTATCATCTTGATGATCGCGTATAAAATGTATTTGAATCGCCAGGTTTGTTCTGGGCAGACCTCGATTCCACCCTAATGGTATTTTCACACCGTTGGCAGGACGTATTATCTTTGTGAGAGTGAACATACACAAATGCTTGGAAAAGTGAATGCAGTATGAATGTGAAACGAGCGAAAACGAGTGAAACGATGCATACTGCGTTCGACAAATTTCTATTTCAATATATTGTGTTCATATGCGCACGCTCATTCACAAATTAAGTATTAGCATATTTTGAGGTCAGATTATACATATACGTTTATGCTCAAATCGCTTGCATATTTTTATGTTGTAATTAGTTGCTTATTGTTATGATCAAACTACTTGCAAATGATTTTGGACTAATTACTTGCTTGTTCTTATGTTCAAATTATTTGCATACACATATGTACAAATTATTTACATGCCTTTATATGTATACAAATTATTTGCATGCACATATGTACAAATTATTTGCATGCGCATATGTACAAATCACTTGCATGTTTTTATATACAAGTTATATGCATGCATTTATATGTATATTAATTATTTGCATATAATTATGCTCAGTCGAGTTTTACCGCTGTTCTTCGTGAAACTGAAACTGATACACTGAAGGTTTCTCAGAGATGCGACTAGTTTACGACGTTGCAAATCAATTTCCGACCGGGACAGAAAAATTTCGAAAGAGCGCGGATTACGAAATATCAGGGTCGACAGCGTGCATCCGAAAATCATCCAACTGCGATTCGTTATTAATGGTCATTTCGGTCGGTAGATCATTGGTCGATCTTGCGATCGCACAGTAGATAGAGCCGTGCATTGTTCAGACGGTCGGTTTCCTGCGTAACAAGGCACGAACGAAAGTACGGCAAATTACGTTCACCACACGGCAACAAAGAGAAGAGGACGAACAGGAGGAGGATGAGAAAGGAGATCGAGAAGAGGGAACGACGCCGCGAAACGTCCAGCTAGATTTATCGTTGCGTAGATGCCGATGATGTAGATTAAAATAAACAGTTATAATATCCCGATCCTTGGTGCAGCTCGTGGAAAAACGGGAGGCAGAGGAAAAAGACGGTCGAGTTGATAGCTACCGCGCAAAATGAGATAACCGAGCGAGCTAACGTGGCTCTGACCTATTTCCCATCCGATCCTAACCCAGGCCAAGATCGTTCCTTTATCTCGGCGATTTCAACGGAGAGCGAATTTTCTACCGGGACGTAATCGTTCGATCCTTTCGGTAATGTGGCGTGACAAGCGGATCGACGATGATAATGATACCTTCCTTCGTGCTTGTAATTACGTTAAGCTGGCACCCATACCGGGTTAGCTATGCATTCGATGGCAGGCTCGCTGCCCACCGAAAAGCTCGCGGGCAATACCCAACTTTGGGATTTAGAGATTCGATGTCTCGCGACAATCGCCAATTTGTGGATTTCAAGGTTTTAGGGAGATGGAAATTTTGGGTATTTCACGTTCTAAGGAAATTGAGAATTTTGGGTTTCCGAAGTTTGGGGATGTTGGGAATTTTGGGACTTCGGGGTTTCAGGAAGTTTGGATTTTTGGGATTTCGAGATTCGAGGAAGTTGGGAATTCTTGAATTTTGAGAATTTTGGGATTGCATGTGCACATCTTGTTCAGACTTAGAAAGCATCTTTTCCTGTTACCCTGTAACCCACTTTGTTGCACGTACACAATTATATCCCAGCATTATATATCACTGAATTAGTAAAACCATTCTAATAATTACACAATTCAATAATCATTCTAAATAAACATGTTGGTTACCCTACAGGGGCATAACTCAATCGTTCTCGCGTCTTCTTTTATCGAACCCATCGATAAATGATGGAGCCACCGCATCGCGAATTAAACTGTCCATCGTGCATCGAACTCTCCTATATTACTCCGCCCTCTTGCTACACACGGACATACTAATACACCAGCATTATCCTCGATCAATCCAATCACGTCGTTTGACATGCTCGTGAGTGCACACAAAATTGACTATCTTCACACGGCAATATCTCACCGCGATACACGGCCACGATTTTTCGCGATTCGTTAGATAAACAACGTTGAAAAGCGGTCGCATCGATTAACCAGACGGTGGTAGGATCTTCGGAGGTGACGGAACGTTTTATCTAACAAAAGGTAGCCAGATTAAATTTATTACTGGTATAATGTACGTGGTCAAAGAGCCGCGAAATATCATTGGTTTAATTAGTAAAAATTTGACACGTCGAAGCAACACCTGCTTAAGCGGAGCCATTTATCTTCGGCTGGCTATCGGCGCGGTTTTATGTGCATACCAACCTCTGGACTAAATTAGAGAAATCTCCCGTTAAGTATCAACTTGTGCAGTGGTTTCATCGCGTGTTGCCGATTCACCACGTGTTGTAACGCCACGCGTCAGATTACTGCACGATGAATGTCTACGTGTTATATCTCCGTACGTTACATAGCTACGCGCTGTATTTCTACATGTTAGATTATTCCAGGCTGTGTTATTACACACTGAATCCGCGTTGCAATTCTGCACGTGGTATTTCCACGCGCTAGATTATTACACGTTGTGTTATTACACGCTGAAATTTTCCACGCGTTAGGGCACTACGTGTTGTATTACTACTCACTGAATTTCCACGCACTGTATTTCCACTCCTTGTAACTCCTCGCCTTATAATTCCACGCGGTGTAGTTGCAGGCGGTGACTTTCCATGCATTATGTCACTGCGTACTGTTACATTACGCGCTATAACTCCACGCGCTGTATTTGCACGCGTTAAATTCCCACCAAAAAAATTTATCCAACATTGCATATCAAGTTACACCCATATTAAAGATATCTGCTCTACTTATTGAACATTGCTTCAACAATAATTTTCATAATTATTTGTGAGAGTATTTTCATATATACAGTAAATAAAATCATGTACGTAAGTGAAATGATCATAAACGTCGATGCGTATCGAACGAATCGCAGAATTTTCACGCGTATCTTATCATAAATGTTAATATTACACAATGTTCGTGAAATAATCAGGCTGATAGACGTCGATGGTCAAGTGTCATTGTAATGGTCAAATGAGTAAAAAATGGCGGTTCAGCAATCGAGACGTCCGGATAGAGGAAGAAAAGTCATTTACGATTTCAGTGGAAGCTGTTATATCGTGGGCAAGTTGACAAGAAAGCCACGATCGAAAGAAACGACTTGGCTCATAAGTTCTTAGCCAGTGAAAAAGTTGAGATTTCATCGCGCGTGACACGCTGTCGAGGGAAGTGTATACTAATCACGACTAGCCAGCGAGAAGAAATTAATGAACCGATAATCGTCGCGATACGTGTACACGCGATCGTTTCCCGTCAGCTGATTGATCAAATAAATTTCCAGGAACGCGTACTACATAATTTCTTGCGCGATTTTTCCCCACCGAATCGATATACCGCGTGCCGGTGAACGTGCACGGTTTTGCGGAACGATGAACTCGAATCGAGTTCGATTTATCGACGATTCAGTCAGTATTACAAGATTTTGTTACCGCCCTTTTGTCAAAATGTCTGTCATGTTTTATTGAGCTAATGAATTGTTGTATATGTTAGGTGATGCTGTACTATTTATTTATTTGTTTCTCTACTGTATTTTCAATTTTTAAGTATGTATGCATTTAATGTCAGTACTTCTAGTGTTGAAATATTCTTAAGCCGCAGTGATCTTGGAGAATGGATCGTTTCTATAATACACCCGGAACAGGGTTATTCTGTTAACAGTTATCTCGGGACTTTGTAATTATTCAAGATCGTCCGTGGTTGAAAATACAAATTGCTTGGCGATAAGGAGTTAAGTATCCAAGCGTTGAATGGTACAACGAATATTACCACGTGTTTCACGGAACATCCTGATAACGATTATTAATGTTATCGCTCGATTTCGATATTTTACATTTTTGTTCGTTGCTTCGATTCGTTCACACGATGTAGCATGTACGATCTGAACGCTCGATGTATGATTGTTTGTAGTTGATTTGGGAATTTGGGGATTTTGATGCTGCGAATTTCAATTTCAGAAGTTTGGGGTTTTTCGATCTTGGAAGTTCTTCATTTGGAGATATTGGAAGTTTAGAATTTTGCAACTTATCGGCTCTGGAAATTTAGAATTTTTTAACTTACGGACTCGGGGTTTTCAGAATTGTTTAAATTACCGACTTCGGAAATTCAGAATTCTGCAATTTATCGACGCCGGAATTTTAGAATTTTATAACTTACCGACTTTGGAATGTTAGCACTTTTTAAAGGTTGTTTATTTAAAATTGTTTCCTTAAATCGAATAACAAATGAGAACCATCTCTCGAGTACAAAAATGAAGACCCTAATTTCCAATCTTTACTTCAAATTTCCTAATTTCAAAAAGTAATGCTCTCAACTGAAATATAACAGAATAAAAGATCCTAATCTCGCGCAAAAATATAGAGTCCGTTTGTTCCAAAGAATGAAGTGTCGATACCGAGAGGAGTCAACACCGAAAATATTTTGTTTCTTTTTCTTCGTTCGAACCAGCAAAGTTTTCGCCGGAAACGGTAAACTCACGATTAAGATGACGCTCGCAGCGCGAAGAAGCGCAATGGCGATCAGAGATCGGGATTCAAACGTTATGGATGCGATTTTGCGTTTAACGATCGACGCAGGTGCACCGGCGAGAAGGAAAAGGCACGCTTCTAACGGTATGGAGACGCCTGATCGATTCGCACAGCTTCGATACGGTTCCCTCAGCTCGTCGAACAAAACGAAAAGCACCGATGGCCGTTTGCTGGGAAATTGATACTTGCAGCGGGGAATTGTAGCGATTTCCAGCGACCATTTTCGTCCTACGTCGATCGACGTCGATTCGCGCGAAACCATCTTCTTGAAGGGTTAGCAGCCGTTTTGCGATCCGACCGATTCGTTTTGCGATCTCTCGGCGTAGAATCGATTGCTCTTACAGGCTGCTTCGAACCGTGTTGAAATTGATATTGCGTTGTGGAGAAGCGATACAAATCGTGTCGATCTGATGCGAAACTGAGTCATTCTCCACCTCTGCTACGAACTTATTTAAATAGAAATGTAGAACTGTGGCACTGTAGGAAGATAGAAATGTTGGGATACAAGAACTATGCGAGGTAGGAATATATATGAATACGAGAACTGTGGAAGATACGAATATAGTAATGCAAGAACTCCAGAGGAATGTAGAAATATGGATATATAAGAATGTAGGAATATGGAAGTACAAAAATATTGGGATACTGAAAGATGTGAGTACAGAAATGAAGTCCAAGAATGTAAGGATCTAGACTCACCTCCAGAACCCCGAGAGCAGGAAATTATCTAACGACACGTCGTAGAAAATGTAAACGAAGAGTAGTATGAAATTAATCCTTATGTCGAGCGTGTCACGACGTCGCGTTTCTATTTGATCGTGTAAATAATTCAGACAAATAAGTTGTTTGAATATATTTTTATTAGTTTGCCGCTTATAATAAATCAAAAATATATTTGTCACCCGCTCTTCTCTATTGCAATACGTTTTATCGAAAACTCATTTATTTATCTATTTGGTAAATCAACTAAAGGGCTGTAGATAAAAGAAATTAAGAAGCGCAGAAGGTTAAGCTTAAGCATCAAAATTAACTCTTCGCGGACCATTTTTGAAACAAAATGCTTCGAATATCGTTTACAATTCGAATACAATGTTCAAACACGATTGAAATCTGTAGAATGAAGGTACAATGAACTCGAGGGGGGTGCGAAAGGGCCGGAGATATTCTCACGACGTTGGCCAAGGACTAAAAATTGTCTGATGGATCGAAAAGCATAGAGCAAGGAGCCTCCGCAGGGACAGAGAGCTCGGAGCTGGTAGTTAATTAATCAGGAAATTGATTAATAGACAAAACGTGCAAAGGGCAACGCAAAAAAGAGGAAGGCAAAGTTTCGCGAGGGTAGCTCGACGAAATAAGGAAATCGCGGTGTAATTGAATCGCGCTTAATCATTTATCGTGTTGATTAATAAACGTCCATCGGGTCGGAACGTCTTTTCTGCGAGAAACGATATTCGAGCCGCGGCCGAACGCGATATCATCTTTCATTCACGATGCACGTTGCATTATCAACTTAAGAGATTTAGAAGAAAGGATTACGGCGAAAATTGTTTCTCACGCTCGTGAGAAGTTTTCATGGGCGAGGATCATTCGAAGTCGAAGTGCGGAGACACGATAATACACGTGAACACAGTCAGAATATTACAACGCGTTGTATTTTTCCTGGTTAGAACACTACGAGTTGTATTACTACGCACTGTATTTTCACGCGTTGTAATTTCACGCGATATATTTCCACGCGTTGTAATTCCAGGCCTTGTAATTTCACGCGTAATATTCCCACGCACTATATTTTCACGCGTCGTATCTCCACGCGTTGTAATTTCACACGATATATTTCCACGCGTTGTAATTCCAGGCCTTGTAATTCCACGCGTTGTATTCCCACGCACTGTATTTTCACGCGTTGTAATTCCACGCGTTGTATTCCTACACTCTGTATTTCCACGTGTTGTAATTCCACGCGGGGAATTACCACGCATTACATCACTGCGTGTGGTGATACTACGCACTGAATTTCCACGCAATAGATCAGTAAGTGTTGTACTACTACGCCCTGAATTTCCACGCATTGTATTTCCATACATAAAATTCCTATGCGACGTAATTCCACGCGTTAGATCACTGCGTGCAACATTTCTCCGCGAGTGACGTAGTTTCTACGTTGCATTATCAGCGTTGGACAGTAAGTAGAAAGGATTACGGTGAAAATCGTTTCTCACGCTCGTGAGAACAGCGAAGTTTTCTCGAGCGAGGTTCATTGGAAGTCGAAGTGAGGAGACACGATAATACGATCGACTGTCCAGCAAATTGCCGGAGCGTGTCGTGATGCTCGAAGGTGAACACAGCCAGAAAATCTGGAGCGAACAGTGATCGAAATACCGATCGGAAGAAGTTCGAAAGAAACGCGGTTAATCAATTGGCAAATTGTTGGCCGTTACACGAAACGACCCTCCGCAAATCGATTCCCTCGATGATCGTGTTCTTTCGTTCTGTACCGGCTACGAGTGCTCCCTCGAGCGAGATCCATGCGATTAATCGATACGTGTACGGCACTCGATTCACGAGAAACGGGGCGTTGGTTTTCAGTCATTCGATTTGATCGGTTCGTTTAGCAACAGCGGGTTGTTGGATAATGTTAGGTTGTTTAATTTCATATTCTGTGCAATTCAATTTTGCAAGATGCAATTCGATACCGTTCGATTCAACGTGGTTCAATTCCGTGCAAACCAATTCCATGTCATTCAATTACATATTATTTAACTCAATGCAAATAAATTCTACGCAATCCGCCTCGACGTAATTCGACTTAACGTGATTCAATTCCATAGATCTAATTCATTACTGTTGAATTCAACACGTTTCAATTCTGCGTGATTGGGCTTGATCACATTCGATGCGACAGGTTTTAATTTCACAGAATCGAATCTGATACGATCCGACTCTACACGATTCAGTTTGGTATCATTCGATTGAACCTGGTTAAATTCGACGCGATTCAATTTCAATTCAAAACTGGGGTAGAAGTTTATCGGTTCTACCGTAGTTATCGAGGATTTATCGCTACGAACACCGAGGATATACCCGCAGAGTCGCGCGGACGCACAGTTTTACAACCGCGTATATAGCTTCTTATATCGGCGATAAATCAATAACAACGACCGGGTACGATATTTTGGATCGATGATCATAAAGATAAATTACCTCAGATCCGCGAGTGCGATTTTGCGGCATGAATCATACTACTGTTACCAGCCTCCCTGAACGAGCTCATTAGAAAAGTTACAATCGCGTCAGAGTATTCGTAACAGGATCAAGGTGTCCGGTATGCAACGAACAGCTATCTAACCTCGAATAATTCGTGATCGACACGATTTCGATTCGTCGAAATCGTGGAAAAGTCGCATTGTTTGCCGCCACACGGAATACCATCGTCTCTCGTTTGCTCCGTTGAACATAATCGAACGTAGTTTCGCGACGGTCTATAAAATCGCGGTCATTTCTCCAAGATCGCCGGCGATGTTCATTCGCGCTGAATATCGATGTCGGTGAGCTTTGTAGAATTCCACGGGCGAACAATCCACCGTTCCCCGTACCCACACATCGATCGAAATTAATTAGCGAACGAATAACTCGCGGCGGATCTAAAATGTAAAGACAGATCAATTAAGACGGCGCGCTCGGATAAGGATCGTAACTGAATTCTAATTACCGGCAATCAAGCTGCCACGATTAATCGATAAGCGAACGAGATTTATGAGATTCTAGCGAATAATCTGAGGATTCCACGGGGATTATCGGGTCGAATTAAATCGACGTGCACGAGTCGAGTCCATCGTTAAATCGTGTCCGATACGCTGCGTCGAGGGTTTCTTTTGTCGAAATAAATGCAGGAAGCAAGATGAGTATCTGCGAGCCGCATAAACTAACATAATGTTCGAAATCGACGTCGGCGGAGGATAAAAAATGTTCGCGTGCATAATTCAGCGTTCCACCTTGTGAATCCTTCGATTAAGTGATCCAACTGTCGATTATTCATCCACTGGCAGAAGTATACCGCTACACTGGCAAACATGCTTCCGTGGCTGTTCACCGAAGGAAATTATATGTTCCTAACAGCGAATGTCGATGCCCTTAAGATTATCGTCCTGCGGGCAAACGATGATGAATTATCCCGGTTGAGAGAAGTTATCGAGTTTAAGATACAAGTAAATCTATGCTGGATGCTTCCATTTCGCGTTATTTCGCGGTATGGTAAATGAAATACGAAGCGAAACAAGAAATCTCAACGTTTGCTGCTAATAAGAACAGCGAACAACGTTGACTTCCGTAGAAATAATGGAACGGGAGTTGCAACTTGCAATTTTGCGATAATATTTAGGAATTTGGGAAATGCGGTAGTTAGGTTGGTATTTGAACACTTGGAAATTTGTGTTAATTGTCTATGTACATAAGTTGTTAAAGTTAATACCATAACTATATCTTACGATCCAATTTGCATTACGACACGAGTATCTGTTATAAGACCGTTTCGCTAATTAAAAGCGTAATAAACATACAATTTTGTAACTTCGCGATAAAATTTAGAAATTCAGAAAACGCGGTAGCTAAGAGATTGGTATTTGAACACTCGCAAATTTGCGTGAAGTGTCCGGGTGCATAAGCTGTTAAAGTTAAGATCGGAACTGTATCTTATGATCCAATGTGTGGTATATCGCAGTTATCTGTTATATTACCGTTCCGCGAGTTAACAGCGGAACAACCATGCAACGTTCCCATAAATTTCTCGAATACCAGAAATTTCAAAATCGGAAAATGAAATCTCGAAGAACACGTACACTATGACGACCGAGGATCGTTAGCGTCCAGATGCAGATCTCGGCGTCGTCCATTAGGATCGACGTAAAAATTCCGTCTCCCGGTTACAAATTCCAGAAACAGCAGAAATTTCAGAGCCCTCAAAGCCTTGATCCGCGGCGCATAAACTGACGAAAAGATCGTAAATATCGACAATCCTATTTCGATAACGACGAAAAACTCGACATTCCGATATTACCGGGAATAACGCGAAAGCTGTATCGGTCGAAATTCCTCGCGCGACGAGAAGACCAGCCCGACGGGCCATTATCGGATGAAACGGTCTGACACGTAACGCCGTAATTTCAGGCGTACAAACCTGTCGATGAGCGAAGTCGGGCGGTAGCCGATGTGTTTTTCCAGTGCGGTCGTATTTTTGATACGTGGATCCGGCATCGGGAACGACCAGCAGGATGTCTGATGAGACACGGTTCTGGTCGTAACGCGATCCCCGTAACCGCGGGCTAAGATAACTAGGTAACGGGTAGCAGCGAACGGCAGCCGCTAAACGCGTTTCGTCCTCTCCCATTGCCACGCACGCATCCTGAAACCTTCACCGAGTATTCAGGATACACGCGTCACCTAGCTACCGGCTGTTATAGCGGGACCGACGTTCAGGGCGCGTCCCGCGTATACCGAGGCCATCGTCACCGGAAAATGGACCGATACTCGCCACCTATTTTCGTTAATTAATCGGATTAACAGTATATCCGTGCATGGCTGACAGCCGACGTCCTCGGGATCGTTCGACCGGCTCGTTTCGATCGTTTTGCTCCTTTGTTAGAGGACGCTTCATCAGGTTCGACGGCTTCTGCAATGGCCTTTGCGAGGCCAGACGATTCTATTTAAATGCGATCGACGACGAACATAAATAACCGGGCATCCTGTAATAGATTTCGCTCAAACAATATCGATCGTTCTTAAGAGCTACGCCCATTCTTTTTGCGATCTCCTTTTTGGAGTCCTGTTACCAGGTAATTAGACGATTTAACGGTGTCTCTTCGACTTCAACTTCCTTATTTGCGCGATTCTTGCGTTTCTACATATCTCGATGTCTTTTAATTTTTTAATTATTTCATTTGCCGAGTTGTCTTCATTTGGAAGACATTAAGGGGTGGTATTACAGTAACACTTGAATTTCCGGAAAAGTTCATTAGCTCATTTTAAATGATTTTCTTAAAATCTACATTAATTTTTATCGGAATAAGGAATTAATGTTTTAGGGTTAAACAGGAAGAACATCTTAAGTATATCATTTGCAAAAATGATTGTGAGACTCACGAGACTTCGAGACCATCAACCAGTTAAGTTCTGTCAAAAGTATCTATTAATATTTTCATAAATGTCTTCATTGTTTTCGTTCAACTAATTTTTTTCACCCATTATAATCATCTAAATAAAATATTCCTTTCTATGCCTGACTCTCTTGTTTCAATTACTTCGTATGACACATACATTTACAAAAAATCCATTACTTTTGTAAAATACAGTTGTTTTGTAAAATTGTGCTGATTTTTCACACCGTTTACGTTTCATCGTTCACGTTTTACCGGCGATTGTATGTCACCGTAGTTCATTCATTAGAGCATTCTAATTAAAACAAACATTAGCAACGATTTCACTTGCATCCCGGATGATGTAATACATTCAAGGTGACATTCTAAGCTGTCCGATAAGAAGAAATATTACATCCCTCTCGTGTTATCGCGAACTTTCTCGTCCGATATGACTCGCTTCGCTCTCTCTGTCCGGTTGGTTTCCGCGACGCAACCCGCTTCTCGTCCTTGACAAGCACGAGGAAAATTAAACCGTGTATTAACCCGTCAGGAGAAATTTTCCTCCATCGTTAATTTTCCCTCGTTTCAACGACGAGTTCGTTTCAGTCGTATTTTCCAGTCTGATAAGAAAAGACACCTGCCGAGCCTACCAGGTGGTCTCGCGAGCTCATTGTGCGTGCTCCGAAGAGGGAAACTTCGCGATCAAATGAGCTTGATAAATGTGAAAAAGCGAGGAACACGAAGAGGAAGCAATGGAGGATACGATGAGCGTGAGTTCCCGTGCTCGATCGCACGAGATTGACTCGTTTCAGATCTTATCGTCTCGGATGCTGACGCAAATGGATTAATTTAGACAAATAAATTGGTACGACGCTGTCATTTTCCTCGTGCGAGTCTATTATGGTCGGTAACGTACCGCGCAAACGCGTACATAAATAACAATAAATAACCTAAAGCGTAGAATACAGAGCGCATGAATAATCAACCCTTAACTCGTGATTTTATCAGTGAGTGCGTCAGACAGAGCGATTTGATTATCGTTGTATTGTCGCTAAAACTACCGACGCACAATTATTTTGATGTTAACAATGACATTGAAAAATAAATGGACAAACGATGATACATTAATGAATACGCTTATAGATTCTTTATCACGATGACAATCGGCGTAAATGTCAAGAAGACCACGTTAACAAATTTAGTCATTCGAAATAGGAAATTTGTAGAAGAATCATTTCACCCCTTTGGTAGTTTTAGTCTTAAGACAGGCAAAGATTGTTCAAATGGTAGGGATATATTAGGGTGCCCCGTAAACTCCTTCCTGATTTAATAAAAATTTATACACAATATTCCTTGTTCAAGATTTGTTGCATTAAATACGACGTGTTCTACTGTATCACCCGTTTCATCCCTCAGTAAATATAATTTGCTCCTTGATTACTTGCAAGACATTCCTCGAAGTGCGTTTTTCTATTATATCAAAACGGAAAGAAACTTGTGGGACAACCTCGTATAAGCCAAATTGTCGCATCTCACACAGTCGCATGTGGGAGACGATCTTATGAGGCAAGGGGTTAAAAATGCCTCGATTCGCTTCCTCCCCTTTCGATCGAACAATTTCCGTGCTCCACGATGATCAACCAGTTAATAGCGCGTTTCCGCGAACATACATGCACGTCCATGTAGAGCGAAAGGGTTAACGAACCGTTATCGCGAGTTGGCAAAGGACCTGGCGGCAAGATGCGTTGGCAACCGACATTCTTCGCGGCAATGTCCGCGAATCGATCGGAAAAGGACCGGATCCCTTATCCTCACGATCGATAGATCGAACCTCTCTCCCGTGGCGAGTTATCAACGCGGGGACGCGATCTTACGGTAATACCCTGCCCTGCCCTATCGAGCTTGACGACCAGTTTGCGAGGAATAGAAATGCCGAAGGACCGATCCGCTTCCTCCTCTTTTTTTAACTTTACGAGTCGAGGAATATAGTTTCGCTCGTGCACGGTAAATGGGGCTGACCGATCGTCGTTTCGAGGATATCTCGGTTTTAACACCGGGTGTCGGCTAATCGAATCCGTATTCGTGATAACTGTTGTTTCGTATAAAATGTCGCTCGACTGTTCCGGGAAGAACCGTTTTATCGGCCGTGTTTAAATAACGAGTCTCGACACCCCGTCGAAGAAACTGTAAACGCGCAAACTTTCGTACGAAACGTTCGAGTTAGATTAGATTGGACTCGTCGATGTATCTAATTTGTTCAGGACTGGTTCTCGAGAGCTGTTCGACTGCCGGGCGTTATTCAGAGTTTTGCCTTCGAGCGACCTTGAGATTCTCCTCCATGGGAACGAAGATGAGTCGCAGAAAAGTTCGAGGTAGAAGGTATCGTTTACGGGATACCGAGCGAAATTGCGACGAGAAATAGGGAAGCGACGTACCGTTAAATTCTGATTCTAAGTGAAATTACGGGGAGAAACAATGAAGAAACGCGACATTACTAAGTGAAATTACTGAGAGAAGCAGCGGAGAGCCATTCTCTCTGATTATTATTTCGATTACAGAGGTCCTTGGGAGCAGCAATTTCGGTGCTTTGACGGCATGCAATTAACATTTTCTCGAATGACGATCATGCGCATATTTCAGTCAAGATTTTATAATAAATGTGATATGAGGTTTTATAATGGATATGATATGGGGTGGTTTTATATTGAGTATGATATGAGCTTCTTTTATAATGACCCCGTGATAAGGGGTGGTTTTACGGTGAATGTGATATGAGCTGGTTTTATAATCAATATCATATGGGGTGCTTTCATAATGGATGTCACATTGGATGGTTTTTTAACGAATATAACATTGGGTGATTTTATGAGGAATATTATATGAGGTTGTTTTATAATGAACATGATATGGGGTGATTTTATGAGGAATATTATATGAAGTTGTTTTATAATGAACATAATATAGGGTGGTTTCATGAGGAATGTTATGTGACGAGGTTTTATAATGAACGTGACATAAGGCGAATCAACGTTATGTGTTTCATTATCTCTATTTTTTTTATTGCATTTATAAATATGTGCTCGGTTCGGTAGATCGTTAAATGCATTAAAAACTGCATCATTTTCCTCCTCTTCATAAACAGACAGAACTTTCCGCTAGACCTAACACATCACACGATATCGTAGACAAACAAGATGTCCGAATATTAGCCCTATCGAACAGAGATCGATGGGTTCGACCAATAAGCTGTGAAAAATGGTGGGCACGAAAGCCTGAGGGGCCAAAACGAATTCAATATGGCGGCGTCATGTACGGTCGTACGTGACACGAGCCAAGGAGCTAGCACGTGTCCGTTACGTCACGCGTGTAACATCGATTGCTTTCTTCGTTGATGGTTTTCCAGTCGGCTAGGAAGCCATCGACGTTTCCTCGATGGAATTCCAGGGCGTGTGCGAGCACGACAGCGTCCTCGGTCGAGGTGGAGGCTGGTCGAAGACGAGGCCATTGTTCTTCCGCGTCGCCTCGTTTCCTCGTCGTTGCGGTCGATCGCTCGGGATTAAATTTCTTGGGCGGTCATGCGACCAAGTAAATATGCATTTCTTCTTCTGTCCTGTTCTTCCTTCTCCTCGTCTTCTTTTTCCCTTTCTCCGTGCTCTTCTTCTTCTTCTTCGTTAGCTCCATCATAAGCTGTATCTCTCTAATCGACGCTCGAAGCTGACGAACGAGAATACCTCGCACGAAACGGTCGCGTTTAAATTTCAGATCGGTTAAATGAGCCTGATAAAGTATGCGTCCGACGTGCTTTTTATTCGTGTTACGACGATATCGCGCGTTTCTGCTTTTTCATCGTGCACGTCGAGCGGTATTCTGACAGCGGAACGGAATTCTACAATCAGATCGATAATGAACAGCCGGGCCCCGAAGAAGAGGGACAAGGTTGTCTCGTAGCCTTGCGGACTTTTAATATAGCTGTCCGCGTAAAAACTGGTAGCACAGACGAGAAATAATTTTAATATATGTACATTTGCTCGATCGCGACATTCAATCCTGATTTCCGGGTACGAGCTTCGAACGATATAAACGGTAAATGAAATCTGCACTTTTTTCGGTAACAAATTTTATATTGGCACTTTCGTCTGGAGATGCAGGAAGCTGAAATTGATTCTCTTCGTCGTTTTGCGTTCTTTCCATAAATATCGACTTATCGTCCGGAAAGTCTGTGATGTATGGTACCTACAATTTGTACCTAAATTCTCTATTCCCTGAAATTTAGCCTCGTAACTGTACCCTTTAAATTTCGGGAAATTAACAACGTGAAAACTTAGAAATTATTTCCGCTATTAATTTATGCATTCTAGCTAAATTCTCGCTTATCCCGTAACATATTTTCGCCCATGTTTTACTAATCTTTCTACATATAATATGTTTAATTACGAAATTTCTGTTAGCGATTATAGTCGTCCGGTAACACGCGACGATCGTTTTGCAACGAGTTTCACCGTGTATGTTCGCGCGGCACGTAATTTATTACTTCGTTAATATTATTTATTTATTTGCTCTAATAGAAGATAATGACGACGAGTGTTTTGCCACGTATCCTCTTACTCTCCGACGTTTCACGGTTGCGGGAGAGCAGGCTGGTTTACACACCGGGTGTTCGTAAATCATCCCCCGGTAACGTTGGCCAGCACGGAGCTCGTAAAACCGGCTAACACACCCTGTTGGACGGGGTGAAATGCTCGACTCGCTTGTCAAACAATTATTATTACGTTCGTTTAGAGCGTGCTGCGAAGCGAGAACAGAATTGATGGTGGTTAATTAAAGGACGTTATCGTGGCTACGTGATGAGTTTCGTTCGTCGATGACTTGTTAGGTTTCATCGTCTTGTTAGATCTACGCGAGCGTGAAATGAAACAACTTGTCGATATTATACATACCACGAAAATCTTTGATACAATTCTGGTTTCGATGGCGAGGCTCTGACATTTGAGAGTAACGGTACATTTTATTGAGAATGTGGTAACGCGTTCGTTGCCACGCTCGCGATGCCACTAATATGACAGGTTTTAATATAAATTATTCGACATTTTGTAGCTTTTCAATTTGATGCTATTTCGCGGAATAATATTTCAATCTGCTTAATGTATATCGTTCGAGCCGGTAATTGATTATTTAATCGTCTACAATTTATCGGAGATTGCCGGCCGAAGTAATAAATTTCCACGCATTCATGAAATATGCGATGTTTCGTTTATCGTTGCTATTAGAATTACTTTCTCACGGATTTTTTGCGTTAATTAATTCGATGTAACACGCGATGATTATAACCGTGCTGTAATTTAATATTGATAAATCTTTGCCCGCGAGGAAAAACGTTTCGTTCTATTAGCTTTATGATTTTAACAGACACTCGAGCAACATGACGTATCAGGGACTGTTTATTCAGGGATGAAGTTGATGATCGAGGCGATGCTAGGACGTGCCAGAATTTTTGCGACGGCTACGATTTTTAGCCGGTGAATAATCACTGTCAGATCGACGCAATGTACAGCCACCAGGTATAATGAGAGAATAACCGAGGACATTTACTCGGGGCGCCACATGGAACGGACCGTTATCCTTGCTTCTCGGCACGCCGTCACTCTCTTTCTCCTTCTTCTCCCGTTTCTTCTTTTTTGCCATTGATTCCTTGCTAGTAAAAGCAAATTCGAGTTTTTTTGTCATTTTCCGTACCGTCGACAATTTTTATCAAATGTACGAAGAGACGATTGAAATTTTTTCCGCTATTCTCATCGGTGATTAACACTAAAACTACCAAAAGGGGTCAAATGACCCTTCTATAAATTTGTTACTTCAAATGACAAAATTTGTTAAGCTGGTCTTCTTGACATTCATGCTGATTGTCGTCAAGATAAGTGTATTCATTTATGTTGCATCCTTTGGCCATGTGTTTTTCATCTTCATTTTTAAGATCAAAGTAGTTGTGCATTATATGTCGGTAGTTTTAGTGTTAAATAGAAAATTTTGAACTTGGAGGTTGGCATAAGTCGAACGGGGAAGAATGCTAGATTATGATGACTGATTATTGTATCGATCTCTTTCTTTTCAAGATCATACATTTCCCTTGGTCGCGTGCACGCTATCGTCTAATACAATATAATTTTTACGATATTGTCAAAAATGAACCATTAGTGGTTGTTATTTCAACATTATATGGAATTAATTTGGTGTTAATTGTGAAAATGGTTTAAAATTATAAAAAAATAACTTTGTCAAGAATCTCAAAACTTATAATGGTAAAAGCCTAAAATGATAAAAACAGATTACTTTTTAAGAATAATTAATAAATGTTCATGAATTAGTTCATTAAAATTATTGTTTGTAATAGAACTCGTAGTTTTTTATTGCTTTAAGTCATTTATACCATCAATTAATTTTGAAAAGGGTCTATTCAAACATTGAAAACAACATTTTCACACGAGAATCACTAAAAATTTTACGTTCACAATAAATTTTCATTAATCAACACCAATAAAATTCTCATTTAAAATTTTGCACGATATGAAAATATTTTTTACTTTATTCAAAATTCGTCAATCATCTCGAAACAAGAAATGTATGACTTAGTCCATTTTCATAATTATGGACTCACGACACTGAAGTATATGTACACTTTCTCAATTCTTGTAACTATCTAAACAAGTTATGATGCCCTCGGTAAATTTGATTACCCAGTATGTATTTCAGTTCGTGCATTCGTATAATTAGCGATATTATTTGTTAATAAAAATATACATTTTATATCGCAAATTTCACGAATATCGGTAGAAATGCACGTAAATTTTGCACATAAAATGGTCGAAATAATCGTTCGTACTTGTAGCTCGAGCACGTTTCTTAGCAGTTCAGGGCCGGTCGATCCTCTTTCTTGCTCATCCGAGAACTGACAGCTTCTCTTGACAGCTTCGATATCGAATAATTTGTACCACGCGCCCTCGGGCTTCGTTCACGAAGAAAAAGCGAAGGTGCTCGTTCGCTCAGGTTGGTGAACGCGAATCGCTTTTGTGCCGAACAAAACACGCTACTGCTATAGCTCTTTCTGTACGCTAACGTGATGTCGCTGTTCTTTCCTGAGCTACGCAAAATCTTCCTTTTGGGGGAACGTGTAATTAAGCTGGTAGAGGAAATTGTCTTCCAGCTGGATCGATGGAGATTTATTGCCAAGTAACGGGGTACTTTTTCGGTGACAGATGATTATGGATACATAGGTACATTCATATTGTATGCGGTACTTTCAGCATCGAATACCACGTCCATGAGCGAACAGACAAGTTTCTTTTCAAGGAAAATTGATTGATACCGTGAAATAACACTTTACACGTGTTTTATATATTTTTCTATTCGTCTTCGTTTTTTTAAAAACTTCAATTTGAGGCTTCCAACAATTTGTTGAAGAATTTTTATGAGAGAAATAACAGTTCCAACGATCTTTTTATTACTTGATTTTTTTAAGGGAACCCATTCCTGGTTAAATTATGGTTGCTGATATCTTGTGTGTTGATTAATACTGCAATATGTGTATTAGCAGATACGGTGTTCAGTAATTAGCGGGTTAGAGGTCGTGCGTCTAACGTTTTTGCATTGAAAAGTGCGTTATCTCATTGTTGGATAAAGTAGATGCACAATGTTGCTGAAAGTTCAGCGGTGATTCAAAAGTGGAAAGAGTGAACCATATTGTTCCGTTCCCTTCAAATGTCACGCATTTCAATTTTGCGTAGGTGCCTTGATCTTAATCGTAATCCACGGTAAGCAATTGTCACTATCGTAAATTCGATAGATGATTATGTGGTTACCGGTTGAAAATCGCAGGTGTTCAAAACGGTACAATAACACGTTACACCTGTCGTAATTGCACGATTACATCACCACGCGATTACCAGAAGTTGTTTGATACACGTACCGTTCATTGAATTTCTTATAATTTCTAGTCATAGATTATGTACTTACATAAAGTGCCTAAAGTTTTTGTACCAGGGTAGAGAAATGGGTAACGCGGAACTGGATCATCTTACAATGTGGATGTTTTTTGGTCATAGTTTCTCTCAACGAAAGATTAATTACACCATCATGGTAATTAGCAAGAAACTAATGAACGAAATAATTAGTAATTAGGATACAGCTCTTCCATCATTTCGCATGGATCCCGTTTTACGTGGGAAATCATTTAAACGAACAAAACGTGGAACATGCTGACTATCTCGGAGATCTTTACAATGTATCGCTCGCTGGCAACTTTGATCGTTCCATTTCCTCGTTACGTTGCTGCAGTAGACTCTCGTTATATTGCCATACGCTACGGATATTAGCGGCTTCTCACAATGGGTTCGCTTGAGTAGATCGCTAATTAAACATCAGATTTGGATTTACATTCTCAGAAATTTGCTATTTCTTAATTTGTAAATTCTTAGGTTGCCAGACATTGAAATTTTCAAATTTCAAATTAAATGTCAAATTCTCAAATTACCAAACTCCCAAATTCCCAAATTCTCAAATTCTCAAAAAGTCTAAATTACCAAATTACCAAATTACCAAGTTTCCAAGTTTCCAATTTTCCAAATTTTCGAATTGTCAAATTATCAAATTCTGCAAATTCAGTGTTGCGAACTTTCGAATTCTTAAATATCTGAACTCCTATGACCCCAAATTTCTAAATTTCGGAATTCCTACATTTTCGAATCCCCAAATTTCCCAACTTTAAAATCTCCAACTTCCCAAATGTCCCCAAATCCACAGATCTCCAAATACTCAACTTCTCAAATTTCTCCAAATCTTCAACTTCTCAAATTTCTCCAAATCCTCAACTTCTCAAATTTCCAAACTTTCGAGACCCAAAATTCCCAAACCCCAACTCGTCGATATTCCAAAAGTACCAAATTTCCGAATACCGGAACCGGCGTATATCCTATCCCTAAATCCGAAAGCCCCCGGATCCCGAAATTGCCATACGACCGACCGAGTGAAATTAATATTTCATCGAACTGATTCCCGCTGGCTGCGACAGTTAGCGACGCGAGCTGATTCAGAGCGGAAAACAGAAACGCGTCGTCGTTTCTCATGGTCGATGACATTCAGCGGCGGGCAACGGAAAACGCGCGATAAAACAATGCGAGTTTCATTCTCACGCACCGGCTTACGCGATTGTTCGTTATCCGGAATTGTAGAACGAGTAACGTTGATCAATTTAGCGCGTCATCCTTCTTTTTTTTTCACCCGGAACCTGACGCAACTCGTGTTCCGTCGTCTGCCCCGAAACTTTGTACAAGGAGAAGTATTACACGAATGATCGCATTTTTCCTTGGAACTCGGTGTCACACCGGGGTAATTCAATTTAGTCGGCGAAGAGAATATATTCGGTTCCAAGAGGCAATTAACACGATGGTCGACGCTGGTTCTGCCTGGAAATTGCCGGTTGCAAGGGCGACGAGTAAGTCGAGCAATTCTGGCTCTCCGTTGCACTTTGCGAGAAAAATAATTGAGGACGTTGCTAAAATCGTGTGCTAAATGCTCATTGGTAAAGCGTTCTTCGTTCGGTTGGAAGTATACGCAGTCCACGAAATTTTTGCTAACTCACTGAAGATCAATTAAAAAATGAAGGTCAATCGTTTGAAGACTTGCTGAAAAGATTTCTGCGTTCAGATAAGTCTCGCGCATTGTTGATTCTTAATTTTCTGGAAAAAAATGAGGAACTATAGAATTCAAGGTCATAGTAGGTAGTTCATATTTTCATATGAAGTGCCATTCATCGCTACACATTTTTAACATTCTGTAGAGTCACTGAAGATCAATTAAAAAGTGAAGGTCAATCGTTTGAATACTTGCTAAGGAGATTTCTACGTTCAGATAAATCTTACCCATTGTTCATTTTTAATTTTCTGGAAAAAATGAGGAACCGTAGAATTCAAGGTCATAGTAGCTGATTTCTATTTGCAAACAAGAGTTCTATTCGTCTCTACTCGTATTTTAACTTCCTGTTAAGTCACTGAAGATCAGTTAAAAAATGAATGTCAATCATTTGAACACTCGTTAAAGAGATTCATGTGTTCAGATAATTTCTTTCGATCAGTCATAAAACTTTAATTTTGTGAAGAAGTCAAAGGTTATAAAATTCATGGTTGAAATAGATGATCTCTATCCGCAAACGAAGTCCCATTCATCCCTACAGACTTTTAACATCTTCTTAAATCGTTGAAGATCAATTTAAAAAATTAAGATCACATTCAATACTCAAATGTCACTGTAACACTTATTCAAATATCTGCGTTCAGATAATACCTGAGAATAGACAATTTTTAATTTTCTGAGCAAAATTAAAAACTGTAAGATTCAAGATCATAGTAAGTGATTTTTGCAAATAGAATCCCTCCTGATCCCCGTTTATTTTCTAGCAAAAGAAGGTTACGAAGGAACGTTATTCTAGCATTACATCGAGTTGCGTCGATCTGCTTGTCAACCGAAAGGTCGAGATCGCTGACCCTGGACAATCATGAAAGAGCTTCGCTGCATCATCGTTGCAAGCGGAAAAGACTCTCGTTAACATGCTCTCTCGTCGTTAATCACGCTTCATAATCGCATTACGTCCGACGCGTCGACCCGTAACTCCATTGTTCGATACAGTTGCTGATTCGTCGCGGTTAATATTTGCTATTCACCCGTAGATCGATTGCGTTCGATTACAATAGACATACTACTATCTACCACCATTATTTTAATGTGCTTACCATCGCTTAACTTTATCATCGATTAATGCCAGCAAAGGTCAGTCACGAGGGAAAGGCAGCGAATCTAGTCACCTTATGATACTTGCAATTTAAAACGCTTTAAAGTCTTCTGTCATTAGCAGAACAGTATAACGAG
Organism: Coelioxys conoideus; assembly: GCA_947623535.1. Lineage (NCBI taxonomy): Eukaryota > Metazoa > Arthropoda > Insecta > Hymenoptera > Megachilidae > Coelioxys > Coelioxys conoideus. Next base: position 16,891,151 of record OX392457.1, on the reverse strand, counting down.
CTGCTAACATTTATTCTTAATTTCTGCTGTCGGTGATATAAACAAGATGTAAGACTTTATGTAAGACAATTATTTGCTACGTTATTGGCTATAAGACTCTATGTAAGACAGTAATTTGTTATATTATTGACCAACAGTGAGGCAATTATAACCTCATACAAGGTTTATACGAGGTATCAGTATCAAAATTGTTATAAATGAGATTGTTCAAATTGGCAAGAATATATAATAAAATGAAGACCAAGTAAAATATAGCAATATCTGATTATAAATTTTATTTTCTTTATTTCCGTAACTACTTTCTTTACAATTTCTACTTTGTCGCTACTAAAAGTATGTCGATTTACACAATCGAAAATAAGTCGATTTGCCCTGGAGAAATTGTTTAAGATGCAAAGATATTCCGCACAGACAGGCTTCTGTAAGAATACCGATACTGTGAATAGAGTGTAAAAGAAATCTGCTCCAATTATCAGCATAGCGTTCGAATAGGTTCACCAAAAATCTGTGTTCGTGAACCGAGTCAGTGGGCCGCATCCCGGACGCGTAACACGAACGAAATGGTGATAATGTCGGTTAGCCGTAACACCCGTAGGGGAGGAGTACCAGGGAAAAAGATGAAGAAGAAGTCGAGGACACTGGGAGGGAAGAAGAAGTGGAAACCGAAGAAGTAAAAGAAGGAAACCCGTTAGAACGACTGACACGTTGTTACCGTGGCGTCTCAGCTCGCTCTCTGTTATTGGCCCGTAAACCGAGCTAATGAATGCATCGCCCACGGCCTGCCACCATTCGCTCAAACAATTCTAGTATGTCTCTACAGTCGCGTTAAAAAGTCGCTGTAAGTCCCATAAATTTACTATTTTGTCAATCGTGTCATGTTATATCGGTGATAGTGAAAAGGGTATCGTAGAATTGCTATGGGTCGGTATATTTATAGTGTATCATTATGCATTTCATACGTATTGTATCTCTGCACACTGTATATCCACGCGCTCTATTTCCACGCACTATATTTCCACGCGCTATATTTTCACGCATGGAATAGTTACCTGTTGCATTCCCAACCGTTGTATTTATACGTTCTAGATTACCAAGCGTGGAATTCCCATGCGTTGTATTATCACATGTGACGCAGTTACGAGTTAAATTTTCTCGTATTGTTTCTCTACGCGTTAGTATTTCTACGCGTTGCACTTTCACGCGTTGCATTTCCATACATTGTGTTTCCACACGTTGCATTTCCACGCGTTGTACTTCAACAGATTGCATTTCCACGCATTGCACTTCCATGTGTTGCATTTCCACACGTGGAATAGACACGCATTAAACTTCCATACATTGTACCTCTACGCGCTGTATTCCCACGCACTGTATTTCCTCGCGTTGATTTTCTACATATTCTATTTCCTCGCATGGAACACTTACACATCAAATTCCCATGCATTGTATCTCTACACGCTGTATCTCCACGCAACATATTACAACACGGAGTGTTTCCATGTGCTGTATCAACACACGTGAAATAGTTCCGGATTGTATCGCCATATATATCATCAAAAATCCATGAGAGTTTACGGAATCTATAAAATCCGAAATAAACCATGAAATCTTTGCGACCCAGAAATGTTACTTCCCATTATGCGACAGCGCACAGAAATATTTCTTCCCGCGGGAGAATTTAATGAATCGTACGCTAAAATGATTGAAAGCACCATGATCAAAGGGCAAGTTGGCAGAACATCAAGAACACAATATGCGCTGCGATAATTCGACAATTGATCAACAGGGTATTCGTTCGAGCGAAATGAACAGCCTTCAGATCGTGTTACTAGCACGCTGCCGTGTTTGTACCGTGTATTTATTTCTCCGCGTGCATACTAATCACGGAACGTCGTAATTGCCCAGGTGAACAGTCGCTTTTGACCGGGACTATACGTGTTATTTGCAGAGGATAGATTGGCGTAGGTAGCCCGAGGGCCACCCTATCAATCGAATCGCCACGTGAAATTAACCGCGATCTCGATAGTAACCGACGAACGCGATACCATAAGCCGGGGATACTGTTAGCTCTCTGGGTTTTGCCCGTTAACAGCCTAAGCCCGCGTTAACGACGCGTTCCTCCTAGTTTCGAGTCACGACTGACCTTGCATCCAACCACTAACGGATCGACCTTGCCCACCGCCATTGTTAGCGGATTCTTTTCGATGATAACCGAGTTTGTCGATGAACGCCCACGGCGGATTAGGCTGTCGGTTTAACGAGGTGTGGCTGGTAAATAACTACGGTTCGCTTCTAACTAGAGGAATTAGATTCAGCTACGACTTTTGATAAAAAGATAAGGTCACAAACATACAGCCTTATTAGCCGTGGCGCATTGTTCGCAACAATGCTCACTGTAAACTGTTAGCTATACACTGGTACTTCGTTTCTCTGTCGCGTTAGCAGAACACTTTAAGGGACACACAGGGTTCGAGATTTCGAACAAAACGCATGCAGTTATCGGTTTTAGCTTTATAAGGTTTCGTGTCCGCTTCCTGAAGAGTTTGTTCTACTCGTCAAGACGGGGAAGAAAATGATGGCGCTTCCGATGAAATTGACAGAGAGTAATCTACGGTAATTAGTAATATCTACGGGACAGTCTAATGAAGGCGTTCGTAGATTTGTCAGAACGTTCGTATGTTTAACGCGGGTTTCGTTTGACATGGATGACATAGATTGCAATCAATTATGCAACAAATTGTACACGTCACATTCGTGGTTATTTCTCGCACCACCTGATAGATCGGCATAATTAATCTACATCGATGCACAATCGATGAAGAGATCGAAACGCGACATCGTACGAACGCGAAAGAGGGATTATATCTAAGTAGGAAGAGAGTCAAAATGCCGGTTTCTTCGGGAACAGGCTCCATTGACCGGTATACTAGTCCGGCAGACAGATCCGCGAAATTAACAGCCATAATCTTGTCAAGTGGTACAGCGAGAATCCTGTTACCGCGATAGAAAGGAGGAGGAGGTTCATCCTCGGCAAGATAAACGATCGTATCCTCATCCCTGCCGGTTTCTAGGACGAGGACGTGGACGACCTCGAAATCTCGCGAGGTAACGGAACGACCTTGCACCACGACGACCGACACCAGCTGCTACACCGATGACGGCCACGGATCGAAGTGAACGGTCGATGTCTTTTCCCCTGCGATGTGAACCAGCCACGCTTCTATACGCGCCTGGTAACCTTGACATTGCGAATGCGTCACGAGGGAACTCGAATAGGAAAGTTTCTTCGGGGATCTCTTCGAGGTCGGCGAACTTTTATTGCCGCCTCATCTTGTCTGCTTTCGATGGCGCTTTTGAACTTGAAACTCGTGCAATCGCGCGTACATAATCGGGACAATTATTTCATTCCCAAGAATGTGTTTGTGTACAAATTATTACGTTTTGTTCGAAAAATGCGATCATTATCATTGAACGTGTCTTTTCGAACGCGGTGAACTCGTCTCTAAATGAGTTTACAATTTTAATCGAGTGGTACGTCAATTATAATTTTGATAGTTTCGATTATATTTTTGTAATGAATATGTTAAAGCAATTATAATTTTTATAATTTCAATTATAATTTTCATTAGAGGACATACTAAATCAATTATAATTTTTATAGTTTCAATTACAATTTTTATAAAAAAAATGTGTTAAATGAATTATGATTTTTATAGTTTCAATTACAATTTTTGTAAAAATTCTCGACACAGAAGTAACCAAGTGTTATATTTCGTAAGTTCAGCAATTCGGTATCGCATAGTTCAACAATTTCCACAGCAAGGTCTATAATCATAATTTTCTGCCGTTGTGTCAAAGTCACCCCAACTTAGTCCAAGTGTAACTTATCCCGAGTCACCCCAAGTGACAGTGACTCGATGAATGTGAAATTTTCTCACGAAGTAGCGTACGAAGAAGAGCGAGTGATTCGGAAATGTTTGACCATTACTCGAAGGTGTGTCACGATAAAGTTAGTGTTTGTACGTTGACCTTAACGGTTCGAGACAGGCCTCGCCACCCACCGTTTCTCTCGACGTTGCCCGCGAGCAGGAAACACTCTCGCCCGTCTCGTTTTATGCAATTCGATCCCACTCACTTTCGTATTTGCATGCCTAGCAACGTTTTTCCGCCCGCTGCCACGGAAGATCCATCGTTCCCTGCCTCGTGATCCTTATTATTCCTCCTCGAACAGTCTTAAGGACGTAGCTCCGCGATTTCCGTGTCACGTTGCGCCAAGACGAATCGACGTTATCCATGCCTGTGCCACGGTAGCCGTTCTTCCGCGGTTCCAGAGAAATTTGAATAATTCACCGGGATACGTTTAACGGAATTTCGGTTCTGGGAAACACGCGAGAAACATCGATCCATCGTGAAACTCGCCGTACGATCGTTACCTGTCGTTTCCTGCCTCCTCGGATCGACATGTCGTTATTTTTCGATCGCAACGCGCCGCAGGACGATAGAATCTGGTTTCACGACGATCGAATTTATCGTCCCATAGATCGTCGCTTTTGTTTATCTTTTTCTAGCAGCACGCGTTTTTATGATTTACGCCCCCGTCCGGGACAAAGCTCTTAATTACGCTCCGATGATTTCCGCCGGAAGATTAACGCGATGGCCGCTCGTATCTCGCGTCGTGAGTTTGATTATTGATAGGAGTGGCTGCGGGCATCGAGCCCGTAATTTACTCCGGACAAAGATCTTAATTATTTGCGAAAAGGCGCGGCTGACGCTGCATTATCGTTACCGCGAATATCGATGGAGATCCCCGATACAGATGATAACTAGATGACATCTAATGAACAGATTACGGGGAAGTATCCTTTACGGCGATAGTGCAACGAACTGCATCCACTGTCAGATACGAGCTTAGAGTTTCAGTTCGAACCTCTTTCAACTTCTTTCAGAAACATTTAATTTGAAACATTTTCAGAAACATTTTAATTTAAACACGCGATTTATTTATTTTTATTGTAAAAGAGAAAATTATGATATATGAATGTGTTATATCGAGAGGAACAATTTCTAAATTGCTTATTTCAAACAAACAATGTTATACACGTGATGTGTTAATATGGTGATGGTCATGTGGATGGTCATGTTTCGCATAGTAAAATAGACAATATTGGCGATTATTAATAAAAAAACAATGATTCCAAAAAATTTGTAAACTGCTTTCTAAAAAGTCGAACAGCTTTTCAGCTAGAAAGTTACAGTTGCTAATTGTCATCAATAAAAATGCTTTCGAGTGTACGGGTACAGACATTGTAACGTGTTCCTCCATCGCGTAAAGAGGTTAGGTGCGAAAGGGTTTTAGAATCTTATCAGAAATTTCCATAAAATCGTATCAGGCGTTCGCTGGTGTCACGCAATGATCCATTGTGATCTATGGTTGAAATAGCCGGGAAAAGAAAAAACTTAAATTAAGAAGAATCGATCCACAGGTGTTTAATCTTTCGGAACTCGTCGAATTTTAGCCTGCGTTCCCGCCATTACAACAAATCTCCATTTTGTCGAGGGAGAACGTTTCGAAGCGTGCGCGGACCTGCTCGGCCCTGATCTCGTCGAACAAGAAATTGAAGCTTGTTCCGATATCGGAATCGCTATCGTTATGCAGTATTCCGTGCTCGAATAAATTTTATCCCCGATTCGTTAACGTACCACGGCCCTAGTATGGCGAGACCATAGAAATCTCCCGATATAATTCTCGACCTCGTGTTAATCGTCTTAACGAGCCACGACGGCTCTAAGAACGTTTTCGAAGAGGAGAATGTCTCTATTAAGATTCCGACATTGTTCTTTACGAGCGTGCGTCTGCACGCTCCATGCGGTGCGTGATTCGCTGTACACTCTCCTTGTATGTTATTTCGCTTCTTTACTATAATATAAGCGTCGCTACTATATAATACCATTGATCGGCTCGTCCCTCTTCCTGGTATTATGCTGATCAGCGTAATACGCTCGAATTTGCATTTGATACCACCATGATTTTGAACTTTCTATTTACAGAAATTCGTTTGAATTTTTACACTCGTGTTACCTAATATCATGTATGCTTCCGTAGCTTGCGTATACTATCCTAGTGTATACGTTGCAATATTTATCTTTGGTGAACAAAATATAAATTTATTAGTATAAATACAGCAGAATTGTCCGCACAATGCAAACAAAAGTAGTAAATTAAATGAAAATAAAAATTGCAATTGACTTTGTCGATTTTATGTCAAAATTATGGAATGAGAAAATAATAGCTATTTCATTTTGTTCGGGACACAATAAATATTCTTTAGCTAGCAATCACTAATCTGTTTATTAAATTTCTGATATGCAACATATGGCAATATAACCAGAGCAATATAACCCGTGGCAACTTGCACAAAAAATTACCTTTCAACCGGCAATATACCCAGAGTCCGCTCTGAGCGTGAACGAAATGATTCGCGACAGTGCACCGAGATAGCTGAATGAGTCGCGCTAATAAAAACAGTTAGAGCGGCGCGAAAGAATTTCGCGGAAGGGAATTAGCCATTGAAAGCACGATGGGAATTTCGTTTCGTTCCGCGATTCGCGGCTTCCACTCTTACTCGATAAGAATCGACGAATTTTTCGCCGGATCTGAAACGCAACATGTTCCCGTTACGAATTTACTACAAGCTCGCACGTACCCGAGGTACCTTAACGAACCGCCGATCCTTTGTTCGCCCCCGTACGATGAGAGAAATGTTTAATTTATGATATAACATGGTCGCACGAACGCAATGCGTCCCTGTGACGTCCGTGCATTAGTTTCCTATTGAATTTTCCCTGATGGAACGCGAGTACCGCTTTGACACGCCGCCACAGCAGAACGGTGAAACGTAACGGGACACCTGCATATATTATACATATATTCGAGCGATTATAAATTTTCAGGACACGGAAAAACAACGTCTTCGTGGAATATATTTCAAAACGAATCTCTCATTCCGTTTCAATGGAACTTCGGAGACGAGATAGATCATGGATGCATGTAGGGTGGGAAATACTCCCTTTTTTTATCACTGCTTTCGCGTACGAACGTGTCACATATGCAGATACATACATTCAAAGTCGAAAACAATGTCACGTATGGAACATTTTTGTTCTATTTTTTCATGCATAATCACCCCCTTTTCGCTTTTATCATTAATTACTGAACACCCTGTAGATGTACTTATAGTTACGAAAGTGGTCTAAGTCATTCATTTCTTGTTTCGAGATAATTAATGGATTACATTTGAATCAACTTAGAAATATTTGTATATTATGAAACATTTTAAAATTATTTTAAAAACATTTTTTAAATGTGCCTGAAAAACTTGAGGGATGTAAGGTAGTTAACACATAATATCTTTGTGGTGGTGTATAATGGAAGCAATTTAATGTTTCCGTACATTTTAGACCACATTCATAATTATGAACTCAGTAAATTTATAATTGGCAATTCCTCGTACTTGCTGATATCATCGAATGATCTTCGAGAGAAACAACGGACGAGTCATACTTGACGAGATTCAGTGCGTATCGCGTCGACCCCGCCCCTGGAGCCCCGTCCGCGGGAGAATATCAAGATTCCACCTAATCCTACGTAACTGCGATAGTCATTACTTCCAGCGCCGCCGCGTAACGATTACCAGCGACATCCATAGCGAGCAAAATGGAATAAATCGTGCAATTACGATCAAATATTTCAAAGTGCTTCCACGGGTATAATCTCCTGGAATACTTGAACCTAGAACGTGTTCGTGTTTCCATGGAATTTAAGATCGATTCTGTTAATCTGATTCGAGGATCTTCGACACGGAGAGTTCGTGCAAGATCATCTGGTCGATCGGACAGAACTGGTCGAAGGGCAGATAGAAACGGGGAAAATCACGGAATGGTAAGCAGCGAGTTAGATCATCGGAAGCGGAAGCTGGAGGCTGCTGATGCCGCGGCAGCGTCTTGTAATCCCGCAGGAAGAACGCTGATGCTATACACATACACCGGTTTTATGCGTACGAAACAAGTTGCGTTCGTCCGGCAAAACGAAAGAAGAGGATGGAAAAAGATGAAGGCTGTTTTCCTATTATCCAACCACCGTCGGTTTCCAGGTATATCGAGGTACCTGGAATCAGTCCAGGAAGCAGCCCTCGGTTATACTCGTTTACTATCGTCTCCGCTTCCGTGTTACCTTGGTTTCTTCTTCTGTTACCGTTTCTCCCTCCATATTCGTTTTTTTTCTTCTCTCTCTCTCTTTCTCTCTTCCTTCGAGTTGCATACTCGGCCATTTCGAAATTACGACACCGAGTTGAATCGCCGATGATTATCGTAGCGGACGCTTTGAACGATTTTTCCATCCCGTACGGAAGATGAGCTCCAGTTCGACTGCGCTGGAAACATCTTCCTGATTGCAAGAAAGGGTGAAAGGAACGTAAACGTTGCTTGCAGCAGAAAGAGCGTCGCTGTTTTGCGATGGACACGGTGGTGGATTTCTGACGGTGAATATTGTGTTACGTTGTCTGGAAGATGAAGCGTAGACAGGTCGTAGAGAAAAATTTATGTCGGAAAATTGGTAGTTTCGAATTTCTTTGCTTTCAGATTTCTTGCCGGTTCCTCAGTTGCCAGGTTTCCAAATATCCAAACACAAAGCTATGTGTCTACAAATTCCTAAATTTTCAAGTATCCAAAATTCCATATCTTCAAATCTATCAATTTTCAAATCCCCTAAATTTCACCACTCTAAACCCCCAAATTTCCAAATCCCCACGAAACCACGTCCCCAAACTACAAATTTTCCAAGTACCTAAAATTTCACATAACTAAGCACACAAATTTCTAAATATCTAAAATTTCCAAATCGCGACAAGACGACATTCCCAAGCCCCCAAATTTCCTACCACCTAAAATTCCGAATTGCGAAATATCTAAAATTTCACCTCTCTAAACCTCCAAATTTCCAAATCCCCACAACATCGAACCTTAAAACCCCCAAATTTCTAAATACCCAAAAGTCCAAATTTCGAAAACTCCAAATCCTCCAATTTTCAAATGTAAACATTTCCCAACTTCCAGTTTCAATATAACGTACACTGCGATGCTCCAACTTCTTGTACGTGCAGTCTCATTAGAAACTATTTCACGAGCCATTAGAAATTAATTATAGAACAATTTAAATAGCAGAGCATAAAACGCGAATGAATATTTTCGACATTTGTTACCACGATTAATTTATGTACCGACTTTATGCTCCTCTGATCGACTCCCCTAGAATCTTTTATTGCTCGTAATATCGTTACTGTTTTGCAGTAAGCCTGTTAACATTAATCCGTATAAAGCAAGCACCGGCAAAGCATATTAATGGCAAAGTATTTTTCAAACATTCGATAAGATTATATCGACGGAAAAATGATCGAAGTGCCTAAAGGATATAAAAATGCGGTCTCGCGGCGTTCAATTTTATTAACACCGTGAATAAGCGGTAATGAATGAAAGACGAAAAGAAAAATTAAATTTTACTCCGTACAAACCAGATTACGTTCCTCGATTTGTTTTTCTAACCTGTATGCAACGAGATAAATTCAACGTTTGAAGCAATTACGCGAAGTGTCACTCATGAAGCAATTTATCGGGACGGGGCTTCGAGAGGAAACAAAAGGAAAGGAGAATAACGAACCAATTGAAGAGATAGGGAAAAAAAACGGGGATGAGATGATAACTTGTTTGCGTAATTAAACGCTTATCAGATTGACGGGAACGCTCGTCATTACCTTTATTTACAAGATGCACGTGGCGATCGTCACCGTCGCGAACGACTATGTGTTAATTAGGATGTTTCGTTCGTATGCATCAAACTGGTGTGACGTTCACGTGACATAATCGGATGCGTTTTGACATAACAGTTCGTAAGCGGCTCTAACGACAACTTTCGGTACCGGTAACGTGAAACAAACCTCGGATATCATTGTTAACCTCTTTCGTTTCACTTTCGCTGCATCGACCGTTTTCGAATAATCACAAGAATCTCAGAAGTAGTGTAAGGATGCTCGATTCAAAGAATCAGATCACTTCATAATCCGAGGAGAAGAGTATAAAAATTATTTCTTAAAATTGGAGTCTAAAAGTGATCCATAAATTTGTATCTCTGTTACCGACTTCCCACAACTTGGTATCAGTGAAGAATGATTAAAAAAAAAAAATATTTGGAAGTCCAACAAATTTTTGTCCATAAAAATAAACGATTGCTATCGTACCTGACCCTCTTGATAAAAGTGGTAATAACATTTAATGTTCGCGATCAACCTACCCATTTTTATAAAGAAATTTACTATCGAGTGTTAACAACGTTAAATTACAACGTTTAACCGATATTTCGCCTCCGTTCAGTTTCCACGATGCAAGGATGGGTTGGTTTTATCGTCGTTACACTAATTACACGCGATCTCGTTCGAGAACATTGTCTGACCGGCTTAACAAGCCGATGGCTCTTATCTAATCGTGATCACGGTGGCCATAGTGAATTTTGTCACCTTCGTACAATTTAACGGCACAGCCGGGGTCTCGGCTAGTTGAGCATCATAATAGAGCCACGTAAAATTTCGTGTTTCTGTCGGACGTGAACCAGGCTTACGGTACTTTTCACTCTCGTCCACGGACGACAGATTATTTTTCTCCCGTCTAATGCTCTTGCTGGACGATATGCTCGTCGACGAGCTCGAGGACATCGGAGTTAGGCAGATTTAAAATTTTCGAATTTTGGACAACGAGAAGTTTGGGGGATTTGGTGATCTCGAAATTTAGAAATTTGGAAGATTAGGGGAAATGGAAATTTAGACATTTGGGAGATCATGGGATTTGGAAATTTAGAAATCTCGGAGATATGGAATTTGGATATTTAGAAACTTGAGAGATTCGAAGGATTTGGAAATTTTGAGAGTTAAGAATTTAAAGGATTGGGGTTCGTCAAATCCATAAATTAAGTACCTTCGAAATTTGAAGAACTCAGAAACATGAAAATCACCCATCCTAAGAAATAAAAAAATCAGAACTCATCAGAAAAACGACGAAAATCATAAATATTTCACTATTGCCAGATTCAACATACCCTAGAGAGAACATTCATCCCCATCGCTAGTCCGCAGGATTCATACCAGGTGGAGCCTAGTAAATCAGCGAAATACCAAGAGTGTCGGCGATAAATTGATTTGAAGAGCTAGCCTAACCGCGCCGACAAGGAATCACGATTCTAACGCGAGTTTTACTGGACCAGAGTTTAGCGAAGGTCATAAAGTTAAGCTCGTAACACGCCGTTGTCCGGTCACGTTCGGCAATCGTTCCCCCGTTATGCATATCAATTTACGTCCACCTGTGCACCAAGATCCATTGCTATCGATTTATTACGAAGGCTGGACTCGAAACGATTCCAGCGGCAAAGGAGTGGTCGTCTGTGATTCCAGCGTGGGCCGGGGTGCACATTTGTCCTGGACACTGGAACACCGCTTATCCCGATATTCGATATTACGGGAAGTACATCGCCCGGTCGTTCTTCATGGCCAGATAGACCTGCCGCTTCGGCTGGCATCGAGATATCGTATCGATCCGAGTGGTAATATCTTTAAATTACCGACACGAGCGCGGTCGGGACTCGATATGCGTTATTTGTCACGCGGAAATTTAGCACCCTGATTGCTGTTGCGAAGGTGGACACGTTCGAACGCTAATTATTTAACACACGCTCCATTAATTTTCTGATTTAAGAATTCAATTTGCTGTTCCGTGTTATTGGCTTAACGTAATTTGAGTCTCGCGTCGCATTCTCAGCTCAACATACTCAAATCTTGAAAATTACAAACTTAATTCTAAATTTTTTACTATCTTAATCTTGTAATTTTTCAATTTCTTAATTTTTTGAAATTTTTCAATTTCTTAATATTTTGTAATTTTTCAATTTCTTAATTTTTTGTAACTTTTGAATTTCTTAATTTTTTGTAATTTTTGAATTTGTTAATTTTTTGGTAATTTATGAATTTGTTAATTTTTAAATTTTATGTTATAATTAGCAAAGCATTTATCAGAGACCTGAAATGATCTCCGACCTTTCTCTGCAACTTGTTACATTGACTTTCAATATGAACTGTCCAATATTTTAATCCACTAATTGATTGGTTGATCAATTTCAATTCTACGTTATTGGATTAAAAGGTCTGTTCGTAAAAGGATCATGAACCCGATGATTGCATAGAACACACAGAAGAACTACGTGTGCGATATGCATAAATATCCTCAATTCAGTTACTGTTCAGTTACTATTTCTTTATCTGTCTGTATATCGATTTCATTTGCACATCATTCGACCGAGAAATCTGTGCGCAGAAAGTTTTCTAAAAGCCACTGATTGCACGAAACCCGAAGAATCTGGCCCCGGAATGCGGGACGAAGTTGATTACTATTGTTTTCCGGAAAATATCTTAATAATTCCCGGGAAGTGAAGGCGTCCAGGCCGTTTCTTAAGGTTGCGAACAAGGGTGGAAGAGGAAGGGCAACCGGTGTTTGTACGGATGCAACCGATGGGAATAACGTAAAACGGTGATCGGTCAAGATTTGCACATTTCGCCGACTGAATTGCAAGGCAAAACCGACCTATAAATACACGTTTCAACTGCCACTTAAGATTCCTAGGTTGCTTTCCTCTTTCTCTCGTGGCTGTTGGCCTTGCGTTTAGCATCGGGAGAGAGGAACAGGAAGCCCTAAGGAAACTGTTCTTCCAGAAACAATAGCGCCGCTGACCAGCGTAAACGCTCTTCCTGATGAGGGAATTAAACGAACAACTCGCTGGGATTAATGATTATCCACGTAATTAAGTGTATCCTCGACGACTCATTCCGAGCAAGAAATTGTTTTGTACTTTGAAGAAATGATACTGATTGCCCCGGTTCTAAGTTCTTCTTTCCCCTTCTGCGGAGATTTGTTGCATTTTCTTAAAAATGATGAAAAAGGAACTGACTCGATTCAATTTCTTGCGTGCAACTTTGAACGTCGATTTGGACACGCATGAATATTTTATACTCGTGAAACTATCAAATTTTGGACCCCAAGAATGTTTGTAGCGATGTCATATAGCATTACTGTATAATAATATATATAGTTGCTATAATACACATATGCATTACTGCAGTATAACACACACACATATATATATATATTACTGTACTATTATATAATATAAACTATAATTTAATACTGATAATTTGTGCTATAATATAGTACTATAATTAAATACTGATGAGAATAAATTTACCAAGAATGAGTATGTGTCAATAAGTAACGTTGAAAATGAATTTGCTCGCGGTTTCTACGAAGCAATGAGACCCGGGTTTTATTTGCTCAACGCACGATTCGATTAATGGGAATTTTCATGGTTGTCGCCAGTAACCGTGAGAAAACCAAGTTCAACTACTGATCGGCCATTTTTAAGGGATGATTTCATCGTGGTAACGCGACAAAACGCAGAAACGGCGTGTCACGATCGGACGAAAGAAACGCGATCGGATTATCGTTGCGGTGGGTGCCGATCCAGATGGAAGCCGATCGAAATCTCAGCCTTTCGTTCTCCTTCCCTTTTTGCGACGCTTTTTCCATATCCGCGGATATCCCGGGCAATGGAGCGCTATAGAACGACAAACTAATCGTCCGGAACACAGAAATCGTGTCGATGGCAGCAAAAGTGAAGGAGAGGAAGTTGAAACGGCGAACCGGGACGTGGAAATCCTCGCACCGGAAGGTGGTAGGTGTTTTTTTTCGAGGGTTGGATTTAAGGAATTTCATGGTCGATAAATTACCTCTTCCTGCACGACGACGTGCTCTTTCTGCTGAACTGGTATAGCGTTCTGTGCTTGTGTAAAATTCGACGAGATTTAGTTCGACGGAATTCGATTCGACGTGATCGAATTTGCTGAAATTTGATTCGATACGATTTGATTGTACCGAATTTCATCATCTGCTCGTTGAAATTCGGCGTGATTGAATTCCACATGGTTCAGTCACGGGCGATTGAATTCTGCGACATTATATTCCACGCGCAGGGATTCGATTTGGTTGAAATTCCACGCGATCTGAATTCGATGTAACCTAATTCTACGCGCTGGAATTCGGCACAATTCAATTCCACATAATTGAATTCCACACGATTTACTTCCACGCAATTGATTCTTAGATTATTCAATTTTATGCGTTGGAATTCGGTGCAATTCAATTCCACACAATAGTGTTCGACATAATTTACATCCACGACTATGAACTGACAGTCGTGGAACGACAATTCACTGAATTCGACACAAGTGAATTTTACTCGCTGGAATTCGACGCGATTCAATTTCGCGCGTTTGGAATTCAGCATGGTTCAATTCCACGCGATTGAATAGATCGTGATCCAATTTGCCACCATCGGTCTCGATAGAATTTAATTCGTTGCGACTCGATTTCTAACAGTCCACTTCCACCATTATTCGCTTGCACTTCGCCTTCATCCTCGTTTCTGCAAGGTGTAAATTTTCCGAGCGTGTAATTACGAGTTTTACGGAACAGCAACACCCCCTGATCATTAAATAATGTATCCATAATACGCTTAATGTTCCGCCATCGAATTAATATGCATATTAATTTATATTAATATATATTAATAAGTTACTAATAATATATATAGACAATTAATGAGTTACAAATTTTCGCACTCTAAGAAACGTGCAACAAGGATACGTAACACCAGAAAATATCACCTATTTAAAATGATTGTATTTGCGAGATATTAGCCGAGAAAGCGGCATCGATCTCTCATATATCTTGCACATATATCATCCGCGATAAATCGAGCATCAAATAATAAGCACGATAAATATAGGCTTCCTATATTCTAAGATATAAATCAAGTTTAATTCGATACCCGGTACACGCTCCTACGATCTCGATAGTCGAACGAACAAAGAAAAAAAAACATACAAATAACGGCTACAAACGAATAAAACGTCAACTTGTTCGTCATGAATTCGCGACAGGTGCTGATTATTTCATCAGGATGCCGGCGACCGGGTACATCCTCGTATGAACACGATGCAACACACCATAGAAATTAGAGTTTACGCCAGATGACTATCGGCCATCGATATTTATCGAACGGATAGCTCGTAAAAGCAGCGGCGACATTCCACGATGTTTCGCTAGTGGCTTCCGTGTCCGACAAGTTGGCTACTTGAAAAGTTTCATCGTACGAGTCGAAACGCTCCCGTTTCGAAGCCCGTAAACCGTATCCGGAAAACGAAGACACCTTGAATAGTCTTCTCTTTAACAAAACAACTGACGAGGGTAAAATGTTTGTGCTTTATTAAAACTAAGATTTGATATACCACTTGAGGAAAAATAGTAACACCTCGCAAACTGACAACGGACTTTAAAAACATAAATATAAATTGATGCGTACTCTTTGAGATTTATTGGAAATCTACTGAAGATGAAAAATAATGTCTTCTCCAGAAAAAAGTATGTAGTGGTGATTGGTGCGCAGCTGGGGGTGAACAAACGGCTAAGTTAAAATCAAACAATTTCATTGGTTCTGGAAAACATAAGAAGTGGGCAAGAACCTCCCTTGCCAAATGCTCATCGCGACGTCACTCTTTACCTAAGGTAAAATGTACGAAGTGGTTTGTCACCTAACAGTTCGACACTTATAAAACAATAAACCGCGCTGGCTCTCAAAAGTCATGCTAATTCAAAAGTTTAACTGCTGCAAAACGCAGTTGTTGATTATTCACCAATTTTCTAAAGTTAAAAATAAACCCAATGGCTTCATGTTTCCAAGAATGCGCCGCAACAGGGTCAGATATCATAACCTTTTGTCTCGCCCGTAAAACCGTCCGATTTACGATCGAAATAAACGGGAGACCTACGAGACAGCTGGAATTTTCCAGGGACCAATTAACGACCGGAAGAGCGGATCGATCGTAGGGCCCGATCGCGAACCGATCCACCGGTCACGCTTCCGGGATTACGATCCCGCGCCGGTTGACAGGCACGTCATAGACAGAGATACAGGGATCGAGATACTACGGGGATACATGCCGAAGAACTAGCTGTAAATTAACCACACACCACGGACCCAGCGTATATTCGTCGCTTCGTGTTCCTATCTCTCTGCACATGTTACGTTATACGTACGATACAGCTCGCGTATCGGCCCGCGTACACGACCATACCACGTTGCATCACGATTACAGATAGCTTCTATACAACCGTGATGAATGACGAAGATTCCCAACCGGACGCGTACAACGTTCCGCTGGCGCGTAATCGGGAAATTTGCCCGGTTTTATCGAGATCTTCCGCGATTTCGAACGCTATGTTTCTTCGACCTCGTGTCCGCGCGATGGATGATGAACGATCTCGATATTGGTGCTCGAGTGGTATCGTTTCATTCGGTTTCGTTTGTGTCTCGCTATTTAGCTATCTGGATGTGTTCGGATGCAACGTGGACTTCGTATAGTGAAAAACAGAATCACTCGCTGTCAATTTTATTATAGGCTTTTTCTGCGTTTATCTTCTTCCTGTATCTATATTTAGATCTACCTTGTCGATAGGTCCACATTTTCTCTTGATTATCTTGAATAAACCTTGACAAGGCATATCGACCTTTCCCGTAGATCCAGTTTTTCCTTATTCTACTTTTCTGGTAGGTCCGCTTTTTGCCCCGCGTTCACTTTTTCCGTAGATCTACCTGTTTCCCGGATTCAAATTTTTTCCAAGGACTACCCGTTCTTTGCCTCCTTTGAATCTCATTACTAGGTTCTTATTCAACTTTTCTACCGTAGAAGTTTGTTACAGTGTTAGACTCAAGGTTGAAGAGGAGTTCTTTTTCAACAATTTTGTCTTCAAGTTTTTGTACAGTAACCATGTTGAGCGTACGATGAACTATGAAGATTCCAGGCGCGAGTCATGAAACGTTACAGGGAAGTTTAATTAAGAAATTTGTTACATCACGTCGAGGTATTTAAGTAGGAAGTCAAAGTACAGTTTTCGTTTCGCTGTAGTTTCGATTTTTCCGCGGATGCTACCGTGGACGATGCATCTCGTACATCAACGATGCTGTAACGCATCACGATTTCGCGTAGTTCGTGATGTGTGATGAAAATTTTCGTTGTGGGATATGGTACATCGTGGCAACGCATAATCAGGAAACTTCTCGAGTTACGTACGGGTACTTGATAATTTGGAAGTTTAGGTAGGCGGTACTTAGATCGAAGCTCGAAGGATATTTGTCCCTTCAATTTCATCGTATTTCCTTGCAGATGTTACGTTATACGCGCAATACGTCTCGCGTATCGATCGTGATAGGTGCATTACGGTTTTAGATAATCTCTGCATGCATCATGCACGTTTGTGCATCTACGCGTTCGTGAGACTTCCCTATTTGATGTGTGTAATGCTGCAGTAGCGCATAACAGAGAAATTTGCATGTACACTGTTTGGCTATTTCGCTGTTCTACTGTTTCACTCTTTCACTATACTACTAGCTATACTATTTTACTATTTTAGTTTTCGCTATTATATAGTATTACCATTTTACTGCTCCACTCATTCTGTTATTATTCTACTATCCTATTATTCTATTATTTTAAAGATTTACTATTTTTTGCTATAGCACGTCATTACCATTCCATTTATTTTACTATACATCTATACTATTTATACAACCACCTCACCATGCAAACTCGTTGTGGCACCCATTTCAATGTCACACTATTTTTTAGCTAAACAAACATTTTGTTCTCTATTGTTTCCTCTAACTATTTAATCGAACAAGCTTTTGTACGTATAAAATGTCTCTAAAAAAATGTTAACATCATGATCAACAAAAATGTCATGAAACTAGATACAATCAATCGTCATCAATAGGCAATTTCAAAAATATTAAATCTGCAGTTAATTTATAACCACTCAAAATTTACAGTCGGTTCACAACTAAAAATCTGCAACTCGTGTTCATCTCTCGAACAATAAAAATTACGTAAATTTTCAATCTGACGTTAATTTACGTAATTCTCGGCTATTAATCCTGATTATTCTTGATGAGATCAGTCAATATTTTAAATCGTGATAAAGTAACGCATAAACGAGGATTTCAATCAAGTCCTCATAGGGTATCAGGCGCGATTACAAGACGCTAACGATTTAATTTCTCAGCGCGTATCACACTTTCGTACATGCACGTAGGTTCATTTTAATTACCGTAGTACAGGGCACCATGCAGCTTCCCTGTGACTGGATGTATAATTTATCGATACACACACGCACCGCTAGATCGACTGGGTCTATCCTGATCGCTTCCTATCGCGATACCATGCAAACCAGCCTTCGATCTTCCACAACGTTGTGGTTAATGTCCCGTTTGATTGGTCGACGCTTCGATCGGCGACGATCGATCAAGAGATCAAGGCCAGAGCCACGATCGATCGTTTTTCCCTTCCCTTGGATAACGATCGTTTCCGTGATCCACTTATTACACCATCTCGCGTTCAACCATAATAATTACCTAATTATTACCCGATCCACCAGCGAACGCAACCGGACATTTATACGAGTTTTTCTGACACTTTAGCATCCAGATTTATGGGTTCTCTATGGAGCTCAGGATGGTGGCTTTTTCACACAACGATGCATCATGATACATATGATTTCGCACAACAATCATGCGTGTACGTTTCGGTTTCTGGATGACTTTATTCGACTAATTGATCTTTATGTTTGCAAAATAATGTCACTTGTCTCGTACACGAAATATTGCCAATATTGGCAAATTCAATTTCGGCGAAATTGATTTAAAATTATACATCGAATATTATTTTTGATACCGAATATCGTGCATCAAATATTTATTTTGACTAGTATCTTTTCACGTTTTTTAAAGATTTTTTATTTTGTCATCCTTGTACACAATTATTGTACGTCAATCGCTATCAGATTTCGATCATCGTATCTCAACGATTCTACCCTTGTAAGTGAATTTGCACGAAATTTATGATTTTTAGATGCAAACTATCTAAACATATCGGCTTTTTTTTTTCAATGCAACAATGAGTTGTTTTAGCAATCGCGAAGAAAACGAAGAAAATCAGCAACCACGGAAACGTGTAAAATTGGCTACCCTTTATTTACAGTTAAAAAGAATGTATCGTTGATCTGAATGCTTTCGTCCGATCTTCGTGATCTACTCAACCGATACGAAACGCTTCGATCACGAAGAAACGATGAAAAATACATAATCGATTAGAGGCGGAATCATCGACCGTGAAACACTGTGAAACACCGTGTATCTCGTTTCTATCTATTTCCCTTGGACTCGATCTTCCAAGAAACTGAGCCGATTCGTGTCGGCGTAAATAATAATTGCCGCTTTCTTTCAAATGGGACAACGTTCAGGATACGATCTTCCCGTTACGAGTTTCAATTCAAGTTATACTGTCTCTGCGCTTTTCAGGCGGCTTTCAACCTTGTCTTGGCCGCGTCTTTTTGCGATCTCATCACGCAGTCACGCGTTACTTTCATTGAAATCACCTTGCTAACGAAAGGAACGATCTTCAACAAAGTGTTTGCCGTAATTACGCAAACTTCCTCCTCGGCGTGTTTCTTTCTTTCTCTTTTTTATTATTCGATCGAACAAAAATCGCGATACCGGTCGTCGTTGACCTCTATGATACTCGTGTTAAATAGACCGAGTTGCTGATAGCGGAATATTTGCTATCTTCTTCGATACGGTCATAAATATTTGCATATATCTCGCATATAAATTTAATGATGATCGACAACAATTTTTAATCAGAGTGCAAAACGAAAAATGTTTGGAAAGATTGAAATGGAATGCTGAAGTGTTTCAGTCCACACGCATTACACATACTGAGACTGCCACTGATTGGATCACTATTTTTAAAATGAAATTAATGAAATGCGATTTTAGTGACACTTATTTATTGCATTTGGACTGTCATTTATTGGATGAATGTTTTTAAAACGAAATAAATGAAATGCAATTTAAGTGACACTTCATTGTTTATTGGATTGAGACTGCCATTTATTGGATCAATGTTTCTAAAATGAAATTAATGAAATGTGATTTATGTGACACTTAATTATTTATACTGACTTATGTATTTATAGTAATTTTGTAACTTATGACCAAAATGTTTAAAAGTACTGACCAGATAAATTGTTCCTGTACAGCACTTCATGTTCACAAACTTATAGTACATTTTGTTGTATATTCCTATGAAAAGTAGAAATTGCTATGAAAAATAGTACTCTTCAAGTAGATCCTAAAAAATAGTACTTGTACTTCAAGTACAACCTGTCTAAACGACCGAATGTAAAATGTATCAAACTTCACGATGTGACGAGGTGTCTAAAAACTGTGTGGAAACTGTGTTCGGGTAATTCAACGTATCAAGAGGAAGATCTCTGTTTCAAGATAACTTAACATGCCAAGAGGAAGGTTAACCCCTTGCACTACGGTTTATTCGAGAAACACATCAGGCTATTGCACTGTTACAGCACTAAGATGACTATACAAAGTTCGAATGTCAAGGCTGTCTTACACTTCGCGATCCTCGATTGTGCAAATTCTAATTAGACTCAAGTTGAACGTTCGACCGTATTGAAAATATGTATTAAAACACATTAACACTTTGAGTGCCATATCACCCACATACGGGTGACGTATGAATTCATATCATTAATTTTAGTGAAAACATTTAACATAACAAAGTGTAACAAATTTTTGTTAATGTATTAAAGCTTGTGGAATAAATGAGGGTAGAATATTATGAAATTTGTCTATAAAATTTCTCGAAAATAAAGTTACTTCCTAGAAGAAATTGAAACAGCATTAGGGTGGCACTCAAGGTGTTAAATATACAAAAAAAAAGTTTTTTGTATATCAGTGTTCAGCCGTAACGCTGTAACGTATTTGAGCTGCGAGTGCATCAGGAGTGTAGCTCGTAATTATAGTGCAAGGGGTTGAGACAAAAAATAACAGAATTATGACAAGAAGACGCATAAAGTTGGCGGGTGCAGCGTCGATCACGCTCCGCGAGCGTCCCCCAAAGTAACTAGAGCGAAGTAATAAAAAGTAATCACTTACAATCTAATGTTCCAGTGAATCCTCGTGGCAGCCATGACGCTAATCTCGGTTCCACGGACCCGCACGACTTTCGTTCGCCCTCGGATCCCTCTTGGTAGCGTTAGTCCCTGGAAACTCACTGGGACGGTGTCTCTCACGAATCACACCTGCGTTCACTGTTCTTTCTCTCTTTCTATCTCTCTGTTTCTCCAATCGAAAACGAAAGCGTAGCTACGTAATACGTCGCTCGTTATCCCGATACGAAATAGCCGCGTGAAACCCGTTCACCACCGGTTTCCTGTTGGTCCGCGTTACGAACGGTCCGTTTCCACTGTCTGGTCGCGTCACACGACCGGGATCCACTTCCACTTCGGAAGAAGAAACGACGGACACCCGACCGCGACGACCGTATCTTCTCTTCCGAGTTCAGCTGTTTTCTTCCCTTTCGGGGTCGTTCTTCTTAACGACGGTAATTGACCGTCTCGATCGGGTCGCGCGTCGAAGATGGCTGACTTGTGCGGCCGATCGAAGGAATAGAGAGAGAACGACACGGGTCTCCTATGCACGCGATACACGAAAATGGAGCAACGTGCGTTCTGTGCCACTGTTCTCCGTTCTCCGTAACACTCTGCCAGGATATCCGCGCGTGGCTGCTCGTCTTCCACGGCTGCGAAAGGTGGGAAGTTGAGGAGGAGGAGGACGACGACGAAGAGTAGTAGAAATAGAAGAGGTTACCAAGGTGGTGGTGGTGGTGGTGGTGGTGGTGCCGGTGGAGGTAAGAGTGGTGCGGTAAAAGCGGTGACGAACGGTGGTGGAGACGATGATGACGGTGATGGTGGTGGTGGTGGTGGTGGTGGTGGAGGTGGTGTGGTGATGGTGGTGGAGGTGGGTACTCGTGAGAGGATCCTCGCCGTGTGGAGTACTAAGCCGTAATGACATGGTCTAGGAGATGCCAGTCAGTTTTGTAATAACGCCCGTAAAAAGTGAATTTCCAGCCGAAGGTGGGGAAACGTGTCTAGGGCCAATCCGAGAGCCCTGCGGTTCCACGACCAATCGGAGCGCAACATTCCAGAACGTACACTATTTTTCGTTTACAAATTATTCGCATTTTCTTCTCGCTCTCTGTGAAGGATGCTGGCTCGTGGATGGGACTCGAGTACTGCGACTATCCTGGCTCGATGACTTTTGCAGTTGTATCGAAGATTTGACTTCGATTTGACTTTTGAAGTTTATCGCATATGATTGTCTTAACTTGTAAGGTAAACAGTGCAGATCCAAAGGCTTGTAAGGATAGTAAGATGATAGTATAGTTCAGTAGTAGTACACTTCCACAATGTGCAATAGGAGTAGTCGAGTGAAAAAAGGATAGTGAAATAGTAAATGATAGTATAGTACAGTAGTAGTACATTTCCAAAAAATGTAGTAGTAATACAATGAAACAAAGGATAGTAAGGTAGTAAGAAATAGTACAATACCAAAAAATGGAGTTGCAGTAAAACAAACGAGATACCGAAGTATGACAAATGATAACACGGTATGATATTGTAACAACAATGAAACAGCGAACTAGTAAAATACTAGTATAAAAAATCAATAAAATAATAAAATAGTACATGGCCAAAATCGACGAGCCGACAAAATGATGAAACGATGAAATAGTTAACCGGTAAAAGAAGAATGGAATAAAATAGTAAAATAGTGAAACAGTAAACTAGTGGAATAGTAGTGAAAAGTGAAGTGCGCAGCTCGTTTGAAGGAGCAGTAAAAAGGGTCATTGTTCGTGAGGAACGAGTGTCGCTACGAAGAAGCGTTTCCGCGAAGATTCCGTTTCGCACTCGCCTAACGGCACCCAGCGCATCCTCGGCTAGGGAAATGATCGAACTGGCGTTGAACGAGCAAAAGAAAGAAAAGACGAAGGAAGAACAGGTGTAATATACAAAAAAAAACGAAGGAATTTCGCGATAAGCCGTTTCTTTCGGTTCCGATCATCATTTTTCACCGTGAACATCCCAAGCCAAAGTACCTCGTTAATTGCACCGGTTACGTTACCGAGGACCGGCGTGCCATTAGTTTCGCGCAGCACGAGGAAACCCGATGGTAATTGATACCAACGTGTTTCCACGATTACCAGGCAACTTTTATTCCCCAGCCCGTTGCTCGCTGGGCTAATAATCTCATTAGAAGATGAAAACACGGGAGTGGTGGCGCGTTCAGCGAACAATTTATTGGGGCACTATCGGCAGGAAAAAATGGCCGGCCGGCGAGCCCCGTCGAGTTAATTGGAATAACAGCCTCCGGAAAATGGATGAACCGATGATACTGTTGCGAAACGATGAGTCGACACGTTTCGTTTGATTTGTAACAGCGGAGGTAACACGGGAGTGCTACCGTTTCGAACGGGTGCTAACGTTTTCCGTGAAGCGTCCGATTTCGCGTAACGGTACACGTATCCACAGAAATTCACGAAATTGCCGATGGGACTAGGATGTTTTCTTGTTGCGAGCTATTTCAACGAGGGAATAACGATAGTGTGAGAGTTCGACCTGCCGAAGTGGCGCTATCGTTTTCATCCTGCTTTATGGCTCCGTGCACCTTCTCCATTTTTATATCTTCTCGAAATATTGCGAAACATCTTCGATTACAATGTTCTATTACCTGAGCAAGTTCATTTACTGGTCATAGGGGTATCAGCCCTGTATCCCACAAAGCTGCCAATTAAAAAATGAATTTATAACTGAATAAGAATAAATTTTTCCTTTTCAATTTGTATCGATTATTTGTCAGAAATTTGAGCGTCACCCATACGTGGTTGACATGGCACTCAAAGTGTTAACAAAGTTATATGCATCATCGACGTCCGTCATCATTGATGACATCGAACGTCACCATCGTCCGAAAGTGATGAAAATTCACTTTTGAGAAATATCGAGGTTTCACGCGTCTTTGACCCCGAAAGTTCGCGCACCGTAAGACAATAGCATGAGGCTGCACTTGAACCGCGGTAACCGTTGCATTATGCGCCTGAAGATACACCGTCAACGTTGCTATCGTGGGTTCTGATCGACCTCCGGCTAGATGTTCAGAGGACACGGTTGTCGAGCCACCGTTTAAGGCTGAATGGACTGGCCGATAATGACGGTGACAAAAAAGACGACAGGTTTCATCCAGAAGGCGACATGGGTCGGTAAATTACAAATTATACCGGCGTCGTGCGTACAGATACGTCTGTGTCCCGACGTCGTGTTCGTCGCGGATAATTTGGCACGGACAAAAGATTAGTAACGAAGGAACGCGAAAAAAAAACAGCGTCGACTTTTTATTCGATTCGTTCCGCGAGTCTAACGACGAAATTTTCAGCCGACGTTGTCTCGGATTAGCAGCTATTAACTTGGTGATATCTTTACTAATGGCGATTGTTGACCGATTATTTATAAACACGAATCTCGAGCTCGAAATTTTTTTTCTATATTCACGAGTTTGAGAAATAAATTCGATTACGCGTTTCTTTCGGCGTTTGCTCCAGTTATGTTCCTTTTCCTTCGTATAATAATACGGCAATAAATGTACGAAAGTGAAGTTACAACGTTGTTACAGACACAAAATATGGTTACAATGATCAAAATCGTGTTGCATACTTGAAACGAATTCTTCATTTACAAACAAGAACGTATGCACATACATACGTTCGTTCTACTGTTTCAGCGTGTCTGACTGCGCATGTCCATTTTCACTGTGGCGGATGTCCATACATCGTACACTTGTGTATTTACATCGTGTACATCCTATAATTTCCACTGCAACGTGTTAAGTAGATAAATTGAATTGCACTATTTTATAAATGTTTCATAGCGTTTCCATCAATGAAACGAGCACATAACCACCGTGTTACATTGACAAGGTGTTCTGCCGAGAGATTGAAACATCGTGAGAGTTTTCCTGTTATAATGAAAGAACAAGTAGTTTTCAGATAGTACAATAAAACGATAGGCGTTCCGATGTAACCCGGTAACCACGTAATCATATGCCAACATCCACACGCACTTTCCCTTCTGTTGATTTTCCGTTTAATCCTCTAATTAGCGTTCCCCGCGACTCAGACAATTTTATACGCGAATAGAAGAACGATCCGTATCGAGCGGCCTTAATCGAGACGGGATCTATCAGTCTGTCGGACTTGTAAATTCAATTCAGTCTGGATTCGATGTTTCGAGCGGCGTGATTCTGTTTCGTTGTGTATTCGTCGGGTATCGATCCGATCGGCTCGCTCGCACACGTGCACATCGAGCACCGCGATTCGATTCGGAATCGAAGAACTCGATGGACTTCCGATTCGAGACAACGTCTTGATCACGGCGGACTCGCTCGAGTTACAAGCCGTTCGGCTCGTTTGACCCTTGCCCGTGAAATCATCCGTAGTATAATAATTTATTGCTACCAGCCTCGTGTTTCTGGCCGGTAGGCGCCTTCGTTCTTCTCAATCTAGATCGGTCGGCGCAGGAAGAAGCGATGTTTCTCCAGTCAGCCCTGGGAATCGAACCCGGAACCCTCGGTCGTTTCTTTTTCCCTGCTGCTATCTTCCTTCGAACGTGAAACTGCCCTGTGAGCTATTCCGCCATTTCGACGCTTCTTATTCCTCCATTTCGTTGCACGCGTTTTCCGTTACGCGCCGTACTCTTCGCACGCGATAATTGTTTTACTTTGATATTTCGAGGGGATGTAAAAGCATATTAATTGTAAGCGGATATGAAAAGCGGCTTAATTCGATTAAGATTTCGTGGACACACCTATGAGCATGCTCTTAGTGTCACGATATTAACCCTCCGTTGCGCGGTACTCATTTTCATTATTTTTCATGGATGACACTATTTTCATTATTTTTCATGAATTTCATTATTTGCATCATTTTTCATGAATTTTATTATGTTCATTATTTTCATGAATTTCATTGTTTTCATTATTTTTCATGAATTTCATTTCCATTAGTTTTCATGAATTTCATTTCTTCCATTATTTTTCATGAATTTCTTTTTTTCATTATTTTTCATGAATTTTATTATATTCATTATTTTTATGGATTTCATTTTTTCCACTATTTTTCATCAATTTCATTTCCATTATTTTTCATGAGCTTCATTATTTTCATTATTTTTCATGGATTTCATTATTTTCATTACTTTTCATGAATTTCATTTTTTCCATTATTTTTCATGAAATTCATTATTTGCGTTATTTTTCATGAATTTCATTATTTTTATTATTTCTCATGAGTTTCATGAAAATGAAAATGGAGTGGACCGACCGAAGGTCCCCTAATCCCTTAATTCCCATTTACACCGGCGATAGATTACGCGCACGCAACATGCATGAGAGGGCATCGAGCGACACGCGGAAGGGAACACGATGCACGCCATTCAACGCGGCGTACACAAACAATTACGGGATAACGAGCAGCGTATTTAGCGATGTCCGTAACGTCGTAGCGGGGTCACGGATACAATTGTTGTCGATGCGTGGGCCGGCGTGTCACCGTGAACGGGATTTCCCATGTGTGGAGGAACGCGTGCGGGTTCACGCGTGGCCTCGTTCGCCCGCGCGGCCAACGAGACGCCGAAATTACAGGTGAGTTACGTACGCGATCCCATCCATCCTGGTTTTATTGCGATGCGTGCTGTTTTCACGTTTAATTTTGCCCCATACAACCGGCGTAATAACTCTTCCAGCAGCACGCGAGCCAAGGATAACGTCTCGCTAGCGTTATTCTACCCGGCCCGACAACCGCTTCCTCGTAAACGTCAATTTTTTCCCGCCACGCAATCTGGAGCAGGTATCTCTCGTTCTGGCCGCGTTGAAACGGGACGAAACAACGGAAGGATCGTCAATGTCTTCTTGGACCTCGTATACAAGTCGCGGACTTAATCCGTCGAAGCGTTCCGAGTCTGTCGTTCAGAAACTGTTTCAAGTGATTATCCGTTCGGCGTAGGAATTCCTTTCGAAAACTTGGCTACGTTCAGCCGTGCTTTTTTGCCCGGCTCGTCGGGCTTTCCGTAAATTGCCGGGTGTCTGCTATTTCTCTAGGACCATCTTTCTTCGCGCTCGGCGAGACGATATTTTATTTGGAACCGCGCCGTTTATACGGACGAACGATCGGGAATATGGAGGCGGACGGGATGATTTATGCTACTCTGTCGATAATCGTCCGCGAGCGCGTACGCTCGTTTAGCTTTCTGTTTGGTCGATTGGATTGCTGGAACTGGATTCGAACTGGATACTCGTTCGACGGACGAGCGTTGTTAGCGGAGATTTGGTCGGATAATTTATTTCTTCGCGATATTTGGATCGTTCGCTTCGGGACTACGGGGATGTGGATAAATAACAGTGTTGGGATTTCTGGAAATAAGAATCTGTGTCTACAGAATTCAAGGGGTTTGAAAATCTAGATATCTAGGAATGAAGGAAACTAGGAATCTAAGAATCTAGGAGTCTGGGAATTTACGAATATACAAGTGTAGGAACCTAAATATATGAATTTAAAAATATAGGAATCTAAAAATCTTGAAATCTAGATATCTGTACATACAGCAACCTGTCTACCTACGTATCAATAGCGATCCAGAAATCTAGGAACCTAAAACTCAGTAAATCCAGAAATCTGTGTATCTGTACACGCAGCAACCTATGAACCCACATATCAACAGCGATCCAGAGATCTAGGAATCTGGGGATCAGAGGACACACGGCACCAGACGTCCAGGAATTCATGAGTATAACATTTAATTAAGATCATCTCGTTTCCCAGAACGCTCTAGCCGAAAGTATCACATCGTGCACGATGGCGATTTCGCGTTAACTTAATTGCGAGGCTAATTAACATTCCGAACGGCGTACTGCAGCCGAGATCCGTAAGAATTGAAATTTGCGCCCAGCGGTCGATTCGCGTCGTTCACCCAAAAGTTGGCCGGCCGGGTCAATCAACGGCGACGTGGAAGCCAGAAAGGATGTTGGAACACCGTGCGGTTACGACGTCCTGGCGGGCAAGGATAATAGACGGGAGCATCTCGAAGGTTAGCTTCGAAAGTCGGGGGAGTTGAACCGACGTGTTCACCGAGCCGCGCTTCTGTTGCCGTTCTTGCTTGATCCTTCCTGATGCGGTTAGGTCTGCGAGAAGTTCGATCCACTTGCCGGCCGTCCGGTCGTCTCTTAACAGCTCATTAACCACGCTCAGCCCCGTCTGACCCCGCTTTGCATAAACTCTGCCCGGTTAGGCCGGCCGCGCTGTCGAGCTTCCGAACCGTGCAATTTCGACGCGAGATATAATAGATTCGTAAGACGAGCGGTGTTAGGTCGTACATCGTCCATTTTAGACTCGTTGAAGTGAACGAGCGTGAAAAAAATTCATGTTCAAAAATGATACTTCGACACTGTTATTTCCGTAATGAAATAATATAGGAAAACCTATGGACAAACTGTTAAAAAAGATTGACCGTTTTAGTGACCCTAGAAGACTGCAAGATTTTCAGGCAGTTCGACGAGAGGACGTGTAGCTTTTTATACATACAATACGTGTACACGTGTGACTATTTGCACATACAGTATGTAAACACTATTAACTATATACTATTATACTGTATGTACAATATGTATACAAGCTAGCAAGTTTAGCTAGTTAAGTTAGTTAATAAATTGTTTCGAGTGATTCTTTTTTTATACCAGTCAATGAAGTTAGTCATGTTGTGTTAAGTGAATTCTTCATTATGCCATTTTGATAACTGTATGCACATACTGTATGCATAAATATGCAATTGTGTACGCATACTGTGTGTATAAAATGCCAATTTATTCAATACCGTATGTGTACATAGCCTGATCCAGAAACGAAAGCAAATAATAAGGAACGCGTCTCGCCCAGAAATAATTGAATACAACTTGTGTCGGGACTTTTGAACCTATTTTGAGAGGAGTCGTGAGAGCAAGGATAAGAACAGATTGCCACAGGCGTAACGGACAAGGTAGCCAACCTTGCAACCCGGAAGACCAGGCTTTTGATGCCCGGTACTGGCACTCCCTATTTTTCACAGATTCCTACAATTATGATATTGGTACTTCATGCCCGATGCGCGTGTATCGCGAGCCTCGGAACTTTCAGACCCAATAATAAGAGGAATGGATGTAGGGATAACATCAGACTAGCGTATTCGACAAAGTAACCAACCGCGCCGCGTAAAATCCAGGATTCAATTCACCTTGCTGGTAATCTTGATATTTTTATAAGTTTCTGGAAAGGTATATAATTTGTATAGAAAGTAATAATTTTGTGTCGTAACGGTGAACATTAATCGACGAGGATCTCGCAGGATTAACATGTGTTGTCAACGTTTCGAGGTTGATAATATTCATTACGAATGAATACTTCGCGATGAATGCACGGACGATAATTTTCGAACGATATCGATTTTATTATTATATGTACAGAATGAGCCTTTTAAAACAATTCTGAGCGGCTCCCCTCACCAAAGTATACGAATATCGTTCCGAGACAATTTTCTGTAAATAAAAAAACCGTATTCCTGTGCTTATTGAAACAAGAAGTGTTCATCAATTAAGAAAAAAAGAAGGAGATATTGTTCGAGACGTTATGACAATAATTCAAGGCTGCTAAAAAATTTTACTAAAAAAGTCGTCACATTTTGTGACACGTGCAAAAATAAACCATATTTTTGTTTAGAATGTTTCCATAAATATCATTGAAATTACCACATTTATTTTTTAATTTTGGTCCCTGGTGACCGAAAGTGGGCCTAACATGTTAATCAACAAATATCGTGCACTAATTTCTAGGAAAAAAGGAAGAAACTTATGGGACACCGTAATACAATCGATACCAAATAATTCTCGCGACGTATCGATGTCCGACGTCGTTAATGCGGTTTTCGTTGCATAAACACGTTTCCACGTGTACGCCCACGCATCACGGTGTCACCGTGAATCGAGACGAGAAGAAAAGGTGACGTGCGAACGAGACTTTAGCCACCCACGCTTCGCGATGGAACAATGGTCGAGTGACACGGTAACAGGACCGTCACGGGACAACATGGACACACGAGGCGGACCTGTGCACGATAAAACAGCGTGACGGAAGCTCGAAAATGCAGTTTAGAAGGGCGTGCGAAGGGAAGGCACGATCGTTGATCCACGAGGAGGATCGATTTCTCGACGTGGCGAGGATCGCGTGACCGGTACCCTCCCCCGTCCATTACTCTGCTCTTTTATCCAATCGGTCAGCCATTGGTCTCCCCTGGTTCCTCTATTCCACGGATTTCGCCAGCTAAACGACGTAACGGTGAATGTATCCGACGTTCGTCCAAGAAATATGGATTTTATTCGTCGCTTTCGCTGATTCGCTTTATCATCTTTTCGTGGTCGATCGGGGAGATCGATCAGCGCCGTTGGTAATTGGTAAAAAAGATTCCGGTAGCGACAGAACACTCTGTTATCGAGTTTAATTCTTGGAAAATTTGTTCCCGATAGCTTCAATGTTCACTGAGGTCTTCGACATATCCAGTGGGATTTCATTCTGTTGTATTTTATTTTGTTGAGTCGATTTTACTTCGTACACCTATCACTCAAATTATGTGACGATCGCGGAACAATCTGTTTTTATTTTGAAATTAAAAATGATGTTGAAAAATGAATGAAAATACGATGAAACATATATGAATACACTTATTGATTCTTTATGACGATGACAATCTGTACAGATGTTAAGAAAACCATCTTGACAAATTTTGTTATTTGAAATGGGAAATTTGTAAAAAGGTCATTTGACCCCTTTGGTAGTTTTAGTGTTAACGATGTTGGTAATGCATCATAGCACTCCAGACTTTAGTAGCTGTATATGATACTACTATCGACTACTCATACTCAAAACACACAGATCTAAGTAAAGCACATAACACATAATATTATACTTGTATACCACATACCACATAATTGTAAAGAATATTTATTCAACAACACTCTATTTCATACCTACCGTTCTTAAACTAAGCTTCAAGTATTAATTTATTTCGGGGTATGATGAGGAACGTTAGATCGAGATACTGATTCAATCTCTGGCCAAAGCTTACATATGTGATACAATATTCGACTAAAAATGCTGATTTCTCAACAGTCTTCGATTCGTCGAATTTCGATGTTCCACGAAGATGAAGCATCGGAATAGCGATCAAAACCGATCCCGTCCCGTTCGTGGGAGAGTCGTACCGATTTCACGGTCGTTCGTTGTCACGGTTCGATCGACTTTCATCTCACGGCGGCTTTTTTATTTCTCCGGCCCGCGTGTTAATTTCATTAATGTAGAACGAGGCTTCGGGATGCATCGATCGTTGCAAAAGCATCCGTGAAACTGGAAGAGATCCATCGGAAATCGTTGCGACACCCGAGACACGTCGAAAGTCGGGAAAAGTTATGAAACGCTGGTATTTTTCTGTCGATTCTTAAACCGACCGGTTAAGCAAGCAACAATTTCGAGAGCCAATTGTGAACGTGGCTGAACTAACGAGATTCGGATACTCGTTTTATTTAGCACTAATATTGTGACTTCCTGACTTGCATACAATTTTACCAACATTTTCAGCAAACTTATTGGAAGATTATTAAGTCGTAGTTTAATAGTGTCGATGATTTACGATTTTATCGATCGATTCAGGTTATTGCATAAAATCGATGATATTGAAGGTGGGAGTCTGACACGATTTCATGATATCAAAATATCTGAAAATATCACTCATGTATGTCTATGACATTGTTTCAATTATCAAATAGAATATTAAGGAGACATTAATGTAATCCATTGAAGTAGAACTTAAATTTAAAATTAATCCATCATAAGTGCAATTTTAAGTTACCTCATTAAATCGGGCCATTTACGTTCGAAATTATTGAGACGCAACGTGACAGAAGCAAAAGGTAAATCATCAAACATTTTATAAGAAAAATAAGATGGATCCACGTTTTTTCACGATCGAAAAATTAGGCTTAATTCGGTAAGCATCGAATTCAGAGTAGGATTTAAGTGATCAGTATAGTATCGGCAACGGATGTCACACTCGATATTCCAGTCAATTAAAAGATTATCGATCCCGTCCTGTGTTCAGCGGACACAGTAACAAGGTAATTTCCTGCGACTTTCGACGGATGCGCTTTATATCATACAAATAATAACTTCATCATTCGCAAAGTCGCTTACGTATCGTGTTTATTATTAATATAAAACCAGAAAAGCTAGTTACATCGGAAATCGCAGCGAACCTATGCGAATTATTCACAGTGATTGCGAACGAGACGGAAGCGATCGATTTCAGACAATGAATATCATGAAATTATTTGCGGATCGTTTTATCCCAACAATCGATTCCTCGATAAGAAAAAAATTTCGAATGAAATTCACGCTCGATGCGCAACCGATATCGATACAAAGATCGATCGAGCCCGCATGAAGGATCGGAATAAATAGAAAACGTAGCCACCGTCAACCTTCGACCCTACGATGTTCGATCTGCGTACACGCCGGCACCGGTATCGTTTCCGCGGCTATCGATTACCTGAATCGATAATTCGCCTGGCGTAGCTCGCGGCCAATCGTTAATTACAGCTCGGTTTGACGGAGTCGATCGACCAGCCACCGGGGAAAAGAGAACCACGAAGAAGAACCCGATTGAAGTTTATCGAGCGCAATTAGCGAGCTGATCGTTTTAATCGTTCGGTTAAGCAGAGGACGTACACCAGGTTGTCGGCATGAAATTCGCTTAAAACGTCCGCGCCGAACGGGAGACGACGACCTTTCCTCTTCCTCTTTGTCCTCGTCTCTCTGGTCCTGTTAGGCTAGGTGCCGATTGTGCGGAATACAACCGTGAGAAGAAAGAAACGTTATACCTGTTTAGAGAGGACTTTGTCGAGCTCTCGGCTCTACTAGATTTAGATACTATCCTACTCACTGAGCGGGTTAATTGTCGACCGTTGACCACTTTACTGCCGACCGCTTAATATCTGTTCCACAGGACGGAGAAAAATAACGCGAACGGAATCCTAAGAATTTCCCATTTCATTTCCAGACACGTTTCACGCTTACCGTGTTCTAACATGATCCTAGCTGATATCTTTCTCGAATCGAGCGCTTTTCTACGTTTCGATTCGGAGATCGGTATCGCCAGGATGAACTCGTTCGAGGCGATTTTAATTCCCCGAACGTTAACCTTGATGAAATTTTGTCGTTACGCGGCCTAATGATCTATTGAGGTGGTTCTCTGTTCGCTTGACTTTGTCGTTTCCATTCATGACGCTGTTATAAATTACGCTTTTTCCAGTGCTTTGTTAATTCTGGAAACTTTTGATGTGTGAGATTGTTTAAACAATATTTTCTTATAAATCTCAAAATCTGTGTCATTTTTTATTGAGCTAATGAATGGTTGTATATGTTAGGTGATGCTGCAATATTTATTTATTTATTTTTCTACTTTACTTTCCGATTTGAAGTAAGCATGCATTTAGTGCCGGTACTTCTAGTGTTAAGTATGTTCAAGCATACATATGTAGCTGTATATTATACATAACATTTATAACAACAAATGAGCATGACATAACGTCACAAGAACAAAGAATTTTTCTATAAACCGATATATGTGTTATCCATTATTTACTTATTTTTATTGTTCATTTTCAACTTAGACATAAGTGGTCATTAAACGTCCGTAAATCTACTGTTAAAGACATTGTTTCATTGTTTTTCACAACTTTTTGTTTCGCGGAGTTGGTTGATGTGTGAAGTGAACGGTTCATGTATCTGTGAACGTCGTTGGTCGCTGATGAACGTTCGAGGTTGCGTGAGAATTTCATTTGCACGGTGTCGAAAGAAAAGGTTTCGGGATTTCAGAGGCAGATAACATTCATTGAGGTATGCCGCCGATTGCGAATCCGTGAATCAATGGTAAAGTGTTTCGCGGGGCGGATTACATATTTGGGCGTTTAGTTGCGTGAAATTACTCGTTTAGGAATTTGAAAGGCGTTTTACCGTGATTTATTGTTTATTTGATTAATGGGATACGAAGGTACGCCTCTTGGTAGTTTGATCTCCTTCTTAGATACGTTGAAAATTGTCGTTATATATTTACAAGTTTTTAATACGCACATTTTAATATTTTCGAATATTATAAGTTGTCGAATCGCTGTACACCGAATACATAGCTTCGCATAGGCTCATACGCTACGATTTGTTGTCGATGGAGTACAGACGTTTCGGAATATCGAATCATCCTACGTTGTTAATACAGCGAGGTACAAGCACGATTGTTCGTGATATCCGTACGGATCCGATGTGATCTGTAGATAAGATGCGGAGGGTTAATTGAAGAGCACGTACGTCGAACACCTCCGACCCGGCGACCCATCGGATGACACGATCGTCGCTTCATTAAAAACTATCGTTCCTTAATGATCCGTTAAATCAACGATGAAGTTGTGCACGCGAACGTAACCACTTCGGATCCCGATGACTTCGCGACGAAACGCGAACGGCTGTCCAGAGAGAGTTTTTATAACGTTAACGAGCCGGTTCGAAAAATGGCGATGAAAGAATATGATCCGTCATTGTAACACGAATCTTCCATCCTGATACGACGATGATCATCGGTGCTCGTCACGCTCGTGTGTCGAAGACCTTTGACTCCGCGACCTGCTGGATGACATCATAATTCCTTTACGGGATACCTCAGCTTTGTTAGATGCCTTCGGATGACATGAACATGAAAGAGACACGATGAAGATGATCACAACAGGTAAAGTAACTACCGTAAGATAGTACGGCGTACAAAACGGACAATGAATGACATAATCTTGAAAGAAGCACGCTGTATAAGATAAAGACTCGCGAAACAGCCAAAGTAACTACCGTAAAAGAGCACTTAGTATGAACCAGGCAATTTGCTTTCTTTGGTGGATGCATCGTTTGCTTAAGTGTAATTTAATTACGTAATGATTCTTTTTTTTTGACGTTTGACAGAGAAGCGTGTTTTACTTAAAATTATCACGATGGTGACATTGTGCATGTGAAATTTTCACTTTGATACTGAAATCTTTTGACATAGCGATATTAGAGTGCCTCTGAACGTTCTCGTGCCTGAAATATAATAATTCAACTTAAACACATGATATTGTGTTCTTCGAATACAGTGATTTAACTCAACTTGATACTACTGTCAACAATTTATGTGATTTTTTATTTTCATTTTTACAATGTGATGATTTTCACATTACAGATATTCAAACACTTTCATGCGAAATTGTATGCTGATAATCCAGTATCTGTAATTTAGCGATATAGTCGATAGAACTGTATCGATGTAGAAAGATGTCGATGGAAGAAGAACGCGGTAAACTGCGTTTATGAAATAGAAAATTATATCTTTCTGTCGGATGCGCATGAAGCGAGTTATTAAGCGGAAACAATCAGCCGGCGGTCATCGACGAATTCGTTTTGTCTCGCTGATCTTGACAGTCGAATGATCACGAAGTATGGGAACGTGAGATGATTGAACCGCTGGCACTGGTAAATAATACCAACCGAAACAAGTTATAACCTTCGTTGTAAGAGCCGTGTTACGCTGGCGTCATACATTTGAACCGCAACGAGACTGATCATTTTTCGGATCAGCGACTCTTACGAAATCGGTTGGAAATAATAGGTTTCGATGCAAAAAACGGTCTTCGACCGTCTTTTTGCTCGCCGGTGCAAAAGATGTTGCCATTATTACCTGTGTAACAATGGCTACGTGATACATGACCGTGTAATACATGGCGATACAATGTATTGACGCGCAATGTGCATGTTATACAAGCGTAGTAACAACGATCTGTGAGAAAGGAATTTTTTGTAAGACAACGAATCGTTCCTTTGAAAGAAACGATTTCGTTTCTTTTTAATCTGGATGGTGATTAAGTATCGTATGAACGCGTTCAAATTTTTCTTAGAGAAATTTATGCGACGTGAAATCGTTTCTTTTTAAATGACAAGTGTAGGTATGCGTTCACCTACAGTATGGTGACATCAATAATACATTTAATAACAGTACCCTGTAAATGAATGAATGATATTGATAGCATTATTATAACACTATTGTATAACAATGTATATATTATATATATAAGTGTTATTGCATAACACTGTAATATGTTAATATAACTAATACAATACAATCTACTAATATAACTAACACAATACAATGTATTAATATAATTAAGACAATATAATCTATTAACATAGCTAATCCAATATAATGTATTAATGTAACTAAGACAATATAATCTATTAATATAGCTAATCCAATATAATGTATTAATGTAACTAAGACAATATAATGTATTAATATAACTAAGACAATATAATTTATTAATATAACTAAGACAATATAATGTATTAGTATAATTATGACAATATAATGTATTAATAAAACTAATACGATATAGAGAATGGGCATACCGTAATAACAATATAGAGTAAAATATAGAATAAGTGAGCACCAGTATGGCGCAAGAAAATGGCAATATAACGAGAGTCTACTGTAATCGCGTTGTTAAGATACAAGTTGACTGGGGGGTCGGACAACTTTTCGCGCGAACAACCAAGGTAAAACTGGTCTGAACTCTGTAATTAACTCGTTCGACTGGCGTCTAGTATGCCTAGCGTAAGTTCGTGCATTAGAATTAACATCTAACCTGCTCCTGGCTGGTTCGAGTATAATTTACAGCCGGATTACAATCGTTCTGTCTTCAAAACATTTCCCGGTATTATGATAATTTCTGTTTTACTCGGAATACGTTCGCGAGGATCGATGGCCCACGAACAACGGCTGGAACAAGTATAAAATCGCTACGTCGACGGTCCCGCGTGTTCAAACGAGAAAACTCGTCGAGTGGGTACTCGACTGCAATCTCCGGCTGTCACTCCGTCATATCTGTGGTAATGATCGTTATAAACACGATCTCCGCATTGTATCGCGCTCAATAACGTGCTAGTAATCACTGAAAGTCCTTTGAGATATCCACATCGGCCGAAAATTTATACTCTCTTTGATTAGGCGAGATTCCAATGTTAACGCTTTGCGCTCGTCAGGATTTTTGTTATCGACAAGTGTTATCACAAAAATTAAAAAGTTTAATCAATGAATATTGATGAACCTCGTGTATGAAACACAATCAATGATCAAAAGATAAAAACTTTATCGAACACCAATATTTTGATACTTTCCAAATTATACCTAGTAAATACACACAAAATAAAAAATCCCGACTCAAGCGTATCAAAATCAGAATCGTACAATTAAATTCAAAGTATCATAAGAAAAATTGTAAACTCGATTTACGAGATTTTCATTCCGACTTCAAAACGTTGTTCCCCAAGTTAGCGAAATATGGGTCACGCTCTTTTTCCTCGAGTTAAATAGGATTATAAATTGTGATTTTCAAAGGAATTTAATGAAACAAGCACCGAAGTATAAATATGCAATACACAAAATAAAAATATTAAAGCATACATATAAATATTAATTTGGGTCCAGCAAGGAACCTAGCCTAATCACGCTGGACGACGAACGTGTTATACTTGTTGCTATCCGAACTCATTTCCCATGGGTGAACCCAGGCTCGTCGACAACGTTAAATGAATCGCGTTCCCTTCGATATTCTGTTAGGTGTACAGAATCGTTTTCCGTAGCGATCGCCTAATTGCTTCGAACAGCCTAGCGACCGGTCGGTCGTGCATCGTCGCTTTTTCTCGGATCGTGCGACGCAACGGACGACAAACGAGACACGCGAATCGGACCGGGCGATTTACTTAATTACAGGGGACACCGTTAACGTCGAGGTACCGCTCGTCAACTTTCAATGTCGGCCAGGACCGTCTGCCCTCCGCGAAATTTACGAGGCACGCTTAGAATTTCCGCGCTCCTTCCTGGCTACGTTTCTCGAATCGCCGGCGACGGACGTCACGCCGCTCGAAGCGTGTACAGTTACGTCGAAACGGAGATTTCAGCAACTCCACTCGGTCATAAAAGAGATCACGATGTAGGGACGAACGGTCCGAAAGAAAAAAAAATAATGCTTCCGTGAGCCTTCGATGACTGGATGGACATTCCTGAATACGGGATCTAGGAAATAAAGAGATCTAGGAAGTTGCAGGCGTGAATATCTGGGGATACACAGATGTAGATATATGGGAATCTAGAGACATAGTGATATAGGAGTATAGAGACCTCGAGATCTTGTAATGTAGAAATCTAGATATGTTATGGACCGAGATCTGGATATGTAGGTGAACTATCCAGGTAAAGTGTCTAGGAATCTAGGGATATTAAGAATCTGCAAATTGTACCGATGTAGGAGTATGGAAATCGGTAGTATGAGGATTTAGAAATATAGGGATCTGACGATATAAAAATCTAGAAGTATAGGAATCTGACAATACATAAATCTAGAAATATAGGGATCTGATAATATAGAAATCTAGGAATATTGGAATCTGCAAATGTACCGATAAGTAGTGTAGGGACCTAGAAATATAAGGATCTAGGAACATAGGGATCGGCAAATATAGAAATCTAGGAATGTGGGAGGTCTGCAAATGTACCGATCCAGGAGTGTAGGCACCTAGAAATATAGGTATCAAAGATTGCAGGGTACTGGCAATATGGGGATGTAGGACCATATCCCTATATGGATATATATTGGATTTATGAATGTACCGATCTAGGAATGTATTGTACATATCTGGGAATATAAGGGTTGTATCGTATTACCACGAGTTTATCGTCACCCGTTATATCTGCTTTCGTTCTGCAACAAAAGAGAAGCTACTTTGGTACATAGCACGAAAACAGAAGTTTTCAGACAACCCAACGAGAACGTAATTTAAAGTAAAATCACACGATTGCATCAATTATCATAAATTATTCCATCGTAACATGCACCTTTTTAAACCCGCGACCGATTCATTCAGATTTCCGTATCACGGTCTGGTATATCGCGTCTCCGATCTTCTTACACCAGTATCCTCTGATATGTAATTTCCTATTAATTTTCCACGTCGATAATACTACGCGCTAATTATCTCGGATGTCTATCAAGTTTAACTGGAAAACGATGCATTCATTCATCGGATTGGACTCGAGAGTTTCAAGACGCGATCGGAATCGGAACAGAAAAAAGGAGGACGGAGGCACATTAAACGGTATCAAACGATTGGTCTCGTATCGCGCGAACGGTTGATAATTGTATTTTTCGTTCGTAATTATACACGCGTGTACAGGAAAATATTTATGTTGAAATTATACAGTATAGTACAACTATCATTCGTATTTAAGTACCGTGTAGTGCGTGTAAGATTCGCGGATAAACGCGTGATTTCAATTTGTAATTGAATCACATATTTTAGTTATTTCTCTTATCGCGATAGAAAATAGTGCGTATCGCAAAAACGAATTTATCGCGAAAAAAAAAAATGTTACCTTATCAGCACGGATTATATGAATTACGTAATTTAATGGATGGTATATCCAAGTACGTGGAACATCATTATTAGTCCGCGAATGTTGACACGCGTGTATATTTCGATGCGACGTCTCTTCTCGGATAATTGAGGAAACTTTTTTAACGTAGCTCATGATCCTTTCTTTTCTACATTGGCATGAGTCCGCCACTGTTCGAATAGTTTCGTGTAACTGTACAGATTTCAAGGCTCGCATCGTGGTACAACGGATGTTTCCCACGGAGAATTCGATCGTTCACGCCTGTCCACCGTTGTCGTTGACCCGTTGCAACTCCACTCGTGAATAATCGATTAAACCGACGTGATTATGCAAAACACATACAAATTTCGGATTCAACTACGCTCGGATTTACCCGGTGAAACGATTCGTGATGCGAGTCCTGCGTCGGTCTGTCCTGATAATCAAGGACGTCGATTTCTTATTCCGTGCAGAATGCGTTAAATCTGACCTGAAGTCAGACAATTTAGAAGATTTCGAGGCTTGGAAAGTTGGCGATTTGTGGATTTGCGGTTTTAGAAATTTTGAGAGTTGGGGTTTTGGGGATTCGGAGATTTGGGGATTTGGAAATTCGGGGATTTGGGAATTCGGGTATTCGGAGATTCGGGGATTTGAAGTTTGTGGATTTGGGGTTTTGGAAACTTAGAGATTTAAAGATTATGAGATTTGTGGATTTGGAGTTTTGGAAATTTTGAGAGTTGCGGATTTGGGAATTCGGAGATTTGGAGTTTCGGGCATATGGGAATTCGGGGATTTAGAGATTTGTGGATTCGGGGTTTTGGAAACTTAGAGATTTAAAGATTTGAAGATTTTTGGATTTGAAAATTTTGAGATATAAATATTTAGGGATTTATACATTTGGCGTTTTGGAAAATTTGGACATTCAAGGATTTGGTAATATGCGGATCTGGGATTCTAAATATTTGGAGATTTACATTTTCGTGAATTTGTGGTTTTAGGGATTTGGAAATTTCAATTTTTGGGTATTTAGAAATTTGGCGATTAAAGATTTAACATTCGAAAATTTAAGATTTTCGACTTCTGGAGTTTTAAAGATGTTTGGATCGCTGGCGTTAGAGACTGACTGTAACTACGCCAATGATTTCAACTTTGTTCGAAACGAAAATTAATCATTGTTTGATAAAGAAATCTGTTGCAACGTGTTACAATGCAATTCCGCAACCAGTTCGTTTATCGCAGATAACAATACGAAAGTAAACCGTAAGAGTTAACGAGTAACTTGTTACGTCCGATATCCACATCGGAATACCAACGGATCGAAGAGTGAAAGACGCATTAACATCGACAATGATATCTTTCATTGAATAGCGGCTGATCTCTCTCGCTATCGATGTCCGTTGGTTCGCTGCTTCCTTTGTGTTTCTAGCATTCGACGCTGACAATGGACGACGCGTAACCGAAGCGAAATGACGTTCCAAACGAGGCGATATCGTCTGGAAAAAATGTTGCATTATTTCGTATCTCTTATCTCGATTCCCAGCATTGTTGTCGACGTTATAATCGATCTGTCTCTTCTTAACCTCTCGATCGAAAACTGCGAATACGTCCAAAAGGATTAGCGGTTTCGACGTAAGGAGACCGTGAGAGAATGATCGAGGTCGAAAATATTCTATTAAACACAACATTCCTTTTTTTGCTACCGCGAGTTTCACGTGGATCGTGTCGCTTTTTCTTACGGTTTACTTGGAAGTTAGTATGTGCCTCACTTGGTTAGTCGTCGCTGTAGTCTTCGAGGACCTGTCACGGCGATTGCTTCGTCATTGTCACCGGAAGTTGCGCGTTCCCGACAGGAGCGACCATAAGTACGAGAAATTATTTTATCCTCTTCGTATCCTTGAACGATCGCGTTGACGAGCGCCCTTTCAATGCTCCGTTGCTGTTTCTAGTGAGAGAACGTTAAATATGTGGATGGCGAAGAGTTAGTTACGGTCAAGGCAAAATGTATTATAGTTGAATCATAGAATACTCGTTCTGGTAAATCTTGTGGGTCATTGGGGTAAGTTCGATTTGTCCAAGTTAGATTTATGATATATCAGACTCTGGAGTAGGTAGAATTTAGAATACA
The DNA here is from genome assembly GCA_947623535.1 of Coelioxys conoideus. Taxonomy (NCBI): domain Eukaryota; kingdom Metazoa; phylum Arthropoda; class Insecta; order Hymenoptera; family Megachilidae; genus Coelioxys; species Coelioxys conoideus. The sequence goes on along the minus strand of OX392457.1, from coordinate 16,849,282 downwards.
CCGAAATTAAGGCAAGTCAAGTTTTATGATAAGGAAAGTTTTACATAAACAAAAATTTAGGATAATAAATGTCGAACATTTTAAAATTTTTAAATGATCCAAATTTTCCAAAACGCCAAATGCACAAATCCCGAAATCCATAAATCTAATTTCGCGATCATCCAAATTCGTGAAGTTAATAAACCGACTACTCAAACTTTTCAACAACTCGAACCTGCCCCTCGTTTCTAAAATCCGCACGCTCCGACGGAACTACTATCTCTGAAAAGCTCGAAGGCGATCGCTGTCCCAAATACAGTGCATTCCTCTCGCTGTGCAGAAACGCCCCGGAAACGGCGCACAGTCCGATAATGTTCCACCGACGAAAAAAGAATCATCGTAACACGATTTCCGTTCGCGCGTAAACAACACGCGGCGAGATGCAAACTCGCGGCGTTTACGATCCGCGCAGCGAAGAAAGTCGACCGTGTAGGAAAATAAAAGTCGACGGAGGTGAGAAGGCGATGTTACGGACGAACGGTGGAAGCGTCTACAGGGAACGAAAGCACAAGCAGGAACCACCGAAAGACAAGGATCAGGAAGAGGTCATGATCGCGAGGGAGCAACGGTAGGCTCCGCGGAGGAAACGTGGTGGCTCGAGAGAGGAACACGAGGTGGAAAGAATTGAACAAGAACGGTAAGGAGCAAAGAGTCACACGGTGTTCCATAGGCATAGCGGATCCAACCTAGCGGTAGATACTTCCAGATAATACTCTCATTTACATAGGTAGGTGCATAAATGAAAAGCAATGCGATGCATCGGAGTGCGCATACCGCGTACGAGTTATATCTGGGTAAGTGGATGCAGCCTCGTTCGGGGAGGGGCTTCGGAACATCTTCGATGATCATTTTCGATCTCGTTCGCGATAAAACCGTTTAGAGAATAATTAGATAATGAATGACGCAACTGCGAAAGTAGCGCGCGGCCGTGTACGAGTTTAATTGCACGGGGTCATGGGTCAATCATGTACTGAAAACAGGATGATACAGTTAAGTACCATTAATACGATGAACGCACCGTTAACGGGGTTAGCATTTTATTTCAAATAGAACGTTCGACATCGTTTCGCTGTTATACTTCGGTGTTATTATAGTAATTTTTATTTTATAAATAAGATCATTTTATAAAATGATCATTGGACTGATTCAATTTCGCGTTCGATTCGAATAATATTTTACTTCAGGTATTTCGTTTAGATGAAATTGCTAGCTCGATATTGGAGGTTATTAAATAAAACTAGTTATTAGTTATTAGTCAAGGTCTGCAAAATGAATGCAAGCGATATGGTCTATAGATTGTGGATCAGGTCTGGTGGTTTATGCAGAGTTCGATAATAAATGCACGAAAAACTGCGGTATAATTACGAAATACGAGGATGCTGAGGTTTGAGGGGTCAAGAATCGAGGGATATGGGAATGCAGAGGATTTTCAAGGGTTCCAGCGAATATCCGGTTACTGATCTGTTCAGCCATCGAGACGACCGATGACTCGTCCTGTTAATTCTGTGCAACCACTTTGACCACTGAGAAATCGATTTCAAGCGGTCTGCAATCACCGCCGACTTCGACCACCAACTCGTCGAATAAGAAAAACTGTCCGATGCTAATTAACCCTTAGTATCTGGCGAAACCACACGCTGCGAACACTTTTTCGTCGCGACCGTTTTAATAAGAAAATGGCAACGCACGAATGCGAATATTGATTTCACGATTTCGTTATTTTGCACGTTGCTGGCCGTGCCGTGAAGGATACTAATTACGTTTAAGGAAGTCTCGAAAATCCTGTAGCCGTCGAATGAAATGCGCGATGGATCGCAACACCGGGGCGGTGCCATTATAAATTAGAGGGCAAAGATGGCAGTAAAAAACGGCGGTTTGAACAGTAGGCGGTCGTTTTACACCTTTCCTGTCTGTTTCCTTGGGAGACAATCTCTGGTTCTTGTTCCAAAGCGTTTCGTCCACTATTTCCACGAGAAACTGTCGAGTTTATTGCATTTGTTTCTTTGAAACGATGTGATGGGACGCGACAAATGAACGTGCCTTATGGGTGGTCTGCTACGAGGACTATGAAAGTAATTTGGAGTTTACACGGAGAAACCATCCATGAACATGGAACTGCGGCATATTTCAAGATAAAATGCAAGTAGTAGAAAGTACGAGGCAGTCATGTTACATGATAATTGATCGTGCAGACTGAAGGATGAAACGATTCTATCGATGATTGATGAATTTCGTGGAAAAAGGTAACAGTATCAGGGTGAAGCGATTCCGATGTGACTGACTGGTGTCGACCGTACCCACGGAGTCCGTTTTATATTTCTCTCGAGGAAGAACGATCGAGCGAATAGCGGCCGTGAAATCGCGATACGACGTCTTCGTGTCCGTAAAGAATTATTAGAAAACTGACTGACGAGATCGCTCTCACGAGAAGACACCCGGGTTCCCCGTTTTATTTCTTCCTCGTTCCTTCTTTCGTATCTTCTGATTTCCGTGTCGAATCGATCAGGGGAACACTATTGTTTTGTATCCGACAGGGTTACATTAATTGCTCTTTCGTTTAAAACATTGATTTCGGCGTAGCAGCACGTCACAGATTTTTCGTATTTCTTTTATCGATAACATATTGATGATTCGCTCGTTCGAGTTTGATATTAAGATATAACTAACGAATATAATTACCGAGAGAAGTATTTGATTGTACATTATATATCCAATCATATATATGTATAATCGAATCGATAATAATACAATAATCGATAAATACTTCGACTCGATTATCTTCAGACGATAAGCATGGAAATTTTTATGATTGCACGAAGTTTCGAAGACCGTTTATAGAAAGTTGCGTAAGACTTACAATGAAAACGTAATTAACCACATTGCGAACGACGGCGAAACGTAAAAGCAACGTCAACATAGTTTTTCTCTAACTATTACACGCGTACTTTCCTTCAGCAATTCATTCGGAATGCTGTCTTAGGCGCTGTGGCGGTTTTTGCATGAAATCACGGAGGAGCAAAAGACTTCGTTAGAAGACGCACACTTTCGCTCCGTTCTTTATACGGTGGGCTTTAAAGAACAATTACACTACGATGTAGGGATCTGGGCAATACCATGTATGTATACCATATAAGATTCTAGAAATATAGATATCTGGATAATATAGAAATGCGCTAAAAAGTGATGTCAAAATGTAATGATATACGAGTAGGATCCTGAGAGTGATGTATAGAGATATAGGAACATACGAGAATACAAAGACATAGAATTATATAAAAATGTAGAAATATAGGGTTATATAAATATAAAGAAATATAATGATATATAAATCCAAAGAACCATAAATGTATGAACACAAGTTGTGAGAAAACATACGAGAATACAGAGATATAGTATTACATAAGTACAAAGAAATATAGGAATATATAAATCCGAGAATCCATAAATGTATGAACACAAATATTACGTCAACGCGCGTTTGACTTTCATAGCACCGATTAAAGTATCTCCTCACCAAGGTATTAACAAAAATGTCCCCCTCCATCGTGAAAATTGCAAAAGCCACGGAACACATGGCAGAACGCGTCCGCTCGAACAATATATCGATATATCAGCACGAAATAAGCGTATATCGCAATCGTAGCAGGCGCCTTGACTTTCTCTCATTGTAATACGCGTACACGCTTCTTATGGACACGCGTAATTACTCGATCAGCGTGGCCGCCTCGATGGTGTCGAGATTCTGGGTGCAAGATAAAGCCACGTCCACACGAGAGAGCCGAACGGAGGTGTATATGTGGTATCGAGTAGAGCGAGCATGTGGGTGAAGGCTGGAGGGCTCTCCAGGATGTGTCGAAAGTGAAACCCAAGGCCCCCGTGCATCTCGTTGCCGTATGCATATGTTCAGAAACGAGCATACACGTTCTGTGGAACAGCTTCGTGGCACCGCGTCCTCCACGACCCCACCGATCATCGTTTCGGATCATGATCGATCCCCTTCGGTTTGAATATGTGACCGTGAACACCGGGCCGACCGGAAGTATCCACCTGTGCCTCCGCGTTTTGTAACAGCACACTCGTTCTTGCGTTGCGTCTTTTCAACGCGTGCTTTCTTCGCTTCGATGAATCCTCCCCGCTTCATCCCGGACCTGATACCTTGGCGTGTTTCTAGAAAATCACTCTGCTATTCCTCCGATAGCTGTTAATTACGACCGTGCATTTTTAACACGTTGTTCGCACGCGATCCGTGTTTCCCTTTATTTCTTCGGCTTCTTTTTGGACAGCGGAAGCAGCCACGTTAGGATTATGCAAACTGCAACGAAAAGAGGCTGTGACGGGTTCGACGGGAGAAAAATGGACATCGAGGGACTTACGTAAGTCGAATAACGCCAGTTGTATCATCGGTACCACACATCCGTATGCCAGGAATACCGGGAACAGCATGTTCCCTCCGATGCTCCCGATTCTGCCTATCATCATCACCAGACTAACCGCTGTCGCCCTGTATTTTTTTTTAAACAAATTATTCGAATTTAGTACCACCGTGATCGTCATTCGATATGTTCTGATACTCTAAAATTCGTTGTTATCGAACCTTAACGAAGTTGGGAAGAGGATAACGGTTGCACCAACGATCGTGCTTAAGGTCGTGTTCGTAAATGCGACAGTCGTCGCCGTGAGTATCAACGTACACAATGTGTTTGGTGACCAATACAAAAATGTTATACAGCAGAAGGATACTCCATAACAGATATCTGCAACATTTCGACATGTGGATGAATGTTACACGCCATAAACGCGTGTTAATCTTCAATTGCATAGAAGAAACAAATTTTTAGATATAAATTTATCGAATCTGATTATTAAATAAGATCATTCGATTAAATGCAAATCTGGTTGTTAAATAAGATTATTAAATTAAACGTAAATGTGGTTATTAAATAAGATTATCAAGTTAAACGCATATCTGGTAATTAAATATGATCATTAAACACAAATCTGGTTATTAAACAAGATCGTCCAATTGAGCACTCACATAATAAAATTTTATGGTTCAAGACGTTCAACATGAAACTCGCTACTAGTAAACACATGCATCCGAAGATGGAAGAGATGACAGTGTTCATGTAAACTGATTCATCGACGACAACCTGGAACATTAATAGCGTGTAGAATGCAACGAAACAGTCGTATATTCATTTTTCTTACATCGGCGCAGTTTGTTCTATCTGCAATGGCTGCCGAGCCGTCATTTGCTGTAGTCGAAAGATCCAGTATTTCGCAAAATGTAGGATCTGCGTTCCCGGTTGCATTATGACCTAGTGAATCGAAATTTTCCAACATGGCGAAAAGCTGTGGCTGCCACATTCGAAAAGTATTCGTTCTGCGAAACAGAGCATATATTAACCCTTTGCATTCCTCAATTTCTTTTACTTATAATTCCTTAATTAATTTACAAAATTGATCAAGAAATGGGTTTTCAATCAAATGCGTTGCAATAATGCAGTGTGTGTAACAAACATTTTTTAAATTTATCATAAATAGTGAACAAATGAAAATATATGCATTCAACCAATCTATTTATCGGAATTATTTACTATTCGATCTATTTTGTTATTTTGTTAGCATCTGTGACCCTCTTTACTCAAATTAAAAATAGAAGAAACGCAATAACGTCTGTGCTAATTGCTTTTTAACGTCGTCCGACTAGAAACTACTTGTGATTATCCTAACGATATTCGAATGAGAGAAGACCTAAATGACACTTACAACCACAGTGATCCAAATTGCATGGCAGTGACCGAGAGAAGTCGTAGCAAATATGGATATCGAAATATCGTTCCCTTTTTCATCTTCCCATCCCGATCTTCATTCTTCGACGACTTTGTTAAACTCTCGTTCTCCAGGTCTTGTATCTTGTATAAAGGCAGAAAAATGGTTGCACAGAAGCATAGCGAACGATATCGTGAAATTTAAGCTAGAACTTAAACGAAAACTTTTGATCCTGGCTATTTAGAATCCTCACCGGAAATTCGTCCGCGGGTTTGCCGGAATTTACCCTGTAGATCGTGCGGAAAACTTGCAACGCTTCTTCCGTGCGACCCTGCGACATCAAAAACTTCGGACTCTCCGGAAACAAGGACAAACAAACGAGGCCAACCAAACTTGGCACACCGCATAGAGACAGGAAAAGTCTCCAAGAATTGTAGACGAAAACACCATCCCAGAGGACGATGGACCAACGTTGAGGAATCACGATCCACGCAAGGGCTGAAAATTGAAAACTCTAATAACCATTTCCTGCGAATTTATCCTGTTTGTATTACCTGCTGCCACGGTGTTTCCGAAAGTGATGGAGAAACCGACTATAAGCGGTATCCTAACTCGTTCCTTGATTCCATAAAACTCCGAGCAGTACGCTAAAATCGATGCGTGCGGACCGCTTACGCTGCGAGAAAATCATTTTTGAAAATCAGAGAGCAGAATAATCTATTTGTCACAATCAAAATATTGATCCGAGATTATCACGAACGACGAGATAAAAACGATAATCTCTTTACTGTGAAATAAATTATGGATACTGACATGAAGCCGCTGAGGAACTTGAAGAACGCCAGTGTCCAAAAATTCTGCGATAAACCGCAGAGAATGTTACAGATACCATCAGCCAGGTAGCCATACATGAAAACAACTTTTCTTCCTCGAACATCGGCTATGTAACCCCATAGGAAACCGCTGGAAACCATTCCTGAAAGATTTTAGTGGATTATTTCAGAATGATGGTAAAAAATAAATTTGCTAAATGCATTATAGTAAGTTTGAACTGATAAGTGAATTGTAGTAAATGTGAATTAATAAATAAATTATAGTACATTTGCGTTGATAAATGAATGATAGTCAATCTGAATTAATAAATAAATTATAGTAAATTTGAATTGATATATCGTGCATCGAATACTTAATAAATTACGGAATAAAATATTAGTTGAAAGAACAAAACTTTTCAAGTTGAATGTTATGGCAGTTTAATTCTTGCAACGTTAACGTACCCACGAAGATGGCGGAATTTAAAATGCCTTTTTGAAACAGTGTCATCTGAAAATCGCATTCTGCAGAGGGAAGAATAATGGCCAAGCTGACGGTATCGATGCTGTTCGCCCATGAAACAGGAATAATCGCCAAAAGAAGTAGATACTGAAACTTTCCATAACCGGCAGCTGCTATCGCTGTCTCAAAGTCTGATGGTATCTTCTTTGCAACTTTGCCTGTTACGTGATACCATGGAATAATAATAGTAAAGGCTTTCTCTTAGCGAACCATCGCTCGAAAGAATTTCGTTTATTTGGCATTATTTGTTTCGCATTCATCTGAAGTATAGTAAAATCAGTCTCTCATTTTTGAAGTTAGTCAGTCACATTTTTGATGCCTCACGAATTGTTGATTCTTTTAACGGTATGCCCCAATCCCTTTTGTAACGTTACACGAATTGATTTATACGAAAAATATGCGGGTCTATTTATTGAAAACGAATATTTCCGTGACGTCTCGAAGATGCAACCTTCGGATGACCTTCACCTTCACAGTCTAATATCCAGCAAGTAAAAATTAAGCAAGCATTCGTTGACAGTAAATTTGACGAAACAAAAGCGTGGTACGACGAATGAATTTTCGACCGAAGCGATGACGAGCCTGATAAAAATAGAAAAACTCACGGAAATCGTTCGTGCCATCGTTCGTATCTTTGTCGGATACGCTAATGGCACTGAGTCTGTGATTATGCGGCATTCTGTAGCCCCAGCCTCGTTAACTGTGATAGATTAACCGATAATAGTTCACTTTCCAAGTTCAACTTCTTCCTATCGAGCATCGAGCGTGCGTTCGAATTCGCGATACCTTCGAGATGAACTAGAGACGACTGATCATAATTGATTTAATTAGCCAAACTGACGAAACCGGTTTCATTTTCATCGAATCCCCCCAATCGTCTTCGTTCACGCACTGACTGATTGTTCACAAACAATTTTATCTCTTATGTAAACCGACAACCACTACCAACGTATTATCGAGCACACACATCAAATTATCACGGAACGATCAATCGGAAGATGTTAATCGTTATGTTAGAATCACTGAAAATGGATTTAGTAACAGCCGCTTAATCGTTTGTTTTTCAACTTCCTTATTGTGGTATTTGTCGAGCGTTGTTCAAGGAAAACCAAACATCGAAGTTGACTTTTTCGTCTGATAATGAGGAATCACCAAGTTGATATACACGAAAGTAGAAAAATCAAGTTATTGCTCATTTTATACATCAATTGTTTTCTATCGTTGCCTCTGTCGTTAGTGTTAACACCTTTATAACATTCCTTACTTTATTTTTAACTGCTCTGGCATATTCTGACTGTACAGCAAAAGTTATTCTAAATAAGAAATATAACACTATGTCATAACTATATACATGTCTATTGTATTTGGTAATTTATAGTATTTATAAATGTATTATTATTTATATATTAATATATATATACTTATTAATTATAATGCAGTGGTATAATAATTACATACACAGCTAATAAGAAATTGTAGCATAATTGTATTGGCTTTGGGATGACGATCACTGGGGCAAAAATATCAAAAATTTCTGTTCCTAATTTAATTTCCATTTGTTAAATTTCGAACTACGCTTTTAAATAGTCTCTTCCGATACGTGTATGGTGTTTCATAATTTAATCGAAAGTTGCCAACATTGTTGAAGCCGCACGGACTTTCTTCGCAACCTTGACAGAAACGACGATTTCAACCGCCTCAATCTCGCGGTTGCTTATCGTGATTTCTTTACGAAATATTCCTAGGAGTCGGTGGTACGCTAACTGGTGGCGATCATAAATTAGAGGCGTACATATGTATCGTAAGGCAATAAAAGTACACGTAACTGCGCACGTCAGTCCAGATAAGTTCCCGTTGCTCGCGAAACGGAAACGGTAACGCAACCATCGGAGCTATTGATCTCATTCACTTCGCCTCGAAATTAGATCTAGAAGCAACTTTCATCTTTATCTAGACACTTTATCGCGTCGATCTAGAGCATTGAACCACGCTCGGACTTCGCAAACTTTATTGCATAACATTATCAAGACCGAACATATCACCGATACGCTGAACTCCTCGAAATTCTGACCGAATAATATTTTTGTTTCTGATTATGTTCATCGTCTGTTTCTCTTCTGGGCTCGGTTTCGTTTAACGAATCGGTATGAAGCGAGGCAAAAAGGTATGTTCCCGATGCAATCGGCGAACGACCAACGAATCTTGGCCATTTCTTTCAATTTACACGCTTCGCGTGCTTTGACATCGGCTTTGTTCCTTTGTTGTGCCCGATACAGGAAATATCATGTCCACCCTGACCTTACACTATCGCGATACATCTGACGACTGGATACCCGTTGAAACTGATCAAAGTTCCTGCGAAACTATTGTTTTCGTTGAAATCTCGACATACCGCGAGAAAAAGATACGAGGAATTGGGCTGTTCTTTCTGTTACCAAAATTGTGCATCTTGCAACGCGGTATCTCGAAACAACATGTACTAAGTATATTGCTCAGACAGAAAAATCCGGCGGATCACTTAGTCGAACGAAGAGATCAATTTTCTCGTCAGCGACTGACAAACAGACGTTAAGTAAACCGATCGTAAATCTCGCTGTGTTCACACTTTGACGTTCGCACATTTTGTAGCATCTATTGCAGCATGAGTTTGCGTTATCTTACTTTTTTTTTTCATATTAATTATTCCTACAATTTCAGAGCATTTTATAATCTATTATCATTTTTATTCATTCTTTACGCTCGAACGATGACTCACATTCGCTATTTTTTTTAATACAACAATTCGAATCAATGTTTTTTATTTGATACAGCGTTATATGTGTGAATATATTATATACAGCGTTACACGTGTGATCTTTAAACATAGTGAAATGGGCAACAGGGGCAATTAACACTAAATTTACGGAACGAGCCAAAATGATTGTGTATACATTCCTTATTTCAAATTACAAAAACTTTTATCAAAATACATGTCTACTTTTGTCAAGATAAAGGACCATTATATAATCCAGTTTGCATATCATACATTATTTATTTTCTTTCGTACTTTAGGTTTAATTTAAAAATAAATGATCGTTAGAAGTAGATATAGTGTTAATAATAGAAGATAAGAAATCAGGTAAGTCATAGTACTCAATTTATAACATTTATGTATCTATGGATTTATATATTTTTCATTATCATATACAGTCATGCGATTTTATAAATAATTACAGTGCCATTTCCAAGATCATCGATTCCTGTTCGAACGAATTAAAAACAAAAAATATTATGGTCAGTCGAAGCGTGAGGAGTAAATAGCGCGAAAATGTCGATATTGTTTCAGATTTGATCTCGTTCGGAGGATTTAATGTCGTTGTTCGGAGCTGCTTGTTGGTTGCTCTTCATTTTCTCGAGGCTGTAATCTTGGCTGGCCTCCTTCGCCCGTTGATATTCGAGCGAGCGCATGTACTCGGCCACCTTCAGCGAGAAAGAGGGAAAATAGTTACAAGGTTAGGCCGTTCGGTATCGCAAGAACGCGAGGCTCGTTTCACCGGAGTAATTAAAGTTTCCTGTTTTTAAGACACCATAGGAGGCGGTGTTGCGTGACAATTGGCCTGCTTTTAAGGCCACCCCTTGAACGAAACGAGTCGATACGTAATCCTTTTATCGGGCCAATTAAGGCCGCTCTTGATCAAGCATCGAAATGCAATAATCGCGCCGAACGATACGATATTGGCGTACGGAGTGTCGGAAAAATAATGATTGTAGTTTAGTTCGCGGAGGTGAAAACGCGAGACTTTAACGATCTCCTAAATGGCCGCAAATTCACGTTATTAAATCCGGGTTGGGCTGTGAGACTGTTGAGAAACGAGTATCGGTGAATCGTCGAAATCCTACAAAATATCCACGGTATATTCTGATAAAACGAGTCATTTGTTAGGCTCGCAGGATCTAATGAGAGGAACGGACAGGAACACGTTCGAACGAGGACACAGGAAACGTTCTCCACGCTCATTCCTTCCATCCTGTTTTCTTCCATTTTCTTCTGCTTGCTTTTTCCCGATGCCGCTACGCGGGCATTATAGTGCTCCTCGGTTTAATTCGCATACTTGCAATTTAGCCGGCCGTAAGAAATGGTCTCTGTTATATTCGACGCTGCATGCGTTTCATTTCGATCTAACCATTTTACGAGCTTCCCGGCATCGAGGTTTAGCGGGATCCGTAGCGGTAAAGGACGATTAATATAGCCAGAAGATGTATCCGATATTCGGTTTTTGTCCGACGGAACTCGAATGAACTGGGGAAAAATCTGGGACACCAATCGATACGATTGATAACGGCCTTGCAGTGGACGTTGCAAATATCCTTGAACCGAGAATTAATCGACGCTGGTCGTAAGCTGATCGTACGACATTGGTTTTTCTTTGATACATACAGATAACACCGTCGTGTTATATCTGCACGTTATATCGCCATACGTTGCAAGGACGCAAAGTACAAATGTGCTATCTTGCATTCGCATTTGAGATTTTTATATTTCTATGTTTCTTTATTTTTAAATTAACAAAATCTCAATTTCCCAAATTGCCAAGGGTTGAAATTTCCAAATTCTCCAATTCCCCAGTTATCAAGATTTAAAATTTTGCAAATTCTCAAATTACCAAGGTCCCAAATTAGCAACATTCCAAATTACCGAGGTCCCACATAAACAAGATTACAAATTACCAGGATCCAAAATTAACAAGGCCCCACATTATCAAGGTCCCAAATTACCAAGGCCCCACATTATCAAGGTCCAAAATTAACAAGGGCCCACATTTCCAAAGTCCCAAATTACGAAGACCCCAAATTACCAATATCCCAAATTATCAAGGTACCACATTGCCAAGATTCCAAATTACCAAGAACCTAAATTATCAAAGGCCCTAAATTACCAAGGTCACAAATTACCAAAGTCCGAAATTGCCAATGTGAAAAATTAGCAAGATCGCACATTTCCAAATTTCCAAGTTTCCGAAATTCCAAATTCTCAAATTTCCAGATCTTCAGTTCCCAAGTATCAAATTCAGAGTTCCCAAATTCCGATATTTCCAAATCCCAAAATTTTTAGAAATTTTATCAATCTATTAATTTTCTGAATAAATTTTGGAAATTTTATCAATCTATTAATTTTTAAATAAGTTTTAGAAATTTTATCAATCTATTGATATTTAAATAAATTTTAGAAATTTCATCAAATCATAAATTTTTCAGGAAATTTTATCAAGTCTTGGGATTAAAGATCTTCCCGAGCGGCGCCAGACCGGCACGCCGCAACTCATCCTACATTACCGATTCGAAAAATGTTTCCCAGCTCCCCGTTTCCTGCATTGTAAAAGATCAATTATCGATGGAGCGAGAAGGATGTATAAATCGCGGTCGGAATACAAGGAACGCATCGCGTGATATAAACATCCGATATCTGAACACGGATCAGCGATTCATCGAATGGTGGTGGGGCGTTACATTTTACACGAGCCAAAAGCACGTGGAACGAGCAAAATGCATGGTGGTACACTCGTAAGAAGAAGTCCCAGAGATTTCATCGAACAGAATGATAATTAATTGTACATTGGCCGCAATAAATCTCGATCGTTCGACCGCGAAAGCATTAAGCGAAACCTTTTATACGAAACACTTTACACGATCAATGTGTTCCTTAATGAACGTGGTCGACGCGATGAATTAATGACACGCGATGTTAGAACCAGTCACTCGAATTGCGCGGCTTGCCAACAATTAAATCGAACGATGATTCATAACCACGTTATATCGGTGCGTTATATACGTTTTTCAGAAACCACAATAATTATTCATTTGCGGTGGTAGATTTGTTACGGGTTCAAAAGATTCGCTCGTACTGTTTTAATTGGCGAAAGGTAATTTTACTCGATTGAAAATGGAGAAAATATTAACCTCTTGTTCATACTTCAAGTGTCCCTTGAATATTCCATACGAAATTAGACCGATGATGCTTAATAAAATTGCCCTTTGCACGTGAATCTTATCATAGGACCACCTAAATTTAACCATGATACTACTGAAATATGTTATGAGAATTCATTGATAATGAAAATTCCAATGAAATTTGGTAGAACAGGTGGTGCCTTACTTTGATCCGCATTGCTACGAACGACGGCGGGTTAATTAAAATCGCATTAATTAAACGAGCCTCAAAAACGACACCTAATTTACGGATTCATCGGCTGACCAAGTTCAAAACATTATCGACCTCATGAATAATATCTGTTACTACGTTCAGTTGGATAAGAAACGCGTGACACGCATTACATATCGTACGCGGTATCGTAGACATGTCTACAGTATCGGTCGTGCATTCTAATGCCAATTTCAAGAACAGAAGCAGGTGACCGAAGGGCTGCCCTTATATTTCACCAAGAAAGTTAACGGTATATCAAAGCATAAATATAATCGTTAATACTACATGAATCGTGTTAATGCATTCGTATTAATTCATTAATTATTTATGCACACATATGATATATATGATAACTACAAAATCAATATATTTATTGAATATACTATGAATATATACATAATGTATATTAAATTAACATTAAAATTATTAATAGACAGTTTTAACAGATAACGTGTACACGAGTTTGCTGTTACGATTTAATATCGATCTGTTTGCCAACACAAACGATATAAGTGCAGAAAAACGCGAGGACGCACGTAAAGTCGTAAACTATGACCGTATGTGCACCAGTTCATTGATAAACTACCCACGAAAGCAAACGCATATGTACATAACATTGCATTCCGTCGTTGCATTTCAACATCTGTTTTTAACTCGTTTCATGATACGGTATCTATTTCAAACCGGATACGGTCATCGAGTCATGTTCATGCTCTTCCGGTAGAAGATCGCAGCCCGAATCTGCAGATCCACTGTAGGTAAACGTTCGACGAACAGCGACGAACGTCGTGTTGGTTCGCGGAAATCGCTTATCCGTTCCCGTTGCTCGTAATTCCCATTTATAAGCTCGCGCAACGACGTCAAAATGTTTGACAGAAAGCGTGCGTATCAACGCGTCAAAATAAAGCGCTATCGCAACGAAGGCGCGTCCGCGTCGTAGTTGCGGATTCCCGTCGTTAGGTGTCGTTGAAATCGAGGGCAAGATGGCGTCCGGTCAATAGACGAATAGCAGGGAGGCCGGAGGCGCTCTCGAGGTTCGTGGGTGTTCTCAGCCCGGAGCTGGAGAGCCTTTGAGGCCGTGTACATAGAATCGAAGATACGAATTTTTTTGTCTCTCCTGTATCGCAGGAAAATCGGTGAAAGTCGCGTGTGCCGTACCAGAAGAAAATGTTTCGCGAGGGAGTACGCGTTACGTCCGCGTCGCCCTGAGAGTGCGTGGCCGTGTTTCACGAACTCGAAAGATGCTGGCGTGCAAAGCTACGACAAAGGAGGCGCGTTCGCGAAACTGTCAGGAAGATCGTCGTCGTGGATGTCGTGCGTGAGTCAGTGTACCCGTTGGATCGAAAGAAGGCACGCACACGTACAAAATGGCTTCGGGCGACAATGTGGACGTGATCGAGGTGGTCGAGACAAACTTCACGGGCCCGGCACAGGCCAACGAGGATCACCTCAGGCCGGAACAGGCCACGGACGAGGACAGTGAGTGCTCCTTTATTCGTCGACGAGAACCGCCGCTCGAGGTGTCAGCGACCATAACCTATAAATGCAACGCGATTCCAGACGCTGACCACTCGAGTTCTCGCTATTCGAGATAGGCGTGATCGATCGATTGTAACCGATCGCGTTCCCCGTATGCTTCCGCGTGTCCCGACGTCGATTAGCTCGGAAATCACATAACCAAGTGGACGCCCGTTCGGAGATACTCCGTTAATCCACTTCGCGATTTGACAGCTGATGGGTGTCGCCCCTTTGTATCGGGCTTGGGTACATTCCGGGCGAACGTAGCCTTCTCTTTCTATACAAGAAACGCTGGGGAATCCCGTATGTCTTCGCTCTTACATCTAATATGCAAACTTGCAAATTTCTGAAGTCGACCACTTGAAAATTTATTTCGATCGCCTCGCGATTATTCATGATCCTTAATCATATAGCTACTTTTCCTTTGTTAACCCCCGAGAAAACCGAATTTCGTTGTAACTCTCATTCAGAATGAAATAAAAAATAACAATTTTATGTAAAGATTTTTTATTATTCGAATAGAGTGTCCAAGCCCGATACGAATGTAAGATTTTCTTCTCCGTACAAGTATTTGTCCTTGAATCCCATTGATGATCGACGCCACGGGACAGATTATTATATTTGTTTTTTCCCCTCTCTTCCCCCCGGAGGTATCAGTGAACTGTCACGAAAATAACAGTCGTTTAAAACGTTGAATGAACCTTGACGATTTTTAACGTCGCGAGTGAAAGTTTACGGCGTGGAATTGAATGAAGCAAAGCCTCGTGCAAGGGCTGAAGCTTTTACTACAGTTAACGCGTTCGTAACGGTACCGGAGACTTACATGTGTCAATAGCAAGTCCATTGCAATCAGCGTGTGCACAACTTTCGTTTTTGAACTCGGTTAACGTTCCACTTTCTCGTTTCTTTCGCAGAATGTGCACCGAATCGGCCGATCGTTTAAGCATGCGATTTTTGTCCGTATTATCGCGAAATTCTCCCGCTAGAAACGGGACTTTCGTTTGTTCGTTAAAGGTAGCGTCGTGTGTGTGTGCGAGCCCGACTGTTACGTGACCTTATTTCATGTAACAAATACGTTCTTTCCGATATGTTACAGATAAATCAACAGGGGACAAGACGACAGCGTTTGACGTAAGTAAAAAGTAATTCCTCGCGTGTTTTATTGTATGTACGTACTCGACAAAAGTCAATTATCATTTCGTGTATCTACAGTACACTTTAATATTGACGTACGCATAGTTTACGAGCTAGCTCGAGTTTGCATTGTAGATCGTGAACGTTTTATAAAAATTAACACGCTCGAATCCGTGCTCCGGTCTTGATCGAACGTTACATAAAAGAGCATCCTTATTATTTATGCGACGCGTTAGACTTTGCCGTCAGATTTATCGCGTACGAGATCTATGACACACCGAAAGCGTTTGGGAAAGAGATTTACTAATTAAAATCCTATTAAAAAGATAAGATCGCTCCGAAACGACGGATAAAAGCGTAGAATTGTACAAAATGTTATCGCGGTGGTACTCGAGCCTGAAAGAAAATAATAATCGATGACGCGTCGATTTATCCAGCTATCATCGATCGATCGACGCGTCGAGTCGATAGAGGGCATACGGTATCGATTCCTTTTCGAGGTCCAGTCCCGTTCGAACTGCATCCGAACGCGGTTATTAAACATAATAATCATTTCTATTTATGTACTGCCACGTTGGTTATTTTATTGATTATTTATGACCGTATGACGAACAGCGAGATTGCGCGATTCCCTGATGGATTAGTCGATCGTTTTATCGCGAATTATCGTGGCCAGCCACGATATAGACAAGACTTCCTGGGAAAAACGCGCGGGAACGATTCGTTTCGGTGCATTGTGTGTTGGCTGGCAATTGTACACAACATGTTCGAGCCTCGCAACGAGATGCATCGCGCTTCTCGACGTTTGAGACAAGAATAGTTGTGCAATTATTCATCCGAATGACGCACAGCCGTATGTTCTTTTGGTGTATTTCTCGTGTTTGCTCGGTCGAGGATCATTCGAAACGGTGTCAGATCACGGAAGGGACTGAAATCCGGTGAATTTTCATGTTTATGCGGACCGAAGAAAATTTGAGTTCATCCAATTCGGTCTCTTCCGCGTCCAAATAATAATCATTTTCAACCCGTTATCGAAAGTCGAAGATATACATATTATTTAAATGATATCACTTTTCGTTACGAACACTAGATTCAGGAATTTAAGGGTTGCAGTCCAGGGACTAGTATTGTCGTTTTATTTGTGAATTATCTCAGACTTCTAGGAATTTAAGATAACAAAAAGATATGTTTTGAAAAGATATCTTTTTATCGTCCTTTTCTTTTTTTTGTCAAGAAGGATCATCTTTGATGATAAAGATGATATAGGAAACTAGGTAGACGGACTATATGGCTGCAGACCCATACAGTCCACATATTGAACAATACCTGTACGCGTCAACTTAGAATGTAGAAATTTGTGGATACAGACGTATAGGAATCTGGGGATACAGAATTACAGGAATCTAGGGACATAGGGATCTAAGAATTCAGGAATATAGACATAGGGAAATCCGGAGGTACGGTAATCTAGTAATCTAGAAACGTGCGGACGTAGCGCAGCGACAATATCGCGACCTTGATAGTTAACGCGAGAAGTGTGAAAAATGTTGGTTGGATTCCTAGCGGAAATTCTACTTAAATCATCACGGTAATGGACCGTTGTCTTTTATAGGGTTCAGCAATACAACATGGAATCGGTGGACCGAAAACCCCTGCGGGGGTGTCGAGGAACAAGTCAGAACGAGAGAGGAAGATCGGACACAGAAGAGTCGGAGTGGGAGGCGAAATCACGTACAAAAAGGTGAAGCATAAAATGACAAAAGGTTATTGATGTTTTGTTACACGTTCAATTTATTTATATCCAAAAGGCTGTAGAAGGTGAAAACGATATAATTAGTACGCGGGCGTCTCCGTAAAGGACACCGAATTTTTCTCGTCTTTACGAAACGAAGTATTTGTGAAATTACTATAAACTGTGTTACGCTATGTTTTATCTTCTTAATTGTTCAGATCCAAACGACACAAATCATGGGATCCATACAATTGGGCATACAGCACGCGGTCGGTGGTTTAGCGAGTAAACCGGAGCGTGACTTGTTGATGCAAGACTTCATGACCGTAGAGACGACGAATTTCCCGAGCGAGGGATCTAATCATACCCCCGCTCATCATTTCTCCGAGTTTAAGTTCAAGAATTACGCACCCATTGCATTTCGTTACTTCCGAGATCTCTTTGGCATTCAACCAGACGACTTTTTAGTGAGTAAACACTGAGGCTAGATCGTTTCGTTAGAAGGACACGAACGATTTCCCTCATAATAATCTATTTTTAACGCTTTCGTACCTAATGACACCGTTTCAATGTCCAGATGTCGATGTGTAGTGCTCCGTTACGCGAATTATCGAATCCAGGCGCTAGTGGAAGTATCTTTTATTTAACAGATGATGATGAGTTTATCATAAAGACTGTGCAACACAAAGAAGGAGAATTTTTGCAAACGCTTCTTCCAGGATATTATATGGTAAGCTGAACGTTCATATACAACACACCGCATTATGCAACACAGCGCACTCAAAGACCAATTTTGTATGTTCGTAGAATTTAAATCAAAATCCAAGGACGTTATTGCCAAAGTTCTTCGGGTTATATTGCTATCGGTGTAATAGTAAAAATGTTAGATTAGTTGCTATGAATAATCTCCTACCGTCGTCGGTGAAACTCCATCAGAAGTACGATTTAAAAGGATCGACGTATAAAAGAAAGGTACGTAACACCTACGGTACATACGTGTAACACCCGTACGTGCTCCTCGAGCACCGTATACATCTTACAATTACGATAAAATATATCTCCAACGTGCAGGCATCGAAGTCGGAACGGTCCAAGTCCTCTCCGACGTACAAAGATTTGGATTTCATGGAACACCATCCGGAGGGGATCTTTCTGGAAGCGGACACGTATAACGCGTTGGTGAAAACTATACAAAGAGATTGTCGCGTACTCGAGAGTTTCAAGATCATGGATTACTCGTTACTCGTTGGTATTCACAACCTTGATCAGGCTGCGAGAGATAAAGCGGTAAATATATAAGTATACATGAGGGAGGTTTAGAGATGTGCGATTATAAGGATTTAGGGATCCAGATGTAGAAGTACATACGAATATAAAGGATCTGGCACGCGGAGATGCGATGATCTAGGGATTCGTGATTATAATAATCTAGTGCTGTAAAAATCTGGGGTGATAGAAATTAGAAGATACAAGAATTTTGTGTTATACAAATTTAAAGATATAGCGATGCTAAATAATATATAGGAATATAGATTATGGATATATAATATAAAGATATAGGTATAGAATAATATAGAATATGAAGATATAGGAATATAGGGATGATAAAGATATAGAAAGTCGAGAATATAGTCATTTATGGATACAAAAGCTTGGAAAAACACATCCCGGTATATCGTACGCACACGTGTTTTTCTTCTTTAACATGACGTACAAGGACACTTTGTGCTGTTTACGTTGTAGCAGGAACAGAGATTATCAGCGAGCGCGGAAGAAGAAGTTGGCGAAGTTGGAGGTGAGAGTACAGGATTCACTCAGGCTGAAAGAGAGCGGGAAAGGGAGGACAGAATAGGAGCCAGTGCTTTGAATCGATCACGAAGCATAAACCGACAAAGGTTGGTCGCGCACAGTACCGCTATGGAGAGTATTCAGGCTGAAAGCGAGCCGATAGACGAGGAGGACGATGTACCGTGAGTATCGTGTTTTGATTCTTCCGCACGGACTATTGTGTGCTTAACGAATGCTTCAACGACGTATTTTAATTGCGTTCGTATTCCTAGCAGTCCAGGTGGCATTCCTGCTCGCAACGCTCGCGGTGAACGCCTGTTACTCTTCCTTGGTGTCATTGACATTTTGCAAAGTTACAGGCTCAAGAAAAAACTCGAGCACACTTGGAAATCAATGATACACGATGGTGTAAGTAGCATTATGGTATTCTTTGTTCGATCGACTCGTTGCGTTGTTCATCACGAAGGAGCATCGCAAAATTTAACACGGTTGATCAGTAGATTTACTATTACTTGATCAATAGGTCGTCGAGATACACGATAGTTTACGTTTGATTTTGTTACTTTTCATTGTCCTAAATCGAGGCATGGCAAATTCACGGTCCAAGTTTTAAAAAAGGCTCAATTCTCGCGAGTCGCCCGTGTTTAACTCGTTATTCTTCGAAATTTTAAATTTTTATATTTTGTACATTTAATCGAAAGCTTTGGATGGTTTGATTTGTCAACAGGACACTGTATCAGTGCATCGGCCAGGTTTTTACGCGCAGCGTTTTCAAGATTTCATGGCTAAGACAGTATTCAAGAAGATACCGTCACGTAAGTACCATCCTAATCAGCCTCTTCTAACAAATTTGACCTCAATGTTAACACTGAGCAAGGCTCATTCCTAATTTGTAAGCGATTTTTCAACGTGTTATTTCAAGCGTTCTCTTTTGAGTTGAGTTAAATAATCGCGACTGACGGTATCTCGTCTAGTATTTGCCAATCGACATATGAATATCTCGTATAAGCATAAAGTACAAGAAAATTGATAGGCTTTAAGTAGAGTAGTATTAATATAACGACAAGTATTTTTATCCGCTAGATGATTCGTGATTAATCACATTATTTCTGTTTATAGTAATAGCATCAATTACTGTGATTCAACTACATACATATATATATATATTATATACGATGCAATGTTATCGCATAGTACCTTTTACGCGAAAAGAGAATGGAAATCTTTGAGACATATTTTAAACACATAGGAATAATGGGGGTGGACGAGAGTTTGGATATATTCAGTCGCAAGGGTAAAAAGAAATGCTCAAAAAAAAGTACGGTACTTATATAATTACGCGCATGATTCTGCCATTTATAATTAAGTAGCCACGTAACGATGATATTAAGATTCCACTTTATATAGAGCCGTAAGCCATAAGCTAGAGCAACGTACATATATTTTTTAGCTTTCTTGTTATAGTCATATATATATCACTGAACGTTTCCGACACATTTGATCGATTCGTTGAAGTTGTTTCATTGATAACGCGATGCACGATAAAAGAGAAATTTAATCGTATTATAAGCGGATCGTTCGATTATGTAAATCTAGAATTTTGATGCATTTATCGAGATCGACCGATCTGAATTCCGATTAGGCATATCATTCGTCTGTTTTCATTTTTAAACGATGTTCGATCTGAAATCGAACCTGGTTAGTTTTTCTTATCCTTCGCACGATTAATCAACAGACAAATTTAGCCGTCCAGAAAGATTCTAATAATCGTGATAGTGACTTAAGGTAATTAAGTGACTGCAGAGAATGCGATCAGATCCTCTGCGGATATCCGAAAATTCTATTTGATTATACATTTTTCTTTTTGTACCGACGTGGATTTTCGACAAATTTTCTTTCGAATTGAATGATTAACCCCTTGTCACGTAACTTCGTTGGTATCCTTCAAATTCCAAAGACCAATGAAATTCTAAAAATACGAATGTTGGTCACGACGATTATGTGAATTCGAAACAGTACGAGTTAAAATTTCACTGCTCCATAAATACAATCTATCTTGTACATAGTTATAAGGCAAGCGGTTGAAACGCACACTATGAAAATCGATAAACGATCGAAAACGTCTACACATTTCGGATATCTACAGATTTCCATAATTATAATCAACGCTGTAGATAAAATATCTTGGGTTTGATTGAATGTCATTTGGTCACTTTTGGGTTTCGTATTGGTGTAACTAATTGCTAACAAGGCACATGTATTTTGTACATTTGTTTTTTTCTTTAATTCATATTTCATTTTACATAATATTACATTTTATAACATTTTATAACGTTTGGTTTTTAGATATCAGTTGCATTTCATTTTGTTCGCCATTCGACAATTCGATCTCATCGGTTCATTTCACGTTTCGTATTCGATACATACATCTATATGAGATCGATTAGTACATACATTGTTCCCATTAAAGAGCACAAAATGACCAGTCCACTGGTGTCCACATCCGTAGCTGAGTATTTTATGCATCCGAACGACTTCTGCTAACGCTCAACAATGCATACGCGAGACTAATACGCGCAGATAGCCGTTAAAATTGATTCGTGCATAATTAAGAGGTCGGTAATGACAATAGGTGTAAGGTTTCCACGAAGAAACGTATTATTGTAAATGGAGTTCCATGTGTACGCGTATTCTGCTCGCAACCGTCCCTGAGCGCACAACTTTGCCATATCGAGTGATTCTAATCGGATTTCCATTATCGAAGTTCCTTAATCTTAAATATATATACATATACACTATCGGTCAAAACTACGAGATCGCTCATGGTTATGTTACCAATTAATCACGGGTCTTTGTGGTGTGAACCTCGTGAACGATAAAAAAAAATGATAAAGACGACGATGAATTTTATCTTTTTGACGAAAATCGAATGAGTTGCATTTGAATCGAAGTTTTACAAATTGATCCTTTTGCAACCATCCATATTAACTTCGATGGTCACATATCGTGTAACGTGCTTATTACGATGTTAATCGCGGTAGGTGTTCGTTTTGTTTCACTGAAATCTTAGTATTATGTAACAAATCGTAGTCGATGTAAGCAGTATGGTCGAATAACGAAAAGAATAGTCGATCTCCAATTTTGTTTCTTGGAAAGCGAGGGAAACGCGTGCAATTTGAAATCAACGACCGAAGGTGTTGGAATTCGACGGTCCGAAATTTTTCACCGATAGTGTATTTGTCAACGTGCCAAAGTTTTTGTAAGACTATCGTGTTTCACGTGTTCCTAAGTAGTATACAGAGTAGTTGGCTCGCGATTCGAGTGGTTTCCTCTATTTTACGAAACAGGCGAGAGCAATCAGTGACTATCTTGTCGGAGTTTGTTATCGAAACAGTGTCATAGATCGCACGAAATTGTTTATCGAAGCACAAATGATATTTTGACGAACGAAATCGTACAAGACTATTTTAACACGTTGACTGCCACACGGAAGCAATGGCAAATTACGTTGGGTAGTATTTTCATTTTTAACAAACCTTACCAAATATTTTCACGATACATTTATTTCTCGTAGTTCCAAGTAACTAACCCGAGTATTTTCGATAAGAAGAGCGAGCAAATTTTTAGTAATACAGCTATAAAATTTGTGGAGAAATTAGAGCGTCACCCATATATGAGTGACATGGCAGTCAAAGTGTTGAGTCGGTTTGTCGGTGATTTTGTGCGATCTATCGCGAACGTAGAGAGTTCCATAAGACTGGCATAATTCGGTATATTTTGGCAGAACTAGGTAGTATATACAGCTTGGATGTGTCCGAGAGAGCAAGAGAGAGGGAGAAAGAGAGTGCGAGAGAGAGAGAGGGAAACAGTAGAAGTAGATACACGTTCGTTTTATTGTGAAAATATTCAGCTATCGGCTCAACGTGGACACCAATGTACATATTTATATATTTTGCAATAAACATTTTCGCTGTTTACAACTTCATTTCATTTACAAAGCCTACCCGTACATTCACCATCATTGTCTTCTTTTTTTTTCTCTTTCTTTCACTTTTTTTTTCTTCGTCTTTCTCGAAGTTTCACGACTCGATACATTCCCCGCTACTCTTATCACCGATATCGCCATTGTTACCGCTAATGCTACTTGTCACTATTATATCGAAGTACCACATCGTCCACTGTAACTCTTTTCATTCCCACGTCGTAGCTATGGTTATCATTCATGGGATCATTTAATTCAGTTACGTTTTCCTTAGTTTCTTTTCTGCACTATCGTCGGGTCACCACTTTTATGTACTGTCTTATATAGCGTATCGTGCGATGTGTTTGTTGTTTGTGTTCGTTTGGGTTCTAATCGAACATCCGTTTGGAGGCGGAGAAACGTCGATAACGTACCGATTGGTATATAATATTTTTTGGAATTGTTGATGAGTACGGGTATCATGGTTTTCTTTGTTTTTCGTTACATATATAGTAAGATGTTAATACCGTTTTGTTACGTTTAGGGACCATGTAGGATTTTTGGGGGGAGAGTAGAGAAAGTTATATCGCCTCGCGTTGTATAGCGACGCGATATATTAGCGAACGTATGGTCATGTGTTGCATAGTATACGCGTTGAATAATTTCCACACGAATTTCCAACTTCTTACATTGCCTTATTTCCAAATTCTCAATTTTTCACATTCCCCAATTTCCAGATTTTCAACTTATTACACCCCCTAATCTTCACATTCCGAACTATCAAAATTCCCAACTTCTCACATCTCTTACTTTCCAAATTTCTCAAATTCTTCAATTGCAAAATTCCTACCTTCTCAAATGCCAAATTCTCACATCCCGTAACTTCCACATTCCCAACTTACCACATCCACTAATTTCCACACTCTCACCTTCCCAAATTCCAATTTTTCACAGTTCCAAATTTCCAAGATCCTAATATCTCATATATCGCAATTTCGACATTCCCACCTCCTCAGATCCTCAACATTCCGAACGAGCAACCTCTCAAACACCACAACTCCCCCAACGTCTAAATCGATTACAACTATTAGCAATTCTACGATCAAATCGTCAATTATCGACATTTCTCCGCCACCGACTGTATCGCGTGTACTTCTGCGTTGCGATCACCAAATTACCAAAAATTGATTCTCCGATCAAAGATCATCGAGACGATCTATCGATTGACCTTCTTCTCCAGAACAACGAAGAAACTCTCTCAAAATATTAAGTTTCCGTGTATCTTTATCGCGCGTTTTGCTTTCGGTTAAACAATTGTATTTCAGACTATCACATGTTCGATAGAGTGGAATCTGGATTATTCGAGGGAAAAACATTTAACGGTAGAAAAAACCATATTTCATCAAGATCGTGCAAATGGCTGCGTTCACGAGGATGCGTGTCGATCAGTTTAGGAATCGTCTCGAACTCGATCAAATTAAAATTTGATTCGTTTCCGATAAGACGCACGGTATTGCGAATCGTGGAAAAAAAAGTGTATTATTATTCTGTGAACGCGTTGGCGAGACTAACGAGTTCGCCGTTCGAAGGAACGAGCATGTTTTTTATACGTGTTACATATCGAGGTCACCGTTTCGCGGATTAAAAGGCACGTAAAAAGGTGCTCCTTCGAAACAAACGCTCGTTCGAATAATCAAGATTCCATCGCGATTAATGCCCCGTTAAACCATCGTTTTAACGAAAAATCAATTTTCAATAGGGTAGAATAAATAGCTCACATTTTATTCATCGTTTTTGAACCGAGGCTGGTACTCGGTAACAATGATTACGTGTTTTTCGTTCACTTTTCATTTTCAACCCTAAAATGGCAGCTGCTGAGTCAAAAATTAAACACTCGTGTTCATATAAAATTTGAAAATATGATATTTCTGTAGAATGTTTCTTTTTATAACATTTATGTATTATGGATTGTTAGTCGGTAAAGGGGCAGCTTTGTCATTTAAGGGTTGTTGCTTCTTTCTCTATCTAAAAAATAAGAATAAAAGGCAAGAACGTACACCCCGCTTATGTTTGTGTTGCTATTGATTCTCGGCAGTCCCTCCGATCGATACCGATCATTTTAATGAATTATCCGGTACATATACCGAGAGATGTTGAAGTACGAAGTTAGCTAAATGTTGATGTTTTTGTGTCCCGTGCACTTCTTTCCGTGTCAACCCCAAATGACCTGATCTGACCTGCTACCGATCGAAAACTCGAAAATCGAATACCAAAAGTGGACCTGCCTGAGATTAAGGGGAATCATCGCAAATTCCGTAACCTCGTCACCAGCTACATAGGTAACTTTGTCTGTCTGTTCGTCCGTCTGTCTGTCCATTTTGTATGATCGTGTGTACGTTCGTTTCTGTCACTTTATTTTTCTTTTCCCTCTTTTTTAACAATAACACCGTCTGCTTGTATTCGTAACCGTTATGTACCACACTTTTTACACTTTCTTGGTATCGTCCTGGTTCGTTGATCCACCGATTCCTAACACCGTCTTCGGTCTCTGCGCTAACTCGATTTTTTTTTCACGATTGTTGCTACGATCGAGCATTTTTACGCTTTTTTTTTCATTCACGGTTGAATATCTTTGTTTTCCGCTTTTTAACTCCGTTTTTCTGCTCGAACGTTTCTGTCTTTTGACTTTCATTCGGTCCAACCGGGTTTATCGATTTCTGTTTCAGTTTGTGATTCATCGCGATCGGATATTTTTGACGAATTTCTTCGTTTTTGGTTTCTCTGAATTTTTTCAAAATATAAGCTTGTAATTGTTATTCATAACTTTTGTAGTATGTATTAGATTACTTTGACTCGATTTTGGATCAATTATATGAAATTTCAAGTTCTGTTCGGAAGTAATTTTTGTAAAAACGAAAGTTGTAATTAAGTAGCTAATTTTTGTAAAACTACCTATTGTCCGAACTAAATCTGAAATTTCACATAATCGTTTTTGTATAACTAGTACTATCTTTTTTTTTTTAGCGGAATACAAGGGTCTAGTACGAATGATTGCGTTTCCTATCTTCGTTCTCATTTTTGTACCATTCGAACGAATTTTCTTTGTTCATAAATCTTTTGCGGTTTTTGTTAAAAAGTTTTATATACGTCGTTTTACTTTTTGTACAGACGATTTCTCTGTATCTATCATGTAGCATGTGAAACGAATCTTTTTCTTCTTTGTATAGTAATTACTCTAGATGTGAAATAATTGATGAAAAAGTAAGTAGGAAAGATCGCAAACTAAGCTTCTCTAATTTTCGTTTCTTCTTCCTGAATGCTGAGATGCTGAAACATTATAACGATTCTCTTTTCTGTTACAGCGTTTGTTTGCATTTTGTTCCACTTACTGCTTGAATTTTATTCCACTCACTATCTGATTTTTATTCCACTTACTGTTTGAATTTTGCTCCTTTTATTGTTTGAATTTTGCTCTTCCTGTTGTTTGAGTTTCGTTCCTTTTATCGTTTGAATTTTCTTCCTCTTATTATTAGTTGTTGATTTCTTTGATTTAACGTGTTTGATCCCAACAATACTATGCGTTCGTTATTATTTATTTCGGATAAGAAAACATTTCTCTCTAGAATAAAACATTTGCATCCGATTGTTTCGTCTCGCAACGCTTCTTTGATTATCTTTTTCCCATCCGAACTTTCCACGTATATCTTTTATACACGCCGGAATACGAGTGCAAACGTTTCGTCATGAGAATGTGATTCTAGATGTTTGCATTTCCCGTTTCTTATATTTAACGCGACTATATTTGCCGGACACACGCCAACGATAAATTTGCGCTGAAAAAATATACATTATCGGGCAAAAGTTCGAAATCCCGTTAAACATGGAGGACGGAAATGAGTCGCAATTTAAAATCAAATTTAGACATCGAATCATCGATCGATCGTTTACGTTCTAAAAATACACCGAAATTGTATCTGGGTGTGTAACTTACGTGGTCAAATGAAACTTCGAACAAAATGATACTCCACTTTTTATCCGCGGTTCGTGTGCACACTTTCTCGCGACAGATCTCTAGTATGACCGGCAAAAATATAAAAGCGTGAAACTGTAACGAATCAGCGAAAAAAAAAAGAAAAACAGAAAAAAAAAGTAGAAATCTTTTCCGATGTTCTACTGCTTCTGCAATGTCTTTCTTGTCCGTCTGCCTGGTTAATATTCTCTTCTTTCGTTCCATCATTTTCACACGTTCACACTTTGTCTCTCTTTTTTCTCTTTCTCCTCTTAAGCTTCGACACGTTCACGTTTTTTCAAGTACACCTACTTTAATCGATGACCCTCGTTCGTTTTTTTTTTTCTTATTTTTTTTATATTTTGCGTGAATCTAGGTCAGCCTTCCCTCGAGAAGCACCCGAGGAACCGATACGCGATCGCGACCGAATTTTCGACGTCGAACCACGCCGAATATTTTTTTCTCGCCTGGGAATATTTTTGTCTAGAGTATAAAAATGGCCGAAATGTTTTTTATCCCCGTCTTTTTTAGCCTCGATTGATTTTTCAGCACGGTATTGGAACCGATGAACAACGCACGCCCTGTGCTGCACGGTCTGTGAAAAAGAGAACAGGAAAAACGACAGAGTTATCGATTTTAATAAAAATTGAGAAATTTTTGAAGGTATTGGAAATTGTTGCAAATACAAAAATTTAGTCACACGATCATGTTCGTGGTGTTTCAGATTTTCTGGTACTGCATATTTTCCACTTTGGGTTACTTTCGATATTTCAAATCGAACGTCAGATATGATCGATATTTCTGATTTTTTACTACTGAAAATTTTCGAAATTTCAAGTTCTTCTTTGGAAATCTCCAATATTTCAGAGCTAATTTTGGAAATGGAATTGGGAACTTTTTTGAAATTTTTTGACAATTTTTTAATTTAATGGAATTGGAATATTTTAGGAATTTTTAAATTCAATGGAATTTCGAATTATTTTGGAAATTCTTTCATTTAATGGAATTTTAAATTACAAGCTTTCTATTATTCTAAATTTTCGATGTATCAAATTTTTTGTTATCCTATTGGAAATCTCCAATTCCAATATATAAAAAGCAGTTCGCGCGTTTACGCGAGAAAACTTCAGAAAACTGTGAAAGGAGGCGATACCGTATGAATGTGGGTAAATATCATAGTTTGTCCGCAAAGGGTTAAACCCTCGGAGGATCAAAGTTCCGTAATCAATTTCATCGAGCATAACGCCTCGTTACATGCCCCAACTCTGTTCGTTCTCCCTGTCCAGTGACTATTTTTCACAGACTTGCAATCTCGAGACGCGGTTCGTTAACCTCGTTGTTTCTAATCAGACCTGAACATCATGCAGCGAATTAGTATATAGAAACTTATATGAAAGAAACAGAAAGAAAAAAAAAACAGCTGCACGAAGCGAGCGAGAATTTTCGTATCCTCAAAGACTCGACGTCTTTGATGCCCATAATACGTACGTAATTCAATTGTATGATACATAATTTAACCCGAGGCATGTACATACATTGAAATGTAGCGTATCACATATATGACACACACGATCGTATAACTCGATTTAGACGACAACTCTCTCGCCCGATCTGACCTATGCGCGAGGAGCATAGAAAGCTTTCGGTGTTGTCGGCTTGATTCATACTTCTCGTTAACGCGTTGACTGTCTTTCAAATTTGGTACGAACATTGGTCATCACATGTGTGATCACTGGTGAAAATACAGAAATGACGAGAAATTTTAGCACTAAACAGGTACATATAGCAATAACATATATTACTGTGGTGCATATAGGAATATGTATGGTATTGCTACATATGTGTTACATGTACGTATGTTACTACGTTTGACTGTATTTCAAATTTGGTACGAATATTGGTCATCACATGTGTGATCACTGGTGAAAATACAGAAATGACGAGAAATTTTAGCACTAAACAGGTACATATAACACATATTTGCTACATATGTATACATATAGCAATAACATATATTACTGTGGTGCATATAGGAATATGTATGGTATTGCTACATATATGTTACATGTACGTATGCTACTACGTTCAAATTGACCTTGCTATTTTTTGTAAAATAATTTCTTTCATTGTGTACGCAATTTAATTCAGTCGTTTCAACATAGTTGAAACTTTCGAAATTTTTAATACTTCTTGTGCCTTATCCATTTAACGAGAACAACGTTTAATGGATAAAGCGTCGATAATATAGTTATAATAAGTATAATGGATATAGTTGTATCGGTTTGAACATACGCAACATGATTTTATTCGAGTTGTGACAGTCAACGCGTTCAAATTATACGACTAAGTTGCGTTTTAAGCGCGATCGAGATAATTAGATCGTGAGGTGAACGTCGTTCGCAGTAGTTACAGTTCACAGTACTCTTCCTTTTGACAAAGTAGAGAAATCAAAGAAGCGTAGCTCCAAAACGATGGAGAAGGACTGTTAGTTCTAGTCGTGACACGTAGTGCTGTAGCAAGATTAAATTTATAGAAGATTTCTCGGGGAAAGTGAGATGAAATGCTGATACATGGTATAATACAGTTTCGAATTCGAGAGAAATTTCGATCTCAATTTCAAAAATTCTAATAATCATTTAGAGCTTGTCGGATAATTTTATAAACAGTTGCTGAGAACATTTAAAATTGATCAATCAGTTCAGACATGCTCAAAACCCTCTTTTCATATCGCGTTCATAGTTTAAAATTCGAGAAATATTTCTATCTCGACATACAAAATTCTAGTAATTATTCACTGGTTGTAGGATAACTTTATAAACAGTTGCCAATGGCATGTAATATCGATCAATCTATTCTCGTTCAATTTCAAAAATTCTAGTAATTATATAGAAGTTGTCGGATAACTTCATAGACAATTGTCGAAGCCATTAAAAATCGATCAATCAATTCCGACACGCTGAAAATATTTTGGTACCTAATAGGCATCCTTACGGTCGAGAGGTAGGCACAAAATTGTTACCCGTAAACAGATAATTGGATTTTGATGGAAATTCGCTGATCGGCCATAACGTGCACGTACCACCAATGAATGTGACCTTCTAACGTCTTGACTCGCAATATCTCAAATTTACTGGGTCACAGTAAATTGCTTAAAATAAAAATTACCGCACAAGGAGGTCACATTAAATTACTTAAAAAAGGAAGCAGAAATATAAGCTATTTATATACCGACACATAACAAGCTCCAAATTTATTCCGACGGCATTGAAATAATTGATACATTGTACTTCGAGTTACAGCGATCGATTTAAGTCCATTTAAATCATTATTGTAAATATCGTGATTTTTATAATTAACGTATATTTCCTGCTTCGGATTTAAATCGATTCGAGTTAAAAAGCATCTCCATGTTGGGATCTCCTCCGAGAAATCTCCTATATTAATTGCAATAAATACGACGCAAAAATAGCACGTCGTACGACGCAGTGCTTAACGTAGCACGTTGAAAACTTGTTGAAAACAAGCCACGTACGTTTCACGCATAATCTAACCACTTGCTACGGTACTGACGTCAGCTTCTGTAGCGTTAACTCGTTTGATATCCCTCGATAGGCATTGATCTCAGACATTTTTCCAATTAATCGTTCCGATTTCCATGAGTATTATCGATGTTAACCCTCTCTGGTGTTCCGGTATCGAGCACGAAAAAATACGTCTAATGCCACGTTGATTTGTGTTACAGCGTTGAAACATTCCCCGTCGAAGAGGAAAAGCATAACCAGGCCGCTTAGGCCTCTGGACGGAGACTTCGATTCAACCGGTGAGTCTCGATATCGCGTTTGTTTATCGAACACTGTTCGAATCTCTGTTACTGGATACGTTTCGTACGCTTCAAGCGGTCTCACGTGACCTGGGTTTCATCGATTTTCGGAACAAATCAAACCGATCGATATCGCGTTATTTTTTCATCGTGATCGTAGAAGGGACGAAAATGGAAAGTGCTTTTAATTTTTGTGGAACGAAGGTTACACGAAACGTGAATCAATCGATCAATGCGTTTTTATGATCACGAAAGATCATTCCAATCGAAACGAAAGTTCAATCTGAATTATTGTATGTCTTCGTAAAATCAAACATTAATAACGAGTGAACTAATTGAGTCAATCAATGTCTCTTACACAACATTTCTTCCTATCTTCGTACATTTGAGACCACTAAACGTAGTTTGTCGTTAATATTCCGAATATTAATGATATCCCGAAAGTCGTTAATATTATAATTCGAACGAAAAGGGTTAAAAACTCGAATGCAAAGGATTAAACACGAGCAATCGATGCAACGTGATCATCGTGTGGTTCAAAAACGGATAAGAACCGGGTTCGAAAACGTGTGACAAATGAATCGTTCGTGTTCCGAAAATCGATCCAGATGATCTGAACGACAAATTTTCCACGATACTATTTATTGGCTTTGCGCTGAATTTCACGTGTGTAGCCAGGCACAGCGATCAGTGCAGTAAACTTAGATGCGGCATTCCAACGTTTCCCGCTGCCAAAACGTTCACCATGATCCCGATCCATCGCGACTCCAAGAATCCATTCTGAATCATCCTTTATGCCAGCGAGCATCTCCCACAACCAAGGTATACCGTGTCGCTTTTACGAAAATCAGGCGGGCGTGCTTTCACGTGCGAATGACGTGTTCCGTGTCAATAAGTGGATCCGCTATCTTGTCCGTCTCTTTCGGTTCACGAAACGTGCCGCTTCGACCGAATCGGATTATCTGTCGACGTACTCGAAACTGTTACTCGGACAAGGTGTTCGATTCGGTCGCTAGCGAAATTTGGCAATCGGTGTGTTTGAAGCGATTACAAATTCTTTTATACTCCGTGAGAAAGTCCTTTGACAAGAAGGGTTAAATTTATTCCCTTGACAAGGACGAATAAATTCAAACGCGGGGGGATTAATTAACCCTTAGCCGGGTGGGGTGATTAGGTAACTTGATTAATAAGTTAATTGATAGCTCGATGTGAGCGGTGGGATAGATTTTTGGAACCAGAATGAAATTGAGAAGTTTGGAGATGTGGGTTTTCAGGAATTCGGGGTGTGAATGTGTGGGGATTTAGAAATTTGAGAATGTTGAATGTTAGCATTTTGGAATTCGAGAGTTTAAAGATTTTAGATTGACCCCCTTGCAATTGGGAAATTCGTGATTATGAATTTGAAGATTCAGAAATTTGAAAATGTAAAGATTTGGGATTTAGGACCTTGGGAATTTGGAAATTTAGAATTTAGGAATTTGAAGATTGGAAATTTGAAAGTGTAGAGATTTGGAAATTTGGGATCTTGGAGCTTTGGAAATCGTTAGATTTGTAAATTTGGCAATTAGGAACATTAGCAAATTTGGAACTTTAATGGGTTGGAAATTTGAGCGTTCACGAATTTAAAAGCCTAATTTAGAGAATTATCAAATTTCCATTAAGGCACGCTTAGTAGTAAAGACGATCCTCCATGACCCTTATAATCCAACGGTCCGTCGAATCAGGTACTCCATTCAGCCTAATGGCCTCACTATTACCGGACAAGGGTTAAACGGTAATCTATTCACGACGAATAGCGCCTAAGATTCCAACTATAACATCGGCAATGCTAAAAGACTAGAATATGCGACGAAATCAAAACGTATAATCGGATTCACGCGTTATCCGTAGTTTTCTCTACACCTGTCGATATAATCGTTCGAACGTCTCTCGAAATCCGCTCGATTCTGTCGATGGATTGAAAGACCGTACCTATACAGCTTTCTATCGTGAATGTCAGTCGAATGCGTGCATTCCGACCATTGAAATCCCTCTCTGTTTGCCTCGAACGTCCCTTGCTCGAATCCCTGTTTTATTTCGGGACATCCTCGAGCCGTGACTGCACAGAGAGACTTTGCTATCGACAAAAAAAAAGCTCTCGATATCTTTTTTTTTTATCCATACATCACGCTACGAACAATGCGAGATACGCCGTGTGTATGGCGTTCGTAATGAATAAAAACGCATTCGAAAGTTTCTCTGTCCGATCGAGAGTCGCGCATATGGTGAATATGGTAATGGTACATGGTGTTGTATGGTGGTTTAGCGGTGCCGACAACCGGAACTTCGACAATGCATGCTACGTCACCCACGAAGGCTGGTGAGTCTCATACGATCACTATACTTTCCTACTGTCCATTTCTTAAGTATCTTCTGTGGTCTATCCTCGAGTAAAAAAAAATAGTTCGAGTCATTTCGAGAAATATTCCGTGTAAATTGATTTGCAGTTGTAGTACGTTCGGGCAACGATAGCTACGCGATAGGTATATCGATATCACGGTTTTTAGCGGTGTCTACAGACACTTCCGGTTCCATCGTTGTCAGTATAAATCGGTCTTGATCATTGTCACCCGTTGCTCTACTCTTAGGTGTTAATTTATTTCTTGCCAGCGCTGTAACGTTGCTTCAATCATTTCGTAGAACAGGTAATACTTTGGATGAGCCTAAACATTTCTGTTTAATAATGTATAATTTGTTTCATAATTTCGTTTGTATTTTTAATTGGTCCACTTGATTACAAGTGTCGTGTAAATCGTGGTACGTGTGCAAGAAGTTCCTCTCGAATAATATTTTTAGTCCCAGCCGTGTTTTTGGACAATCAAGAACAAATTAAAGGCATCTATGTGCAAAAACAAATTTTTGTTTCGTTAACCGTGAACAAATTTTTTTGTTTCATTTCTTCCTCCATCTTGTAATCACTAAGTTAGGACTCTAGGCTCTAGATTCGCATTAACAAAACCTCGTTATGCAAACCCTATTTCGTTGTTAACACTAAATCTACATCTAAATCACCCGTTAGGTGACGCTGCAATATTCATTTATTTAATTTTCTACTTCATTTTCAATTCTAAAGTAAGTTTGCATTTAATGACGGTATTGCTAGTGTTATATGTCGGTAAGTTTAGTGTTAACCGAACCATGTATTATACATTTCATAACACGTGTAATCGAACCATGTACATTTTATAACATGTGATGTATTTTTGAGAAATTGAAAAGCGACTAGCGAAAATGAGTAAATAGTCGATGGAAGCAACGTTCCAGAGCTGTCGTGTCATGCGAACCTCATCCAGCTTGTCTGTTTCACTCTGTCCCCGTCTGTCTCTCTCTCCGTCTCCGTAACCCCCGTGACCGTGGTTGCTGCACGATTCCCCGTCGACGTCGAACGACCCTGAAACTCGGCCAGCAGTGAGCCCGACAGAGCCCGCGATCAGCACGAGCAGCACGGTGATGTCGACGAGTTCCGCGCCGATCGCCACCTCGACCCCGGTTAACTTCGCCGCTGGCCCGGTGAGCCCACCTCCGTTGACCTTGGCCGCGGGACCAGGTCCTCCTCATCAAGAGCAACCAGTCCAGCCGGCCTCGACGGCCAAGGTCACGACATATCCAGCCGTCCTGAAGGGCCGTACAGCCGCCAGTCCGCCGAACCCGAATCTAGTACCCTCCGGCAAGATTCCACCCCCCGTTCCACCGAGAGGCGGTCAATCGAGGACCATGAGGTCCTCGGAGGAGCACCGTGGCCCCGGAACGACGGCCTCGATCGCATCCAGCCGAGGTGACGAAGCAGCCATAATCACGAGATACCGCTTGCATGACAGTTCGAGCATCCTGCACCACCCTCCTTCTTCACCCGATTACATTTCTACAGCCGCCACGGCGACACGGCGGCCTACTAACTCTGCCTCCGCCTCTGTCTTCTCCGTCGCTGCGACTACCTCGCGAAACGCTATCGTCACCGCTAACTATCGTCACTCAGACTCCGACTTTGACGTCACCGACCATCGTGCGTCCACCGGCGCGTTGCATGCCACCACGTCGACCCCCGCCCACCTACCGCCCCGATACCACCCCTCGATGAACCCTGAAGCCTTCGAGAACATCCGCGAGGAACGAAGACCGGATCGTTGGAACGATTGGACGGACGTGTTCGAGGACGAGGAGGAATTCGTGAGCGTGGAGCAGGTGAACGGATCGTACGTGATCAGGACTAGCCCGTATCCCTTCAGACCCGAACGGGGCAACTTCACGCGTTCCAGGATCACCGATGATAAAGTTTATCCGGACACAATTAAGGACGCGGAAGAACGGACGAACCCGAGGGCACAACATTTGGCCAAGTTCACGTACTTCTTGAATCCGCAGTCCAGACCCGAGTTAATGAACTATAAGATGTCCAGGAAGGACAAGAAACACTCGGAGACGTATTACGAGAGGATGAAGAGGAAACAGAAGGAGCTGGAAGCTTCGATCAACACGATCACCGCGTTGACGCGAAAATCCGAACCGGATCGCGAGAGGAAGCTCGCGGACGATAGGAAAAAGTTCGAAGGCTCTAGGGTGGATAAAGCGACCGACAAACAGGGAGTTGTCGAAGGAAAGAAGATCGACGTGTTGAAGTTCGTGGAGAACAGGCGAGATAGTCGATTGTTGAGGAAGATCAAGGAAAAGTCTGCTCAGAGGAGGAAGAAACTGGCTCCTGAACCCGCAAAGGTGCAGACCCTCGACGTAACGAAGAAAATAGACCAGCTTCGAAATGCGGATTATAATAAGATTCAGAAAAAGTTGGATGATGGGGTTCAAAAAATTAACGACGATAAAATTCGGAAGAAGTTTGATGGTAAGCTTCAAAAAATGAACGACGACAAAATTCAGAAGGTCAATGACAAGATTCAGGAAAAAGTTGATTTAAAAATTCTGAAAGAAACCGATGAAAGAATTCAGAAAAAGATTGATGACAACGTTCTGAAGAAAACTGATGAAAAACTTCAAAAGAAGGTCGATGATAAAATTCAGGAAAAGATTGATGACAAAATTCGTCGAAAAACCAACGACGAGATTCAACAGAAGTACGATGACAAACCCGAACAAAAAATCGATGACGAACCTCGAGAAAATGTTGACGACAAGCTCCGGCAAACGATCGATGACAAATTTCACAAAAAGTTTGACGATTTCGAAGAAATGGAGAAATTAGTGTTATCTTCGGGACCCAAGTATGCAAACAGTGAACGTCTGACAAAGTCCACGAGCGACGTAAGAACACACGAAAACAGAGAACACCAGGTTACTCTGAAAACTGATAAGAGACTCTTCCTGGTTACCAAAGTTGATGAAAAGAATACAACAAAGTGCAAGAGCGTCGAAGTGGTCGGTTCTTCTGGACCGAAGGTTGATTCAAAGAAGCACGACGAAAAGTCCACGTTGTCGAAGTCCAGCATCGACGAGGTACATCAAAATCGTGCGAAATTGAATTCGGAATTTATGGAGCAGATAAGAAAACGCTCGTCTCGCATGTTGAAACCCGTGAGTGACAAATTGAAAGGGGATGTTCGGGGTGCTTCGTCCAGCGATTCGCTAGCCAACTCGTCGTTCTTGCATGGCTACAGAAGATCTTCAGAAATAATTTAGACAAAATCTCCAGAAAGAATTTAGACAAAATCTGAAGAAAAAATTTAGATAGAAAACCACCAGAAAGTATTTAGACAGAAACTTGAGACCAAAGAGAGGTGCCTTTATGTAGAATTTAGAGTCGGTAAAAAATCGACATTCAAGATGTTATAAACCCGATGAGGCGTTTCTCGAATTTTATTTTGAATTTGTGAAACGAACGAGGAACAAGAAATTCAACAACGGTCCTCCATTATTTAATAATGAAATATGTGGAGGGGAAAGTCTTCATCGGTTAAGAGGAATACTAAGGGACCAAAGATAGTAGTCGAGAAGATACAAAAAATACAGAAAATGGAAGACGAAGAAGAGGGTGGATATCTATGGAACAAAATTAGACGACGATCAAGGATCACATGATCAGAAAACGAATTTTTCTTCCATGCATGCGCAATTACACACACTATTCTCTGTTCTCTTCCATCTCATTACTCGATCTCACGTTTGTCAGTTTGTAACAGTATATCTAATTTCCCGACAAACTTTTGAAGCCGATTTTTGTCCCACTGTTTTTTACTTCTGTGAAAAAGAAGTCAGTAGCTCGATGTTATATACGTATTTTCTACCAGTAATTGATGGGTGCACTTTATATATCGTCACTTTGTTTCGTCTTTTTCTTTCTTTTTTACCGTGTTCTGCGATGCCGTATAAAACGTCGCTGTTATGGCGTCGACGAGATATCGAAACCGCAAAAACGACCCGGCACGCAGAAACGATCCGTCATTTTCTATGATAACAGTAGTGCGTAAGGTTTTTGGTTTCTTTTTTGTTTTCTCTCGATTCGATACTGTGTTCCTTGCATGCGTAGCGATCTACTCTATTCTTCATGGGACAGAGAATAGATGCGACACGTTCGAACCGAAACAGTATGGCGTTTGTTTCGTAGAAACAGGGTTCGAAATATTCGACAAGTACCGCCCCGATTCTGACGCCACCGTAAAAATTGTAAAACTCGAGGCTCGAGAAATTTTTTGAACACTTCCGAATCGTTTGCAAAATTAATCGAGAGATAAGACAATAGATCGTTTCAGGTTCTCGCAGATCGTTGCGTCTCTCTGTTAAAAAAGTGAATTTTTGATTCTACATCTGTTCCGAGACAACCTCGTCGGTGTGTTTGTATGGTGTGCTCTCTGTACCATAAATAAAGGGACGTTCACACGAGTGTACTCGTTAAAATGCAAAAATACCTTATTCGAGCGTAGAATCGTGTTCGCTTTGTGACGAGATGCTGGCCTATGTAGTTTTGCTGTTTGTGCGCTTTTGTAGACACCGCAAGTAGATCTTTGTTAAATGTGGTTGTGTCACGCGTGATATTAGAATGGCTTGTTCTGACTGACTTCAATAGGAAGTTCTGTTCACTTTCTAACGTTTTGATCCCATGATCTAGGTCTCCGATCGAACACTTATTACATTTTCTTTTGTAACGGAGCAACCTCATCCAGGTCTCTTTACACATGTGTACCATCCAAGTTTTCGGTAACAACAAATCGTAACTAGACACGTTGCGTGTGCAGTTCGATGAAAAACGTTAGAAATGCTTAGTGTAATCGGTAACATAGCGTGAAAGTAGAAATAATGCTAGCACCTCTGTTTTGTTTCCTGTTAAGTACAAAAATATTCACGGTTTTTTTAGATGTACCTTCTTTGACGCGGTAAAGTATCATTCTGAATATTAATACGGAATATACACGACACATTGATTGCTAAATCTTTGAGTGTAATATTTTTTAGCACTTTATATGTAAGGTTTTGTATAGTGGACTCTCGTTATATTGCCGTTTTTGCATGGACTTTTATTTGGAACATATGGGATCCCAGTAGACCCTAAATTTTTTATTTCGGATTTTTGAAAATTCGATTTTGGAAGTGTAGGAGAACTGGATATCGCAAGAATGATCAAATATTCGAATTTGCAAATTCGCATTCTTCATGGTGTCAAATCTTTGGCAATTTCCAATGTCCCAAATCCCAAAATTTCCAAACCCACAAGTATCCCAATTCCAAAAATTCCTAGATTTCGAAATTCGCGAGTTCCCAAATTCCAAAAATTCCTAAATTTCCAAATCGCCAAATTCAAAAATTTTCAAATCCACAAGTACCCAGTTCCAAAAATTTCAAAATGCGTAAGTTCCCAAATTCTCAAATTCCTAAATTTCCAAATTGCCAAATTCCCAAAACGTCAGTTTCAAGAACACCTCCGTGGCGCTATAACGAGAGTACCACTGTTTGTACCATCGAATTGGCAATAACAGTCGCGAATCGAAAGCAAAAGCTTTCGAGTGTCTTTTATCGAGATGTACCCAACGCTATCGAGTGAAACCTACCCCTTAGAGTCCCCGATGACAACGCAAGCACATATCGTGTTCATTAGGGCTAATTGTAGCGCGCTTTTTGTAGGTGGCACCCTTCCTTCCACTTGTTCCACCCCGCCCCCGCCCTTTGACGATGCAGTGCGCTCAAACGACCAAACTCTGGCTTCCGGTGGTCAACTTCAACACGGTGCAACGACCACGATCTTAACGAGCAGTCTGAGCAGCGCTCAATCCAAGCAGAACAGGGTCGTTCACCACGTCACTCTCACAAAAACTTATCACGATGCTGTGAGGTGAGTAATTCCATCTAATCGCTCGAACGATAATTAATTGCGTTTAACGAAACAGCGAGATATCATTTACACAATTATCATCAAATACACGAAAGATCATCTGTTTTGCAGAGAAAATCTGACTAATAACGAATGAAATATTTGTTCGATACCTCGACCATTTTATTTCATCGATCGTTGTTTATTAAAAAGTTGTTAAAAATAATATAAACCCGTGAAATAGTGCTTATCTCATTGTGAGGTTTCTTGTATTAGTAATAGTTATTAGAAAGATCCTACAGTATACAGAACAAATTGCAACCAATCCTAATATAGGACATCCTTCTCATGTGTCACTCTATCGTATGCAATCATTGTATGGTAGGTGTGTTTTCTTGTGTAACTTCTTAGCAAACAACTAACAATGATGAACATCCGAAGATGATCCAAAAGAACAACATTAACAGCATATCTTCACATAAGCACATATCGACAAGGTCTATCTACTCATATCCTTGTAACACATGTGGACACGTGTACATCTAAACATGCACGTTGATCAGGCCGTGTCTCGTTGCTGCGTTAAACGCATCAATCGATGAACCCACGTTCCTGAAGAGATTGAGAAGTTGATGATCGTCGGATGTTTCAGCATATCGGACGTGCACTTAGAGAGCAGCGGTAGCGGAAGCGGCAGTGGCGGAAGGGAAACGAAGTCGTCGTTGAGCGTGGAAAGTGGCGGAAGCAGTCGAGGAGGCGGTGGTTTGACATGGACACCACCGGCAGGCAGTGCCGAAGGTTCGACGCCAACCTGGACAGAGGGAACCCCGTCCTTTACCGAAAGCTCCAGCAGCGGTGACGCAGGTAAGTTTCCCTACGCGCTCTGCATCTACTACAACTCCTGAAGGGTCCTGCTACGCGCCTCGAGGATTTCTTCCTTCGATTCTTCTTCGACCTTTATAACGAAGGGATTTGCGTCCGGCGTGATCGTCTCGTTGATTGCCCTACTGCTTTATTTCCTACTGGCGATGGGTCTCAGTTAACGCTATACCGGGTTCGTGTAACCAAACTAACTCTAACCACATTAACCCCTTGTACTACGATTTATTCGAGAAATGCGTCAAACATGAGCTGCTCACTGCTGAAAAAGTGACGAAAGAAAGTTCGAATGTCGAGATTGTTTTTCATTTAGTAATCCGCGATTGTGCAAATTACTATTAGACTGAACATTCAACCGTATTAACACTTTCATCCACATATGGGTGATGCTTAAATTTCCATATGAATCAATCATCTATTTAGTAAGAATCTGTTCAATAATCTAATTGGAAACACTAGTAGTAATTACTTGGACCTATGAATAATAAATAAAGCAAAATATTGTGAACATATTTGATAAGATTTATTGATCTTAAAATTACTCTCTAGCACAATTTTCAACTGCGTTAGCGGGGCAGTCAACGTGTTAAAAATATAAACAAGGTTTACGAGTGCGACGCGAATGTAGCTCGTCATTACAGTGCAAGGGATTAATTGCAATTTGGTCACATTTTACCTCTGTACAGAGTGTCCAAAAACGTGTACTCGTTCGAACATACACGAACGTGTGACCTACTCCTACAAGGCTAATCGACTACCTTAGAACTTAGATTAGCTACCTTTTTAGAACCCTAGTTACATTTCGTTAACTCTTTGACAGCTTTTTTATTTTTGGCAAAACTTTCTACCATGCACGATTATATTATTCAAAATGAAATTGAAAAATGAAATAACAGACGATGGAACATAAAGTAATACACGTATTAATTCTTTATCTCGATAACAATCGGCACCCAGAGGAATCAATTGCATCGAAGGGATCATTTTGTACGAGCGACCGATTCTTGCACGGACTACAATTAGCTTTCGTTGGACGAAAACGAAATTTATTACATTCGAGTCGTAATTAATTCGACCAAGCCAGAGATAACGAGATTCAACGAGATAACGACATTTTTCTTGCTGAATCGAATTTCGCGCGTACAAAAGAGGCGGGCAATCAACGTGACGCTTGCGCCAGCAACCGGAAGTCTGATTAACGTGCCACGATGTTAAAGTAGTGTTCGGAAGCGAGCGAGAAGCATCGTTTCTCGGTCATCGTTATCATCGTAACCCGAGTAGTTCGAAAGCACCGAGGGTTATTAAACCGTTTGTACGTAAACGGAAATATAATCTCTGCTGTTTATAAAAAAAAAAAAAAACGAAGTATCCTCCTTTGTAATAAATGTGTAAAAATGATACGTAGCTCACGCTGTAGTTAGTGCTGACTCGAATGCATTCCGCAGACTAATCGATTATAAGTATCGAATCCTGTAATCGTGACTCACAGACACTAAACGATCGAATACCTAACATTGTGTATACTAATTATACCGTCGTGTATTAAGTCATTCGACACGAAGCTCGACAAAAAGAACGTAAACTTTTTTCGCTCCTTTTTTTTTTAATCAAATTGTACTTTCATTTTCGCCGATGGTAGTTGAAAATGGTATTTCAAGGGTAATTCGTATTTCTGCAACAAAAATGTATAGTTTGAGGGTCATTCAAGGTTCTTAATGTCTTTTCTTAGAATTTTTTCATTGATTTGTCCAAATTTCGGAAGCCGATCAATAGATTCAGATTCGAATATGGTGATCGAGAGTTTCCAATTTTGATTTCCATTTATCATGATTAAAAATTTACGTTTAATTTGTCAAGTTCGATACACAATGATCTAATACTTGATCAGTAAACGAGTGGATTTAGAGCAAATTCAGATCGATCTTTTCACCACGATAATTAACATTGTGATAACGCTAGTCTGTACGCGGGAGATATGTTGTAGTAGGTGCTATATTTATTTGTTTGTCAGATTGTGTCGATCGAGTGAATCGTGCGATAGTTGAATTTAGAAGAAAATCGACGTAAGTGCATTAGGATAACTCAGTGCCTAAATTCGACCCTCATCGTCTATGTGTTTTAAGTGACACGTCGAGGATATTATCGATGAGCGATTGCAAGAAAATGCTCTTAAATCCTTCAACTGATACATGAACAAATTACACTATACTTGTTTCTGTCGTGTACGAAGGTGCTCGTCGTGACGATTTTCGAACAACGAAGATAAAATTACGATCGAAACGAAATTATAATTGTAAGAGGATAGATCGTACGACTGACGGGTACCTTCGTTGCTTAATTACATAATAACAATACGCTCAATTAATTGTTCATTGACGAGTACAATCGATACGACAATTTCTTAGCCCTGTCTAGGTGACCCAACAAATCTTGTCAAAACACTCGAAAACATTTTTCTTCTCGTTTACGAGAACGACAATAAAGCGAGCATTACAAAAACACGAGATCTCGGTCTCATTGAATCCCCCATGTACACGTTCTTTACTTACTCTTATGGTTTCTTCGCAAAAAAAAAAACACCTAACCAACGATGGGCATCGTCTAGATCCGATACGTTTCGAGATAAGTTTCAATTATTTTCTCTTTTTCTTATTCTATTTGCTATACACCGCCTTATCAAGTATTAGTCACACGTAGCTTCTTCACGCTCGTAGACATCAATTAGTAGGATGCACGCTTTTTCTCTTCTTAGTAACCCTTTCGGTGCTGTGCACATGTCAATGTGTGTGGTAAACGTGTCTGGAGTACGGTAGACACTTGTCATTCTCGCGGATGTGGTTGGGGAAAAGTTCTTGGAATTGGTTATATGGGAAGAGTTGGGTATGTGATCATACATGTGGTAATCTAATGCTATCTTCCATATTTTCGGGTTCCTAAATTTCTAAAT
The DNA here is from genome assembly GCA_947623535.1 of Coelioxys conoideus. NCBI lineage: Eukaryota > Metazoa > Arthropoda > Insecta > Hymenoptera > Megachilidae > Coelioxys > Coelioxys conoideus. The sequence continues at coordinate 16,805,877 of OX392457.1, read as the reverse complement.
CCATAAATCATCGAAATCTAAATTAATGTGTTTTTAAATCCTCAAAACTCAAATTCTTAAATTTCTATATTTCCAAGTCCCTAAATCCCCAAAATTCAAATTCCCAAATTTCTATATTTCTAAGTACCTAAATGCTCAAAATTCAAATTCCCAAATTTCTACATTTTCAAATCCCTAAATCCCCAAAACTCAAATTCTGAAATTTCTGTACTTCCAGATCTCTGAACCCCCAAAACTCAAATCCCCCAATTTCTATATTTCTAAATCCCTAAATCCCCTCTAAACTGAAACTCCCAATTACTCATCGATAGAACAGAAATGTGCCATAACTAAAATTATCCAGCATACAACCACCTCATGACCCAGTTTGAGTTCTATTTAGTACCCCCAAAAATTGGCATATCTACAAACCCGTTGTAAGAAAGTATTCAGTATCGAGAGGGTTAAATGTGTCTTGAAACTTCGATATCTCGAAGGGACCACTGCATCGGATAATATCACGAAACGAACATAAGCAACACACGCACCTTGTACAAAGCTTTTCGGCAAAGAGTATCAATACTAGGTGGTCCTATCGAGTCACTTGCATTCCAATTTCGAGTTTCTATTCCATAGAACACTTTAACACTAGGCAAACGCGTATCGGGGTTCCTGTGACCGACTGGTTGATCTGATCCTAGCACTATGACGATTGACGATAATTTTAGGTTGCCCGACGACACCGATCAGGGGTAGTCAACGTCAGGACGACGGAGGGAGGATCGCAGCCACCGTCGAAGAGGCGTTAGCCAGTCTCACTACCGAAATGGTAAGTTGGTAATCATAGTTATTAACGATCGGTTAGTCGAGGAGGTACCGTCGCGCAATGTGGACATCCACGATCTGGTAACTTGTGAAATGATCGATAGAATATCATATATTACAAAATATGGTACTTCATTTAAATATAATATCATACTTCGTTTGACTGATGAAGCAAAGAGACAAAATTTCGAACTTCGTTTAATTTATGAAGCAAAAAAAAAATATCGATGTTCATTTAACCCGAAAAACAAAAATATAAAATGTCAAACTTGTTTTAACTTGTAAGGCAAAAAGATAAAATTTCATATTTCGTGCAATCTGTACAGCAAAAAGATAAAATGGCGCAGTTTGTTTAACTTCGAGGAAAGAAGATAAAATATCGAACCTCATTTAACTTGTATAGCGAAAAGATAAAATATTGAACTTCGTTTAACTTGAAAAGCAAAAAGATAAAACGTCATGCTTCATTTAACTTGACAAGCAGGAAGACAAAATGTCATGCTTCGTTTAACTTGTAAAACGAGAAGACAAGACATCGTACTTTGTTTAATCTATGGACAAAGTGTCATACTTCATTTAATCCCGTGAGGTACGAACGTCGTGTAATGCTTCATTTAATCTGTAGAATATGGCCAAAATGTTATACTTCATCGAGCCAGTGAAATAGGATAGAAAATGTCATACTTCATTCAACTAGCGAAGCACGAGACCAACTGTTCTGCTTTATTTAACTTATCAGCTATATTTGGAACGAAATATGTGTAACACGCGATGAATGAAACCAAAGTACGTTATAATTAGTGTCAAATAGTTGGTACGGTATATACAGGGTGTCTCAGAAACATTTGCAATACTACGAGAATAGTAAATTCTCTATGACAAAAGAAGAACTGCGTATAATTTACCATTTTGCAGTCTACTATCCGTGGCTTCTTGCCCCGTTATCATATGACACTGCTTGCTATGTGTGTCCACACGTGTCCACGCAATCAGCTGTTCGTTCAGTCAGCAGAATGATAAACGATATAACAACATCGCGGAGAATTTACAATTTTCTTGTTAGCCTACTGCTTTAAATCAATGTGTACGCAACTATTCACACATTGCAGATCAGACATAATAAAACGTGCATACAATGAATATACAAGCTATCCAAATAATGTCAATCTGATGTGTATATAAGATGTAATGTATACACGCTTTATTATCGCGTAATTTAATAAGTTAAATGATCAAAGAGGATCATTTCAGCTATTCCAGATCAAAGTAATCGGTGTAATATTTTTATCGACAGACTGTTACATTTTTATTGATACCCTTAACATTTTTAATGACACCCTTAACATTTTTATTGACATCCTGTAACGTTTTTCCTGTTACATTGTTTGATACCCCGTAACAATTTCATTGACATTCGAACATTTTTAGCGACACTGTAATTCCTGAAGAATTAAACATTTTCTGTTCGAGAAAATCACGGTTCTCATAGAGCATAACGAATATCACCTTGGCCTATATCATAGTTAGTACTCATTGGTATACATATAAGCCGATTAAGCGGCAGTATCGATCATGGAACAAGTTCACGATCGCAGTTTGTCGCGACGGTACCTCTGTCGACGGATTCTTCAAGGTGGTAAGTGTACGAAGGTACGTAACCGATCGATCGGACCATGTAAGTGTTTCTCCGAGTGGCCGAGGGTTTTTGTAACTAATAAACAGCCCCAGACGACTTGTAGCGAGTCGCAACATCGTCCTCTAGGACAGGAAAGTCCGACGAACAGTGACTTCCTGTCAGTGCTCGATCGTATAGCATCTTCTGTGTCCATGTTGTGTCGGAATCCACGAAGAAACGCCGATTCAGTGACGCACAGAACGTTCCAAAGCAATCGTTGTACTTTTTCAAATATTCTATAGTGTTTTCGAGCAAATGATGTAAACAGCGAGGATCATTTGAATGGTATGCATGGGACGTTTGAAACCTCTTTCGTGCATCTTGTATCGATTCCAGTAGAGTTCGATCCTTGAACGATCGTTTTGTGAGTTTGACCTTCGTTTTTGATGGTGAACTTTGTAGAGGAAGTTGCATGAGATGGTTGATACAACGGTGATTCGACGAGCGATGCGGTTTTTTTTTGCGCGATGTATTATTTAGGGGGTTGTGAAGTTTGAGAAACAAGAGATTTGAAAATTTGGAGATTTGGGGGCTTATTAGAGGTTTGAAAATTTTCAACATTGGAAATTTTGAAATTTCGGAGTTCTGGGATTCGTAAATTTGGCGATTTTGGGGTTTAGAGGTTTAAAAATTTGTGACTCTGCAAATTTGGAAATTTGCGGATTCTGAGTTTCAAAAATGTGTAGATTTGGGGCCTTGGAGGTTCAAAAATTTGTGACTCTGGAAATTTGGAAATTTGGGGGTTGTGAGATTCGAAAATTTGCAGGATTGGGGATTTAGAAGTCTGACAATTTACAGCTTTGGAAATTTGGAAATTGGGAGATTCTGAGTTTCAAAAATGTGTAGATCTGAATATTTGGAAATTTGGTGGGGGTCCTGAGACTCATCAATTTCCGGATTTAGGGGTGTAAGTGTTTGAAAATTTGAATGTTCTGGAGTTTTGTGATTCGCAAATTTGCAAATTCGAAGGGTTAGGGTTTGGAAATTTACGACTTTAGAAATTTGTAGATTCAGAGCTCCGAAAATTGGGAAATTTGGAGATCACCACAAATTCGAAAAGTTGGAAATTTAAAAATCTTGCTGTCCGAAAATTGAAAGATCTAAGATCTTTAAAATTCAAGAATTAAAAAATTCAGAAATTGTCGAATTCTGTGATTGTGAAATTCGAAATTATCGAAGTTGCCGACTCGGACAAATGATGCAATAAAATGAAAAGCAAGAAAGTCGATGTTTGTCGAATCACTTATCGGTAATAAACGGTCCCCGTTGTTACGACAGGTCGAACGCATCCTCGAATTTCTGCATGCCTCCGCAACGTAGAACTTGCAACGAGCACGGTTCGACTCAGCGTAATTTCTCGCGTTTGCCAGTGCGTGCATTTTTGAAGAAGTAAACGAGAGCTAGAGGCTTGCAACACGCGAAAGAATGCCGAGGTAATTCCATATTAACCCAGTATTGCTCTCGCGAAGAGAATTCTTCGGCTCTAGCGAAGCATTTCAAACGATCCTTCCGACGCAGAAATCTCTGCCACGTAATAAAATCTCTTTTCCTTTTAATACAACTAGATTTCTATTTTCGGACAGAAGATTAGACCGATAATAACAGATATCAAATTGCGTTCCTCAAATTCTTTTGTCTTGCCGCGTGATTCGACTCTACTACATAGTATTGCGCTCTAAACGTATTCATACACTCTGTGAATAAAATCTGAGAAAGAAATCATTTTTTTAAATAATCACAGACTTTAGTGATCGGTGTTATCGTTTATTATTAGTACATTTATAAATCGGATTAATTTTTTAAATTACGTCTCAGTCTTCTTGAACATCAAGTTTTGATCTTCTTGAAAATCAAATTTTTGTTTTCTCGAAAATCAAACTTCGATCTTCTTGAAAATCAGATTTTACTTTCCTTGTAGATCAAATTTTAGTTACCTTAAAAATTGTACTTCAATTTTCTTTAAAATCAAACTTCGTTTTTCTTGAAAATCAAATGTTAGTGTTCTAGAAAATCAAATTTTGGTGTTTTTAAAAATCATTGATCATTTTGGGAATTAAATGTTTGAAGAGGGAAATGAAGCTTGTACATAAGTGTAGAGACGAGACGTGCTTTGGAACGTTCTGTGCGATGAGATCAGACTGTCTGAACGGTTTCTCTATTTCCTCAAATCAGGAGATACTGCAGCAAGAGTGAATGCACAACACGTCCCTCTAACTTCCGTCGTCGTTTTGGATGTGGCCTGCTCCGTCGTAGCGACGAATCTTCGAATAAAATCAGAGAAATAAAAAAAAAAAAATAATTGAGCAATCGACGTGTCACTGATGCTGAGTGTGAGAAAACAAGAAGAATGATTAGATACAGGTTGACTTGGTCACTAATCGGGACGATTCTCCAAATAAGTTTACCATTCCTTTCTTTTTTTTTTCTAATTTTACGTGCTCGATATACGATTATCAAGTCGGTACTTAAGCGATACCTTTTAAGTATTAGATTCGTCTCGATTTAGGAGTTAATCGAGTATTGATCATCGAGTTCATTATTAACCCCTTGCACTCGTATGTTACCCTCGGTTATCGTCGAGTGATTTTATGTGATACCGTCATCGTTTTCATTAAATAATGATAGGTTATACAATAGCAGATATATAAGTCTTAAGCTCATTATTATTTTATTCTTTAGGTTTTATGTTTTTCTGTGATATTAAAGCGAACAGGTAGAACATTTTTGATAGCGAAGACGGATTTTATTAATTGCAATTAAAATAGGTTCGATAGCAATGCGATTGATAGCAATTGGACAAAAAATAAAACGTTTTTTGAGAAAGTCTGGGACCCACGCGTCATTTTCCCCGAAGAATTTCAACACATTCGCACGTTAGCGTGTTTCCATGAAAATTAGGGTAGTGCACGTATGCGAGTAATTGTGATAAAAATCTTGCAGGATCTGTGTTATGTTGTTTGTTATATTCTACACTAAAGGCACTTGAAAGTATTTATTAGGGTCGATAGACCGAGTCGAAGCTATTACGAGTGCAAGGGATTAATTACAGGCGCATTGGCGCACGATGAGCTATTAATTCAGGTGCATAAGCGATTAAGAATCGACGATGAAGGCCAAGAAGCTCATACATCGTGATAAAACTCGGCCTACAGTATTAGCGAACTATAATACTCGACACTCGTTCAAGATACACCTCGTGATTACTAATAAATCAACGTTACGAGTTAGATTTTTTTTTAATGATTTTCATTTTCTACGTCGCGAATATTTAGACTTTATTGATCGTTTCTCTCGATTTTTTCTCCCTCCCGCAGTGAAACAATCGTCATCGAATCATCGGCATTTACGAAATCGTACGGGTTTCAATTGCACGACAACGCGTCGTTAACTATTTATCCACTCGTTACCTCTTATCGTAATTAAACGATTACCTCTTGTTATTGTCGGCTAATTGTACGCGTTATAAAGAGGGGTCGTGGACGAAGCAGAATAAGGTGTAAAAGAACGAAAGATAGATGTAAATAATTAATTACGATCCCAGTTAGGGTGCAACCATCAGTCCCGTTTTTATTACGATAATATAGCTTAACAATCGTGTACATGCATCTATATGTGTCTCGCGTTCTCTCTGTCTTCTGTACGTAATTATACATATACTTATACATATGTACACATATAAATTGAAACGTGTATACCGCATACATCGGTGGCCTTTGAATTCTTGAACAAGTCCGGAGTTGTACACATTTCATAGAGCCGTTCCATATTTTAATAAAAATATTCGAAGAATTCGATAAAAAAAAAACGTATTAACAATAATATTAATCGGTAATCGTTCGATTATAATTTTGAGAGATCGAATATATAAACTCGAAAATTGCTGAATTTCCATTCGATAATTTCTCGTTTAGCTTAGTGTCATTTCATCTGCCTAATAATTGAAAATTACGGTAATATTAAAAAACTTGTAAACCGAATGAAATATTTTCCGTGTGGAATAAAAACGTATGATCGCCATCGATCGTTTTGAAAGCAATCAAAATGAAAGAACGTACAGAATTCATCGGCCACACTGGCGTGTGTTATAAATATAGCAACTGGCGCAAATTGTATTATACGTGATACGATGATCAAGAGTGATTGACGGAATTCTGGTTGGTAACGTGTACGTATATATATATATGAATGGGCAAAAGTTTATATACATATACATATATACAGTAGTCGCAGAGCAAAGAAATATGTAAACGCGTTGCTGATTATAGGCGTGAGAGTTATCGTGAACGTTTTGAAAAACCAAAATGTTGTTCAATTACACATACACACACACGTATATATATATATATATATACACACATATTATTATATTGTCCTCGATGAAACGCTTTCGACAGTCGATATATTGTATTTAGGAATGGTGATTATAAAAGTCTAGTCGCATCTCGGTGATCGATCCGTATTTCTTTTTACGAAAAAAATCTTTTTTATTACGGACTTTCATCGCGCTCTCTATCTTTTATTCGGTCTACGGTACTTTCCTTTTTTTTTAAGATTTTTGTTCGAATTTTGATACACGATGATCGCAATTTCGGATACACGGTATTTTTAATTCCGCTATTCAGCTTTTGAAACACGGAGTTATAGCAAACGCGGTAGAGCAGCGACGAGCAATTTTGTGTTCGCTGGTGTAAGAAATATGCGAACATTTCTTAATCTTTTTAGAAGAAATTATGATTTTTTTTTAATTTCGGTACGAAAATTTTTGAGAAAATTGGTCCACGGACGAGCCGAGAGAAGAGCGAAGAAAAGAAGCTTGATAAAACTCGTAGCTTTGTTAACTCGATACTCTTCCACGGAGTACCATGTGTATTATCATTATTGTTATATCGTAGCCATTATACGGAAGGACAGTACCAGTGTTTATTAGCGATCTTGAAAGTGTGATATTTTTTTAACAAACATATCGCAAGTACGTTCGAATTTTGCGAGTGATTTCAATGCTTGCACTCGAGGCATTCTCCGACTAGATGTTCAGGGAGGATTAAGATGAAATTTAATCAGGATCGAGGAAATCGAAGGGACAAACAAATAGATTGTTCCGAAAAATTGATAATTCGTCTTTTTAAACGCCACGTGTCGAAGATCCGTCGCTTTTTTACGTTTCTCTTTGTCGCTGATTCCAATGCTCGTTAAATCTTTTGCCCAACAATTCATTGCACCGCCACCAGTATCATTCTGAAGCAGTCAACATGTTATTGCAACCATACAATGTCGTTTCATTTTAAAGATTCATCTTGTACAAATGGAATGCAACGTCGAAGTTAATGAAAATTTACTTTGATTCTAGAATGAATTTTTTTTATGGTGGTCACGTATGACCTCTACTTTTTTATTTAAAAATATCTGGAATCTTGGGTGGGGTAGATTGAGGACTAGAAATTTTGAAGGAGACTACTAACTGTACTTATTTCTCATAAAAATTAGGTGGTGATAATTGCAATAGATCCAAGGCAAACGGTTAAGTTGGCATCGCAGTGTTTCTGTGTTACTCCGTGTGTGCTTAAACCGAATTTCATGTAAACTTCACAGCAATTAACGCTTTTCGGTCAAATAGTGGACTATAATTCCTCAAATCTTTTTACTATTCGTAGCGAACTGAATATATGATCTCTACATTAACCCTGATGCTGCTAAAAAAAAAAATGATACCTTATATCCACCATATTACTATCTTAAATAACCTTGTAAAAAATAAGTACTAAAAAATCCTTGAAAAACATAGAATTTTTTAAAGCCGTCCGTTTATAATTAATTCACTAAATTTTGCCGAAACGCCGACCGAAAAGGGTTAACCCATTGACCCCCAATTAACTCGGTTAATCACACTCTGTGTTCTTCGTTGTTCTCGTTCCGTTTGTGTGTTCTTACAAGCACATTTTTCCCTCGATCTTCGCCCGACTAATCGCTTCCGGTTCGAAAACACCACCTTTGTAACGGCACCGTATGAGAATCGATGTTAGTCACTCGTTCACCGAAAAAATGTTTCCGCTAAAACTGGGATCACGTAGCTGGTCCATGCGTCAGAGAACTGATCTTTTTTCTGTGCTCAAATTCAGAGACGAACAAACGGCAACGCGAAGGATCTTATGGAACAGAGATCTTCCTCCCTTTCGATGTACACTCAAGTGAGAACGAGTTTCAAACGCGCCAGTATGAGCCGCATTTCGATCTTGAGGAACATGCAAAGGGTGTTAAGCGTCCAACGACGGGAGCTGTGAGAAGATCCGATGAAGTCGACGTCGTAGAATCGCTGAAATTTCTTCGAAACTCGCGCGTTTAGGGCACACACGCACGGATCACATACTGCAAGACGTATCGTATAACATAACGCGAGTATTAGATGTTATAGAAACAAGACACTGCTCTATATTAGGGTCATCGATGATCGCATGCTATCGGTGTCACACGAAACGCGATCAGATTGTAGACTCTCGTTATATTGCCACCCGTAGAATTCATTGACCAAAAACGTTCCCCCTATGGTGTTTGTAAATCCTTGTGCACTGCGATCACGGTTATAATTGTAGAATCACCATTGAATTAATCCACGAATTGTAATTATAAAGCGATTCAATTATATTCTATTCGATTCGCTCGCGATTCGTAATTCGGGTCCGTCAAATCGTAACGAAATTCATAATTACGAATGAAGCATGGGGATAATACAAGGGAAGAATGAGATTAATAGGGAGAATGGGGATGATACACAGATGGTTAAATATAAATACAATGTGGCGTAGAACAGGTAATACACTGTTATGTATTTTAATCGTAATCACGAATTGAGAGTTAATCAAATTGAATCTTGTTAATTGAATTCGTAGCTGCACCGGCGATGTTACACGATACATTGTACTCGTTGCGAAGGTGTGTCCACATGTGTCCTCGGAGAAATCAGGGTTCAGAATCGTCGACGTGGAGATCCGTGAGAGCACGCGAATGATTATTATTTTAATATTTCGTGGAACACCATGTTATTAACCTGTATTATATCCTCGATCGTTGCTGCACGATACAAACGCGACATCGATGAAATGACGTTTAAATTATTTCAATCTTAATCCTCTCGTGACTGTAGATCAGCCTTGCGTCTAAGTGTCTACTTAACTGCGTTAAGAATTCGTTTTTCTTTCCGTCGTTGTGTCGCGTTGAAAGTCGAAGCGAAATGTAAAAGCTTGTGGAAAGGAAAATTCACGGAAAGCGATGCGCATGTAATTTCGTAATCTCGCAGTGCGAAATATTCTCGTTGTCGAATATTCGGAGAATTCGATCGAACATTCACGAGCTTTTTCTGAATTATCCGAATTCGTAGGTGTTAAGGTTACGAAGATCGTTCGGATATCATCGACGAGCGTATCTCGATGTAATCTCGAGAATCTGTCGCGATCTCGCGCGAAAACAGGTCGATGAAATCGCGGTTCGCGTATAAAATCGCGAGCTGTTACGTTTCGATCGTCAAATGTGTATACTCAACGGTGAAATTTCTCGCGGGATTATATTAAGTTTCTAAATTGTTATCGTTTCGTCAGTGCCATTGGAAACTTATCAAATATACTTACATGTAAATGTACGCGCTAATGAATTGCAGGATCAATTACGAGAACGGACTTAACCCTTTAATGTAACACGTCGGACGTTCGTTTTTTATTTTTTTTTTCTCGAAAACTCTCTAAATTTAGACCAATCATTCTTGGTGACTGTAAAACGCGAAGTTCGTTCTTTTTTCCTTTCTTTTTATAGAAACGACCAATGGTGTACGGCACCGTTAAAGGGTTAAGAAAGAACAGAGATGGATCGGTTGTACGACAAGATGTCCGTAGTACGATGAAAATTGTAGCTGTGACTATTTTTAATTGCTTGCACGGGTCGTAACATCTTTCTATTCTAGCTTCGCGGAGGAAAAGTCCCCCAGGATAGTCCTACAGCCGTTCCATTTCTGGATACACGAAAATACACATTGAACACCCATTGAAACACAAACGGATCGTTCGATTGTACGAAACGAAAGATGTCAAACTTGATCAAGATTTTCGGCCGATACGTATTCCGATTATCATTATCATTATTACTATCACCATGATTACTGATATTATTTAAATAAAGCAGTTACTATTATTCTTACGATTGTTTCTGTTGTCGTCGCCAGGATGGTGAATCTTTACAAATTATTTCTTGTTGAACGTGATTTTTTATTTCTTTGTTCTGTGGGTGCGAGCGTATATTAAAATATACAATATATATTTTTTTTTGAGAACGATGGATCGATCGATCATCGACAAACGTAATACCCTCCACCCTCGGCACACTTTATTTTTACGTCCTTATCTTTTTTTTATCGACATTTTTTTCTTATCCTGGTTTCTTTATTTGCACCCATTTCAGACCCACCTGTAGTCAAGCGAAACGAAGATAATTGTATACAAAGAAAAAGTACGAAAACGAAAATTTGTGTGCACGAGAGAGAGAAAGAGAGAGTTGACTGCGGAGCCTGTGAACCCTTGCAGTTGGCGCATTTAGAAATCCTTCTACCCCCTCGGAATTTACGTGAAAATGCATTAGGACGGTGATGTAAGTCCAACAGACATAGGCATATAAGTGAACGCGCGTTATTGGCGTATTTATAGGGTGTTCCGAAAATATCCGTGCCGGCCTCACGCATTCGTCGTTCAAACTTTTCCATTGGAAAAAATTTCTACGCTGTAACATACATTTCGTAATATTTAAATTTCCCTTTCAAATATTCGATCGCGTCGAAGATTTACTTCGCGATTGGTCAACTTTATTATTTTTTTCTTTCGGGATGTACGAAATTTTTCGACGAAAATTTACATCGCACTTATTCAATTTTATTATTTCTTCCTTTCGGGGTGTGTACAATTTTTCTACGAAAATTTACTTCGCACTTATTTAATTTTATTAGTTCTTTCTTTTGAGATCTCTAAGATTTTTCGACGACAATTTACGCCACAGTTATTCAATTTTATTATTTTTTTCTTTCGGGATGTACAAAACTTTTCGACGAAATTAGAGTATTTTTATACGCTAACAGTGCAATATTTTATTACCTATTTTATGGTTCTTCGATTATTTTTCTGTACACAAGATTGAGTTTCTTGTCGGCTGTGATTTTTCGTGAACTATACATCAAATTAATTTCTCGTCAACTGTATATCACATTCATTTCTCGACGAAAGGATATTTCGGGACACCTTATATTAGCAAATAAAAGATCGCGTCGGAAGGATTTGATGTTTGATGATCGAACCATCGAATCGTCTCGAGTCGATCGTAGACAATTTAATTATTTATTTTTCTATTATTTGTCCGCGGTGCACCGCCAGGAATTTTCAATGTCCCCCGTGGGATTCTGGTTCAGTCTCGAACGTAATCGATGCTTAGTAAACGCATATGTCCGAGACTGTTCTTTCGAAAAGAACATGTACGTATATTTTTTTTTCCTTTTTTTTCGCGATTTCGCGTACCGTGAAATCACGAAACGAAGCGCGTCATTACGTTTACCAGCAGGCATCGTCGCCTCGAATTCCATCCACTAGTTTTTCTTTTTTTATCTCTCACGTCCGTAACGCGTTATTGTCGTTCATTCCTTGACCGTGCGTGTACACCGATTAGAGCATTAATATTATGTGAGCATGCTCCATGCTTTACGATTAGTCATGAACCCGAGAGTTCACCGTTTTCAGTCGTCCAGTCGAAGATACTCCGCATGATAATTCGAATCGATGAACGCGTGTTTTTTTTTTCGTAAAAATCGATATTTCGTCGGCGTGTGACACAGAACATCGACGAATCGAATGATTTTAAAACGCGCGTCTTCCACAAACATTTATTTCTCATCTGACTAGCGTGTAGTTGCATAATAATCACAGGATATTAACGAATTAAATTATTTTAGGCAATTATTTATATTAAGAACGCCTGTCATTCTCGACAATTTATTTTCTATCTGTTTAGGGTAACTATTACGGGATATTAACGAATCAAATTATTTTAGATAATTGTTTGATATAAGAACGTATACCTTTTTTCACGGATTTATCGTCCGATCAGGTTAAACGTATAGTGATCGTGATAGAAACAAATCAAATTATTTAACATGATTTTAGTCGATCGTGACGGTGTTGGAAACGAGTCGCACCGTCACGTTCGATTCTTTTTTGGGTAATTTCTCGTTAAGGTGATATCGGATACTTGAATAAAAAATCGTTTAGTTTAATTTTGAGCCGAGTCATTGTTCCGAATGAGTTTTAGCGCGTCGAACGCCTCGAGAGTCGAAATTTATCGAATAATTCAGAAAAGAAAGGATAAAAATCCACCGATGTCAACTCGATAAGAAAATTTGATCGATTGCATATCTGTGTCTTTCATTTTCTAATGCAATGAACTTTTAACTACCAAAAACAATGAATTGAAATTTAACTAATTAATTCTAAAAAGAATATTAGTTTCGGTTTATTTCGAATTTGGCAATTATCTTTAAAAGAAATCTGGCGTTCGACGCGTTGGCTGGCTGATTTGTAAAAAAAATTCTCGCGAAAAAGTTTCGTTTCGTCGAACATCGCGAAGTATCGATGTGGCTCGCAATCGAGACGAAATCGCGATCAACGTCAATTCGCGAGAACTCGCTGCACTTGAACTCGTTCAAGTGTCTCTCGCGACGTTCGCAGGATTATCGTATACCACTACTGTATATATTTATCAAATGATATTACGTGCATGTATAAAAGAAGAAAAAGTAACGTGTACAGGGTGAGTCATGCAGCTGGAACCGACTCTCGTTCCTGTTTCGTCGAAAATAAAAAAATGACGGTAAAGGAAAATGTTGAAACGCTCCTGTATCCAACGTGCAGCAAAGCTGCATTCATCTCGCAAACGTGCGTAACAAATTAAATTAAATTACGCATCAACGAAATTTTTCACTGCGTCGTTTCACGCCTGAAAAAATACATCGAATTGCAATGCAAAAGATAGAAGAAAATCGATATAGTCGCACTTTTTCATTGCTTCACTGTGCTTTTGAAAAAGTGCATCTTTCAATGCAGTAAAGTGCATCTTTCTATGCACAAAAGTGCATCGTTCAATTTTATTATTCCATTCGTAAAATAGTGCACGAGAAGATACTTTCGCTGCACTTTCAGAAAACGCAATGCGGTTGCACTCTTTATTGCACCGTTGCACTTTTGAGAAGATCGAGAGCACAGAAAATGCAAGTGAAACTTGTACACCTTTTCCTTTCGATCTTCAGCGAAACAGAGAAAATGTAGCTCGCTTTAATTGGACGATTCACCCTGTGCACGTGTATATGTATGTTTATATACATATTTAATATATTATATATAAATATGTACACATATGTAGATGCCGGACTTTATCGTGTACATCGATGCATTTATATCATACGCTCGATCGTGCACCCTTTGCATTTCCCTCGGGATACTACCCTGTGGTCCCGATACCTCATGTTGTTCGCACGATCGCGGCGATGTACGATAAGGATGAATAAATTATTGTTGCGTTCTATTTATTGATAACGGGACAGTTGTCCGAAATCGCGTGTGTTTGTTTTTTTTTCGGGAGATTTCGCTCGGATCTTGAATCTCTCTGGCAATAATTGTTGTAACAATAAAATTTGCAAACATTACTACTGGACCTCGATTATATCCCACCCTCCATCGTTTCATCCCTGTTGTCAGCTACCAACAATGATACACGGTAAACAGCAGTAAATTATGTATTTCAATAAATGAGCGAGTAATTTGTTTAATGGACTCGTTTTTATAATTGATTTCAGCAATCTCCCACCTTCCTTTCCACAAAAAATCAACGACTATCCGGACATTCCTTACACCGTTTTGCTTCATGAAATTAAATTAAAGGTAACTGCAGCTTCACCTCCGATTTCTGTGAGTATTCTGTTCATTACGTATCGAGTTTGCAGATTACGAATAAATTTACAGACGATTTGGATTAAAAACCGAAGTCAAAGTTCGAGTTGCGTCTTTCGCAGAAAGTTAGAATTTATCGGTAGATTTTATCGGAGAAATTAAAACGTATGACAAAGCACGGGCCTAACGAGAAGGTGACTCAACTTACTTATAAAGCCTTATGTCGATGAAGTAGAATTAGGACAGAAGGTGCCTCGACCTCGTCCGGTGCAATATATCCTGCATAAGGTAAGTACTAACTAAGGACGCACGTTCAAATAATGACGGACTGCATTATAATAAGCATCCGAATTAATATCTCAAGGTTCCGCTTCTCGTTAACCACAAAAAAAATTCCGCGATAATTGGTTTAATTGAATCTATCGAACGGTGAACGATTCGATAGCGTGTTAGACAACCACGCAGTGAATCGTCCCGCGTTAAATCGCCAAAAATGTCTTTTGCAAAATATATATTGCATTGTAATACGCATCCGAATTAATATCTCAAAGTTCTGCTTCTCGTTAACCACAAAAAAAATTCCGCGATAATTGGTTTAATTGAATCTATCGCACGGTGAACGATTCGATAGCGTGTTAGACAACCACGCAGTGAATCGACTCGCGTTAAATCGCCAAAAATGTCTATCGCAAATAAAACGAACCTGCCGCGACAACTTTTGAAAGTAGGAAGTCAAAGACGTGTCTATCAATGGGCACGGTCCTACCCCTTTCTTCGTATCGCGTAATACGAGCTCACATGAGATAATCACCGTATTCCATACCTCTTCTATGACGTCATATTAATTAACTTTTAACCTGCGATCGGTGTTTAAAAAGCACGCTTGTAGACGCACACTCGAACGAACGCTATATGAGTCAAGGCTGCGCTGGGACCCTTACCTACTTTTTCCTTTTATGGTAGTGAATCGGACCGACGATCGTATGGGATGTGACGACCGATCTTACGCAAAGATTTCGCGCATGATCGAGTCAAATTTTCGACGATTCGAAATCGGGAATCAAAAACAGAGGAATTGATAATGTACCAACCAATCACCAATTAACACTAAAAGTACCGGCATTAAATGCATGCTTATTTCAAAACTGGAAATAAAGTAGAAAAAAAAATAAATAAATATTGCAGCATCACCTAACATATACAACCATTCATTAGCTCAATAAAACATGACACACATTTTGACAAAAGGACGGCAATAAAAGTTTCTAATAAAAAATGCCAAACCCGAAACCAGTCATTTTGACTGGTAGGTAGTTCTAGTGTTAAATTTCCCAATAATACGCGTTCTTTTAATAAAATCTACTTGATGAAGAGTGTACTCTCGTACAAAAATAAATAATAGACAGAAGTAAGGATAATTTGTGCCGAATTTGAAGAGATGTAACAGCAAGAAAGATTGGTTAGGGTATTCCGTGCGAGTTTGGTAATTTGGAAAATGCCCGGATTGTTCGATAAATCTCGAAATAAATTGCACAACCGGCCATGCTAAAAGCGTTGTCCGACTCATTGCGAATTGACCATGACACGAGTTGACTCAAGGAGATCTAGTGAGATGTCTATAACCCCAATGCCAAAATTACCTGTGCCTATAATATTCTCTTCCTTGCTGAACGCTTGCAAGTCATAGTCGTACATTTTGACGAACAGTCGCCATTTTCGTGCACGGTGCAACTTTGTTGCCATGGGAGCGATTCGAAAGGCCCGTTACGATTCGATTTGGTGCAAACGCGTGTTTATTTGTTTTTTAACGCCATAAAAGAGTATGTTCGGTAACCTTGTCGCGATCGCGATGACTTTGATCTTGGTAATCGTACGAACAGATTGGAAATTAGATCAAGGAATCGGGAACGTAATACTCGATGAATTTCTTTTTTTTCCCTCGGCTCGTATGGAACTATTTTACTCTCTCTATCAAATTGCGATTACTTTCTAACGAGCCACAAGAATTGTACCATGTAATACCATGTAAATGACGCTAAATTTGTTACATGTATTCGTGGCTGTTACAATCTCTTCTCATCGTTCGTGTATTTACATTTTAGAAATTTATTGCTACTCTTGTTTACGTTCGTTGAAATGCACCGATTCAAAGTTTACGAGTTCATCGATTCGGTGCATATTTTAGCGGGAAAGTGGGTTTGAAAGAATATCTTTCTATTACTTTCAACGCTAGAAGTAAATGCATACTTACTTTAAAATCGAAAATAAAGTAGAAAAATAAATAAATACTGCACCATCGTCTAACATATACAACCATGTATTAGCTCAATAAAACATGACAGACATTTCACAAAAGGGTGGCAACAAAATTTTTTAATATAAAGTGTCTAACCCGAACCTCGTCATTTTGAGTGGTTCGCAATTCTAGCGTTAAAAACGAATATAACGTATTTTAACACTAAAAATACCGACGTATAATGCACAATTACTTTGAAGTTAAAAATAAAGTTGAAAAATGAACAAATAATCGATAAAACATAAATCAATACACGTATTAACCCTTTGCACTTGAAAGCAGTTTTACTGGTAACGAATAGCAACTGCAAAATTTTCTGGTTAAAAAGTGTGATCAATTTTTTTGAAACTGTTATTTTTTATTATTAAATCCTTCACCTCCGATTTTCTAAGCAGTTGCGTCATGTAGAGCTAATTAATTATTGCTACGATGTTAAGACAGTCAAAGAAAGTTTAGATGTTAGGCACATTTTATATTTAGTGATCCTTAATTATAAAGATTATAAATACAATTGAGCCTGAAATTTAATTACAGTGAAAATACGAGACAGATTTATCGCGTTCGAATTGTTGTGTGCGTCACGAGTGTGGCACAATATTGTAGGATAAGGGGTTAAATGCCGATATTGTCTGTTTCACTGTGTTCAAGCATCGCGTGCATAATACTACAAATGTAGTTAAAAGTTTACTACAAGTTTCACAAATTAAAAAATTGAATCAAATCTAATGGGGAACGAGAGTCCGGGTAAACACCCGGTGTTCAAACACAGTGAAACAGACAATGTTGCTGATTAATAACAAAAACTAATGATTTCCACAAAATTCATCAAACTTTTCAACTAGGAAATTTTACAGCTGCCATCTGCAAACAATGAAAATGCTTTCGAGTGCAAAGGGTTAATTCTTTATCTCGATGAGAACTAGCATATATTTCGGGAAAACCAAATATTTTTCGACAAATACAAATTTTACAATGCAAAGTAGGAAATTTGTACAACATATATTTAACGTGGACCACAATCAGCTCGCGATCAACCGACGGCTCGTGCTGCGTCCCAACCCTAATTTTACGATCGATTCAAATACTATCGTGGACGTAACATAGATCCAGCTCGTTAATGTACCAGGTTGAAAAATCTTTGTAAGGCCTTTCTAGAAGCTTTAAGCTCCGATCCCGTTCTCCGTGTATCCCCTTCGAATCCCTTCCAGCCGTCTCCCACCGGATGGTCCGATTCGGATGCACGATCCCAAGAATGGAGTGACAGAGGAGGCCATTGTCTATCCCAGATTCGCCAGATTTCCAGAGGTCGTGAAAATAGCCGGGCCCTGGTTGATCGTCGCCGATATTCTAAAGATAAGTTCCGCGACGGTGTACGTTTTCACAGGCCCGTACGTAGAAAAGTGGTATCGGGGCACTGTTCAACGATGGTAGGGATGGTGTGTAGAGAGAGAGAATCGCGTCCTGCCACAACGTCATCGTCGTCTTTTACGATCGCGGCCTGCGAAAAGGTGGGAGCCACGAACGCCTGTAACCGAAGCTTACGGCCGACCAGTCGAGACTTAGCCAGCGAGTCAAACGCATCCCGGACGACGAACGAACCTGAATACTTACCCCGTGAGTAAACATGTGCATACCGCTTCTTCTTTTTCTCTGCAACTTGTCTCGAAACCACGGTCTCGAGTCTACTGCGCTCGCACCGAGGTCTCGCGACGTTTTCCCCGAGACCGACTCGCGACGACTCCACGAGTTAGTGAAGAAAAGTGACGTGATCAGGACGTGTTTCCCGTGGACAGGAAAGTGAAGAGGGTCGATCGTCCCGTTTACCGGGGCGGAGGATTACGATTTACCGTTGCTCCGGGATAGTAAGACATGGATTCGCTTTTCGGCGTCGAGGAGAACTGGTAAACTCGAACTGTGTCTACGGCTGGCGAGATTCGATCGTCGTTCCTCTTTGTTCGCCGTGTTGGATACAGGAATTTGCATATTTCATATTAGCAGTCATTATCGTTGAATCTCTACGCGTTCCGGTCGAGCTCTGAACTGGATGAGGATCTACTTTGTACCACGAACGGACCTTTCTACGGCATCAAATTTGATCTACTTTCAATCGTCCGTATCGTCTTAAACGCTTTCAAAATTCAAATTCAGTTGCATACTTGTTATCGGTAAGAAAATAATGTTGAAACTCCTTTGGTCTACTTGGTATTCGAACTAAATGAGAATCTATTTTGAACTATGAGCGAGTCTTCCTGCAGCCTCAAATTTGATCTACTATCGGTTGTTAGGATCGCTTGAAGTACTTTCAAAATTCAAATTTTGTTCCATATTTGTTATCGTTAGGCAATAATGTTGAAACTCCTTTGGTCTAGTTGGACCTCAAACTGGATGAGAATCTATTTTGAACTACGAGCGAGGCTTTCTGCCGTCTAAAATTTGATCTACTTTTAGTTGTTAGGATCGTCTTAAACACTTTCAAAATATAAATTTTGTTGCATACTTATTAACGATAAAGAAATAATGATGGAAATCATTACTTCAGTCGTCGAACTGGATGAGAATCTTCTTTGAACTACGAACGGGGCTTTCTACGGCCTCAAATTTGATCCGCTCTTGGTTGATAGGATCGTGAGAAGTTCAACCTTCTTAACTACCTTAAACACTCGACTTAATTTACATACTCCATCGGTTGTAAATTCTTGTTGAAATTCCATGCATACCATTTGATGTTGCAGGTAAGAAGAGCTTTGCACGCGACTCTCTGTAGTCTAAAACCTGATCTACTTTAAATTAATAGCGTCGTCGAAGGCTATTCGAGATTCGAGCTTAAATGCATATTCGTTGTAGGTAGTCATTACTGTCGGAACTGTATCCTGGTTAATCTCTCAGGTAAAATAGAATTTAGCCCGAAGATGGAGAACCGATAAGTTCATGAAAGTCGAAGAATGTATCCTATCGCAACCGTGTAATTTGTTTTTAATTGGTACGATCGTTAAAGGCTCTTCTTTCTTAAACACTTAAATGTCTCAATTTTCATTCGTTGCCTTTTATCGATGAACAAACCTGATCAGGACTTCTTACCTTCCGGGCGATTTCACTAAACGAAGATATACTTTTCTCAATACGACAACATCGTCTTTTCTTCATCAAACATCCTGATGATAAATATCGTTAAAACTCTTTGCATTCTGATCGATGCTCTCGAGATACACAGTTTCACGCATTTCGACGGAATCAGTGAAATGTCTCTCGTTCCCAGTCTCTTGTTTCACAGTAGCCGAAGCTTGTCGAAACCGGCCGCATTCCAGAATGGCGTTTTTGAAAAACGACTCGACCTGTTGTGCGAATTTCGACGATCGTTTCGCAAGGACATGCCCGCAGCGGTTCGTCGGGTAATCGCGGGGCACAACGATACCGTCAGAAAACTTATGAGTCATGAAAAATTTCAAGCATTCACGCGTAACCGCTGTGACAACATTGTCCCAGACTGGCGATCTCTTCGCCTGGCTACGTTGACGAGAGGAATTTTTGTTACGGCCACGGTAATGTACCGCGGTCTCTGTTATTCCCAATGCTCGCTGATAACTGATTCCACGGACAAATGAATCGTGAAAGTCGCGGTATCTTCGCGCTGTTTGCAAAGTATCGTCCAACAACGGGGCATCTGATCATCCTAGAGCAGACTTTGTACCATCACGAACTGTAGTTCTATTTGTACATCGGGATAGGATGAAGAACACACAGGATCGAATTAGTCGTGATATCTTATCTTGTATGGTTTTATAAAAATTCAATTGTCGATGTATAACCGTCTGAAGGCTGTACAATTTATGGAATCGACAGATTTCGTGGTTTTGTTAAAAAAGATTGTACAGAGCTTTCCATTTAGAATACCAACATATGAGAATCGTCCATTCACCTTCATACTCTAGACTTGTAACACATTATTGAGATAAACTACCTATTTTACTTGTTGCTAAATGAATCAATTTGCTTTGTGATAAACACTTAATATTTCATAAATACTAAATTGAATGATCGTCTCTTGGAAATTATGTATAAATTGATTTTCGAGCTTTGTAGCGATTGGCCGAGTAACTTTTCTATGTCGCCATTTTTTCTGTGTAAAATCAATTTACTTTGAGATAAATACTTAGTATTTAATGAGTACTAAATTGAATGTCCTCTTGGAAATTTGATATAAATCAATTTTCCAGTATTCTAGCGAGAATTCGAATACGAGTAGCTTCTTTCCCACATCGCCATTTTCCCTGTAGTGGTCTGCCATGTTCGTCTACTGTAGAACGGTGTTACGCACGAAAGTCATGAATACGTAAGTTCGATTGTTAAAGTGTCGGTACCCCGATTTCCAATCTCGTTTGCTTCGGAGGAGATGCAGGGATTATGTAAATCGTGTAAAAATGTAGCGACTAATATCTTGTAAAGATATTCGTTGTCGGAGAGGGAGAATATTCTTTCGAGCGTAACAAGATACCGATCCGAATGGAGTAACGAATCTCTGCTACGCGTAACCCGAAAAGGTTCGGCAGTCGGCTAGCAGCGATACCACCCTCTCCGCTTGCGAGTAAAAATAACCCTCTTCTGATACGCGCGGCTCCGAATCCGACAGCTCCGCTTATTTTTCGGCCAACGCTATTTCGACCACGTAATCCGTTATTTTCCGTACACCCGTCGATATTTTTCATTATCGTCCCCGAAAAAATGTACCTTCCTTTATTCGAATATTTATACGAGAAAATTGCGCACCTATCAATTTTTTCTTTTTTCTGTATTCTCCAAAAAATCGAATAAATACAGATAGGTGTACAATTTGAAATATTAATTTTGCCCCGGATATGATTTTGAAGTTGCAAGGATAGAAACTGACGATACAAAATGGTACAGTTTCTCTCGAACATTGTGTCTAGAATTTCTGTTTCTTCGAACCCGTTGGAATTCCTTTGTACTTTCGTTCCTTGCTTACCATCTCTGATTACCACCGAGTCAGAAATCGTGAGCATTGGTTAGCAACGGCGCGGATGCAGGGATGCCACGGATATTATTAGATTGTTGCAGACGAGATAATCGATACGCAACATTGTACGAAACCAATATTTAATTAAAATGCACCACAAAAAATCGATGATTCTCAAGGTCATTGTTCAGAACAATAAATTTCAATTAATTTCAGAAACTTGTCTGGAAGTTTATCTCTTACAATCTTCCTGTGTATTCGTTAATTGTATATTTCTTCCAAATCTTGTACCAAGTTTCATGAAGCAAGTTACATAAATTTGGCTGTTGCACGTCGTATGATATAACTGCGACAATCATCTATTTATACCGGAAACATCAATGAAGCACTTATATATCTATTTTCATGGAATCTGAAATTTTGAGTCTACTCAACATAAGTTCGATTTTGCAACATTTTTGTGCCACCAAATCGTGTCAGTCTTTTCATGTTTACGGACCAGCTATTTGTAGCAAACTTTGATCATGTTACGGATCCGCGACCTCGATCGACGAAAGCCTGAGAAGAAAAGAGGTTTCTTTTATTCCCAATCCGCAAATAGAATCGGTTAAATAAAAAACGATCGAAGCTCGATTTCGCGAAATCGCCGATCAGCTTCGAAAGTCAAAGTGTGGAATGTAACCCCGTAGAAAATTAACCCGTTCGTGGCTATCCTGCTCGTCGATGCATCGCGGCGCAGTGAAACGAGCGCATAAAACGAAGGATCCTTTCGTTTCGCTCGGTTCGTCCTGGAGGATCGCATACCTGAGCGCGTGACGTCACGTGAGAGGAAGAGAAGACGCGCGAGCAAAGACGTTTGATTTTATATATACGGACAGGGGCACAGAGCCCGGGCCATCTTGAGCAAGAACCTGCCTCTATAAATAGGATATCCGGTCGTTCGCTAATTATACTTCGATGCATACTGTCCGCATAGGGAACTCGCATGAATCCTTCCGTACGATCCGCGGAATTTCCACGGCAATTATCGTCTCTAGGAAATGGCACGCAAAGCGGAAAGATAAGAAAAACAAATAACGATTAGCATAGGTCGCGGTTAATTGCGTTCACGGTTTCTGTCTCACGGCCATTGTCGAACGATTCCTTGGGAGTCGGTCGCGTTCCGCGTATTAAAAAACCGGGGGAAAAAATGAAAAAGTACAATTCGTCGATGAAGATCGTCGCGTGATAAAAATGATGTGAAATATCGCGCGTTTATTGTTGCAGACACGACTTCCTTTTTTTCTGTCGTGAACGAGTGAACGAACAGAACCACAGCCATGGACGCGATCAAGAAGAAGATGCAGGGCATGAAGCTGGAGAAGGACAACGCGATGGATCGCGCGTTGCTCTGCGAACAGCAAGCCCGAGATGCGAATGCGCGAGCTGAAAAGGTAATTGGATGAGTTTCACAGGATTTAGGTATATTGGATCGAAGTAAATCGATAATTTCCATTCGAATTGCAAACTCCATAATTCAAAAAATTTGCGTTCGCGAATGAAGAGAAAGTTGTAGAGAAATTGTCTATTTTAATAGACTGACTGAGATCGAGGAAATTTAATCCATGCGATTTATCTCGAATTTGCGTGGATTAAATTCGATACATGTATATATATGAATCAGACAGTTGCTTTTAGATGAACCGATAAATAAAAAAGGTGATGATAAAATTGCCCGTGTTCTTCTAGAAAGAAAATAAAAATAGCGATGAAATAAACGGGTTGTAATAAAAATTTGATGTAGGATTGGCGATCGTTCAAAAAATGTAATTATAGATCTGGAGTCTCGGTGTACTGACGATCTTTAAAAATACATCTGGTAGTTTCTTACAAAGTCATTCGATCGATTGAATATAATTAATCATATAAAAAATTGTTCTCTTCGTAAAGGCCGAGGAAGAGGCTCGTGCCCTGCAAAAGAAGATCCAGACCATCGAGAATGAACTCGATCAAACTCAGGAGGCCCTCATGCAGGTCAATGCTAAGCTCGAGGAGAAGGACAAAGCGTTACAGAACGTAAGTTAATTAACGTATTCGATTATCATTAATAATTTACTCATCAACCGTCGATAATCGTTCTTGACTTCACAACCATTTCTGTCGGATAATTTACAGTTTAAACTGCTTAAGAAATCGGATGATTCAGCGAGAAAATATTCTAAGACGGGAGAGTAATAATATTTACAAGATAAACTGAGATTATTACCAAATACGCGCGAAACTCTTATCAGTAACGATATTGTTACCGACCGTGCAATGCCGTTTACCGACCGCGAGATGCCGCGTTGATCGTTCGCGCATGCGCGCCGCGCGGAACAAGTGCATTCCCCGCGAAGTGAGCGCACAGTCGAGCGTTAGTACGCGAAGCTGCCGCTTCGTTGTTCGGCGGTGCTCGGCAAACTTCGGCTACGTGTTCTATCAGGGCGGTGGTGGGGGTAACCTGAATCGGTGAACAGAAAGATAGACAAGGATAGAGAGAGAGAAAGCAAGATAGAAATCGGAGCAGGACGGTGCAGAGAGCGGAGAGTAGCGTGTCTCCTCTCGTGCATGCGTTCCGTTGGGCGGCACGGTGTGTGTGCGTGCAGCAACACACGGAAAGACAGCAGAAGGACGTATGCGTGGCGCGGTGAGAAACGTGTTACGAACAGTGACAGACAAGATGGCGGTGTGCCTTGTGCGGTGGTAGTAACGGTGGTGCGTGGGGCACGTTAAAAAAAAAAAAAAAAATAGTGGAACAAAGGGGATTGTTAAAGGGTTGGCAGTTGGTTACTGTAGCATGGAGCCAGCTTTTGCATCGACCACGAGACGTCGCGGTCATCAGCATCATCCGCGACACGCTACGCGCCGACGTCTCGACGCCTCCAGCAGAGGACCCGCGCAGTGTGGCCCTGCTGATATCGTTAAAGACACGGCGATCGCCAACAACGAGACACCGACGACTGCAACGTCACCGAGGCTCGACGAAAAGAACAATGTCATCGACACGGATTGCTCCCAGACGGTGACAGTACCAGCGACCGTCGGCGCGAGGTGGCTCCGCGATCCGACGGCAACGACACCCACGAAAGACCTAACGTCCAACGAGCACGCGAACAATTTGAAGAATAATCTCAAGAACGATGACAGAGAGGAGGTCGTCCGACAGAGGCTCGCGCAGTGTAGCCTGGACGTCCTCGACGAACGACGCGAACAGCCAGTTCGCGACAGAAACGAAAACGAAAGCTGTGACAGATGCGAGAAACCGTCGAACGAGTCTCGGTCGAGACCACGTGGGAAGGAAATATACGAAGACGAGCCAATCGAAGCGAGAAGCAAAGATAATTCACCGGAGCCTGAGCACGCGGTCGCGAGGGCTCGCGGTGACGGAAACTCCGACGACGAGTCAACGAACGTCGAGGAGGATCCAGAACTTGCCGAACTTGCCAAGCTTAGATGCCCGAGCGAACGGGCCGAAGTACAGGCCGAACGGGAGAGGAGAAAACGAAGATGCGCCGATTATCCCGGTTTGGCCTTCGGATGTTCTATATTCTCCAGCGACACGATGATGAAATTCAGTCTGATAAGGAACGAATTGCAGAATATCATGAGCAACCAGTTGAAACGGGTCAGTATCGCATGATACAACTGTGGTGCGCACCGGGTACGTGCTTACCGCAGGGATGTGCGGGTAATCGTATGTGACGGATACCCAACCTGTCGGGTAGACAGATTTCCAAAATTAACGAATGCAATCGGACTACCTAAGGGCCGTGCGTGTCGGGTACCCGCACATCCCGAGTGCAATAGGCGTATCGGATGACGCAAGGTTACCACATGCCGCGACCTTGACGCACTTTGTCGTCGGTCAGTAGGTTCTCGAGGGTCATGCAGCCTTTGATAACGAAAAGCAATTATTGATCGAAATCTCGCTTTCTCTCTCGAATACGGGTTATCCGTGATCCTTCGTTTATCCGACACGTTGTTTTTCTCGTTACACCGGACGAGGTGATCTTCATGAATTCGATACCTTATATGGTGGAGAACGGGTAAAAATACGCGTAGTTAGGTTAGGTGATCTTAGCGGTTACCCGCGATGACGTTACGAGTCGTTAAGTCATACGTTGGCTACGATCAAAGGGTAAAAATCGTATGCATTATTAATTGCTTGATTTGAATTGCACGCTTTTTTTTCTCTGTACGTTCATTCTGGAAAATTACTGATCCGTCTCGAATACTGATTAGAGAAAGGCCCGATTAAACGCTTTAATTCTTCGTTGCCAACTGGAAATCGAAATCGGTTCGCGTTATCGCGCGCTAAATGAATAATGCACTACTCGTCGCGGCTGTGTAATAATAATTAAGCGACCATTATAAGCACTTCTGGCAGTAATGGAGTTCTTACTGAGGCTTAACGATGCACGATCGGCCGACAAAGAACACCTATCTTTAGGGTTACTGAACGAAGACAATGGGTTAAGCATGATTCTTTTGCCCAACACGATAAATAATATTCAAGTGTTACAAAGGCCATATGTTCTTGAATCGTGAACCAATGCG
Source organism: Coelioxys conoideus (assembly GCA_947623535.1). Classification (NCBI taxonomy): domain Eukaryota; kingdom Metazoa; phylum Arthropoda; class Insecta; order Hymenoptera; family Megachilidae; genus Coelioxys; species Coelioxys conoideus. Next base: position 16,779,592 of record OX392457.1, on the reverse strand, counting down.
TCAATGTGCAACGACGTGACGTTTTCACTTATTCGTTTTTGGTGTTGGCCCCGCCTTTTGGTATATATGACGTGACTGTCCAAGTGATTGCGACATTTCCAAACTTGGAAGTATTAGCAGTTCACCAATTATTAAATACGCTTCGATTCGAAAGTGACACAACGAAAGTAAAATAATCTTTCATTTAGCTGTTATCAATAATTTTATTTTACCTTAATATAATAGATTTGAACGATGAAACTTAACCTGATACACGATTCTACTTGATGTATCAAGTTAAATACCAATAAGACGTCGACAGTGTATCGATGATCGAAATAATTATCGCAGTAGTTAATGATCCTATTATTTGAATAACGAATTCTTCTTTTATCGTTCGTGAAATAGTATTTTCGGAAAAGCATTTCGATAACAAGCTCCAGTCAGCGGTACCGTTGGTGACGTGTACGTTAACTAAACACAAGTAACACTCGTCAACATTCTAAAAATACATGACGTCTATATACCGTTCTTGTGGCCTTTTATTCGGCACTCCAAGAGGGGCATTGCGTAAGCATTGCTCCCGGAACGTGCTCCCACAAATCCGCTTTATTACGATCGTTTAAAACGACGACGATACAGCATGTAACACCGTTGCGGTATCCTCATACCGTATTGCACACGAATTTGAAACACGTTTTTACGTCGCCTGATGCCGACCTTTGAGACAGATTAACCTCCTTCGCGCTCTCATGATGTTTCGCGAAACACCGTGCTGCCATCTGTGTTGGCATTGTTCGCGCAACTCGTGCAACTGACCGTAAGCTGGTGTCTTGAAGTTGCAATTCAAATTTCGTTGATTGCTCCTAATTCGATGTTAACCCGGGTTTCGCATCCGTTTAAATTCGAAGTAGAAACGACGAATGCTAGATGGAGCTGCAATCGGCGTAATTGCAGGTGCGCAGCCAACATGTGACAAACTTTTGACTTTACATTTTACTTTTCCATATCGTGTGATTAATTTATCAAATAAATAATTTCACAAACTATAATTATCTAATTAAATTGATCTAGCTATCATTAAACACGCGAAGTAAAATCGAATGAAATTCATTGCGGATGTAATTTAAAGCGCTTAGACAAATAAATTAAGATTACGAAATAATATCACTTTCGATGGGGAGTGCAAAATTAAATTTTTTATTCAGTGTGCGACTTAGAATGAACGGATACGTAACATTCCGCTTACGTCATGATTTTTTATGGTGCTTTTAATACTTCAATAAAACCTATCCCGACATACATTTGCATTCGTGTCAATTTTAATATCCTGCATTAAAAGGTTGCATCCGATCACCGCATTGTCGTAATGTATTTACATCGAATCAGGTGTTTGATACTCCTTATCATCGACAACGTAGCTTTCAATCTCGTATAACGGTTATGCCATTGAACTCAATTTTTATTCAGATTTACGCGTCAACCGTCCATCTTATTTACACGTAGTGACATTGAGAAATCGGTTACTGGATACGATTTATAAAAGAAAGATAGCGTTCGTGATCGACCATTATCGTTACCGTGGCGAATCGACGCACGTCGACCCTTGGATGCGGATGGAAAAGCAGAAAAAGCGAAACAGTAGAAATTGTTGTCGAGCGTCCATTCGAATGACTGGGCGCGCTCGGGACGGGCGCGGTATTTCCGGGGCTTTGCGCGCGACGACACGTCGATCGGCGTAGCGATACTCGGCGTGCGCATCAACCTTCGTGACGCGGTCACGATAGCAAAAAAGAAGAAGTTCAACCATCAAACCGAATCTCCGTGACCCCAGTCACGATTGAACTCAAGTAATTCTAACAACGACGACGTTGCATCTAATCGATTGATAATTTTCACGAAATACGAACGACCGTACGTCGTTAAGGGCAAGGGACTATTTGACGTGCGCATGGCGGTAGTGCGCATGCGCGTCCAGGCCGGGGGCGGCCATCTTGCTTTCCAGTCAACAGCAGCCAGTGGTCGTCAGTGCACGACAGCTTAGAGGCTACGAAACTCTCTCTCTCGTACGGATACCGGTTGCCTCTCATACCACGACATACTTAATTCTCGTACGTCGTGTTCACCGGTTATCTCGTATTCCCGACATTTTCGTCTATCGTCCGAGTATCAACTCGATCCGCGTCCGAGACACGTAACCGCGGCGTTTTTGTACAAAAGTGAGAGAACGCTACGCACGCGGATTCTAGCAGCATGTCGACGCAAGTGCAGGGCACCCTTCTCGACGTGCTCAAGAAGAAGATGAGGCAGACGAAGGAGGAGATGGAAAAGTACAAAGACGAGTGCGAGGAATATCAGAAGCGGCTGCAGGTGGAAGTGATGCGACGGGAGGAAGTGAGTGAGAAGTTACTTCACGACCACCTTCGTTTCCCCGTGCACGAACAGCGGTTCGATAAGTACAGTTTACCCGTCCAGCGTAGTTCTCTGTTTCAATCCCTTTTATTCATGTTTCCTTGATTTCGTTTTCGCATAACCTGTTCGTCGATTCTTCCATGACGCTTAGACAGCAACGTAAATGTAACACCGTGAAAGAGAATCGCAGTGAGATATTCCGCAAGTACATGTACAAATACTCGAGTGTCGAAGATCGGTTATATTCGATTCATTCGACGATCGATTACATGTTCAATTTTATGAGAACAGGTATTGCACGTATCGCCGCACGTCGTTACCGGAAATATGGTACTCAACTTCATGGGATTCGTTTGGAAAAACATCGATCGGTTCGCGAGAGGGTATGTTGCAGTAGTTCTCAACCTGTAGGTCGCGAATTGTTTTCTGGGGGGTCCCTATAATCGTACGCTGATCGGCACGCCAAGATTTTCTAGGGGAAAAAGATCCCGCCACACGTTGGTCCCAGTGTCACGAATTTGCAAATATAGAAGTATCGTCGCCGAATCGGAAATATATAGAATTGGGAAATTTCGGAATTTGCAAAATGGGATATTCGGGAATTTCGCAAAATCGCGAAAAGCTCCCGAAATCGAAGGGAAGTGATTCATGAAGGATCGATTGGTATAGTGTCAGGCACGTCGTTGTCAGGTTGGTGGGTTGTGGCTCTGGAGAGGGCAGCCAGGAGAGTATAGAAGGGACACACCGAGTCGACTCGCACTCGAGACATTCTTGATACAACGAGGACCGGCTTGAAAACTCACCTTGCTACCCTCACGGTCGCCAACGATCCTCCCGTGCATTTGAAAACATTGTATCGTTAGTTGAGGCAATTAATAAATGTCCGCGGTGCGTTAAATTAACTGGGGTCTAACGTATCGCTCGTGTTTAGTCGTTGACTGACGTTTGTGTATGTATTGAAGTGACCGGGTCTCCGATACGATCGATCGTACATTGATTCGAGAACGCGATATTCTTATCGTCAGAAGTATTGATTTATGAACCGTCATAAATTATTCCGAAGTATATTTTTCAGGTCGTATAAAATTAGGGTAACCATCTACGTTTATTCTGAATTTAACGATGAAATGTTTCTACATGAAGGAATGAAAATTAAAACTTTTAACAAAATTGGAGGATACGCTTGTCCTAAAGATTCTAGAACAAATCTACTATACTGATAATAGATTTAAGATTTTCAAGCCACGGTTGATTGACTTTTGGGATATGTTTGCCTACGCTGAGCCGATCGAATATGAGCTAGAGCAAACATGTGACATATGCACGGTTCATCAGCCCCGATTTAATTTAACCCTTATAGCCGTCATGGGTGACGCTCCATCTGGATTATTTGCAATCGACGTAAGTTTAAAGCGATTTTTCTGTCGCGTTAATTAATGAACTTAACTTCATTTTTTGAAGTAAATTCACTCTCAACAAACGATATTAAACTATCGCAACGGTGTTATTTAATTCATGCTATCTCGGATGTTATGCTCGATTTGAAAGGTTGAGTTTCATTTCTGTTTATTTCTGTCTTTTTAATATTCTCGTCAAAATTCTGGCGTTGTACACAGTCCTAGGGAAATTCGAGCACGAAGACGATGCGTCGACGCGTGCTCACGCATCCAAAATCGTTACTCCTTTTTTAGAACGACATATTTTGCTGACCATTTCTGCGCACTGGACTACCAACGTTATTATTTACACGAATGACATTTTACAGTCGTTGGCGTGTCTCAAGGTTGAAATTGAAATTTATTTTCCTTTGTCCAAGACCTTTTCAACCCCCCTGTCTAGGAAGCCCTGTCGTAGACTTTAATATCCTGCTCGTCTACGGTGGCAAGCTTTGTAAAATTATCGATTAATGAAGTAACCGAGACGGTTCTTAGTGCATCGCGTGCCATTTCATGGAATCGTTGTTGAAGGATAACATTCTGCCGGCATTGTGGTAAATGGGTAGGGTCCACGATGGGTCTCGTTCCCCTTTTAATGTACGGATCTGGACCACCCATGGTAAATTGAGGGACGTAGGATATTTTATATTAGAAATTTGTGCACAAGTTGCAAAAATTCCAAATCCCAATTTCTGTGTTTCACAATTTTGGAAGTTCTTAATTTTTAAATGTAATTTGCAGATTCCAAAATTCTGTGTAGTTTTGATTTATAAATTCCCAAAGTTTCTATAGTTCCAATTTCTAAATCTCCAAATACTCCATAGTCCTAATTTCCAAATGCCCAACTTCTCTATGGAAAAAATTTGCCAATCCCCAAATTCTTTATAGTCCTAATCTGTAGATTCTTAAATTCTCTATGGACAAAATTTGCCACTCCCGAAATTCACTAGACTCAATTTCCAAATCCCTAAATTTTCTATAATCCTAATTTCCAAATCCCCAAATTCTCTATAGTCCATCATCCATTATCTCAAACTCCCTGAAAAATTTCCAAATCCCAAATGTTCCAATGTCGAATTTATTAAATAAAATTATACCATCCGGTGCTATTATCAATTACTTTATGACCCGTTTATTGAAGATAGATAAAGATAGCGATAAAATGCCACAGGATTACCAGGAGCCACCTACATCGACTATTTTCCTACCGATTAGCCGACAGTTGTTCAACCTTGGCAACGATTCAAAAAAATATCAACGTATCCTACGAAACCGGTGCACCTTTATGGTGGTTACATGCGTCCTAAAAGGCCAACGAATAGAAGCTCGACGAAGCTTCACTAACAAGCTTTTGTCACCGTGCAGTGAAGTGTACTGCCGTCCACGGTCTGCCTTTCTTTTTCTTCCTCTTCCTTCGTCATACAGTAGATGATAACCGATGATACGTGTCGTATCGTTCGCGTTGTCTCCAGCAACGATTCATCCATGGCTTGGACGTGTTCGGTTCATTGATTTCCTTGGTAGACACCGATTTAGCGCGAACCGTGAAAGTGATATTACGTACACGACAGCACGTGGCGTCTCTATTGAACGGTTTACATAATGGATCGTCGATTGCCTCACACACGGGGCAATTTTATTAATAAACGATTAAATATCGACCCGATTCGATACACATATCTCGATACTTGCACTGCATTCTTCTATGAGTTTGCATCGTTGGCTCGTTATAACTCTAACATTAATCACGATAAGGTTCATTACATACATTTTCACAGGATTCTTGTATTGATTAGCATATTACATAGTTTCTATTTCTGTATTATTCATGGGAGTTGAGAAATTTGGTTTTGAAAGGGATTCACATTTTTTGTTTACTAAGAAATTTATGGGTGTGTTTGGCACCTACTGAATTTCATTTTCTGAAGTTTTATCTTTAAATTGTTTCTTCCGATATTAGCTTCTTTTACTCCCAGAAACTGGTATCGAATGATTTATGTTTGTAGTTAAATTTTCGTTATATTTAGCTTTTCGATATAGAGTATCCAGTTTTTGTTATTCTTTCTGTAGATACAACTCGGTCCAGTTGGGTAGTTCAGTATTATATAAACGACGATATTGGTTTTATTCAATCACTTAGAAGCGATCGAACATAAACTCGTGTCCCGTTGAAAATTCACGAACGCTCTTATCTTTTTTATCTCGGTGCTTACCCGAGAAACAAAAAGAAAGAGACAACCTACGTATGCCAAATTACTCCGAAACTTCTGATTCCCTGTGCTTCTCGCGATAACCAAGGTCGTTATATCGCGTACGTAATAACATATATCGCGTATATAATAATATATATCACGTACACATATAACATTTATATTATATTAGTAATTTCGAGTGCTAATTAAATTTTGTGTTAAACGCGAAATGTATAATTTGATTCTTCATGGAACGATTACGATAGCAGAGGGTTAACGGAACATAATGATGGCGGAGGGCGATCGTTACCGGAAGTTTGGCATACTTACCTATCGACGAGACCTGTTCACTATTACGCGTAGGTGTGTCGATTTCCTACAAATACAGAATGCACAATCAATATGTAGACACGTCGGAAACATACGACCGGAAGATCGACCGTTTGACGAATCGGGAATCGGATTGTCGAGGGTGTAACAAAAATTATGTCAATCACATTCGTACGTTAATTACGTCAATCTTATTCGTACGTTAATTACGGCAATCTTATTCGTACATTAATTACGGCAATTATGTTCGTACATTGATTACGTCAATTATATTCGTACATTGATTACGTCAATTATATTCGCACATTAATTATGACAATTATATTTGTACATTAACTACGTCAATTATGTTCGTATATTAATTACGATAATTATGTACGCACATTAATTATGACAATTATATTCGTACATTAATTACGTCAATTATATTCGCACATTACTTATGCTCATTACACTTCACTCGCGAGCATCGTAGTCTTTCATAGAATAAACGGCAATATAGTGGGAGAGTTGTTTGCCTAACTTTAATTGTTGCAGTTTTGAACTTTGAAATATGGTACCCGGAAAATTGAGAATTTTTTAAGCTCGATGTTTCAAAGTTGGAAATTTGGAAAATTCAAAAGTTCGGAAAGTTGTGGAAATTTAGACAGTATATAGTTTCGAAATGTGAACATTTGGGAATTGGGAATTTCGAGGGTTTTGAAATTTTTTAATCAAGGAGTTTAGGTATGCGGTAAAATCTGGGACTTTTATTATATCGAAAATCGGGAATTTGTAAGTCTGAGAAATTTGAAAGTTTAGACCAATGTGAGGAATTTGGGAATTGAGGAATGTCGAAATTTGCAAAATTTGCGAAATTGGGAATGTCAGAATATAAGAATGCAGAAATGTGTGAAATTTGATCATTCAAAATATGAAAACTCCAGAAATTTGTGAACTTGGAAAATTGTAAATCTGTCGATTTGAGAATTAAAAAATTCTGAAGTCTGCCGATTTGAAACTTACAAAATGCATAGATCTGCTGACATGAAAATCGAGAAAACCAGAAATATAAAAATTCGAAGAATTAAAATTTAAGAAGTTGAAGAACTTAAAAAATCGAGATTCTCAAAAACAGAGAAACTACATGATTAAATCTGCTCTCGATAAATCTCATGAATACATCAAAACGAAAAGAAAATTTGACTTCGCAAAAAGAGTCAATTATTTTTCGCGACTTCATAATTTATAATTTATAATGTACACCACAAGCACACCTATCGATCCTAGATGATAAAATGTAAGATTTCATCGAACCACTCGACAGCTACCGAAAGTCGATTGTTTACCGTATGAATCATAAAAAATAATGCGTTCAAAATACGTTTCTGGCGAATAAAGATAATCACGATCGAATTAGTCATTGTCGGTGCCGCTTATCGATCATTTTCCTCGCGTCATCGCGGTAGCAAGAACGCGGGTGTGTCGAATTATCCGGATGCGAAGCTGATGCGTGCTCGATGAGGAGCACCACGTGCATGGGAGCATGGTACACGCACGATGAATTAGGATTTATCCGCTTGGTACACAATCGTCGCAGGTGCAGCTTGTAACGGGGACAAGGGCCTGGAATTGCGTGTACGAATACGCGCGTAATCGAGCGTTAAGTAATTTACGTTTGTAAAGGTGCACGGTCCGTTTCGTTTCACGTAACGCGACAAAGTATTCTCCATTTTCGACCACTTTTACTTCCGTACACTTTTAACGCTTTGACTGCCGTGTCACACATATATGAGTGACATGTACATTTATACAAACATTTAACTGCTGTATTGATAACACTATGTACCGGCATTAAATGCATGCTTACTTCAAAACTGAAAATAAAGTAGAAAAATAAATAAATAAATATTGCAGCATCACCTAACATATACAACCATTCATTAGCTCAATAAAACATGACAGACTTTGGACAAAAGGACGGCAATTAAATTTTGTAGTAAAAAATGCAAAACCCGAAATCAGTCATTTTCTCTGGTTGGTAGTTCTAGTGTTAAAGATTTGTTCGCTTTTGTGACTGAAAATACTAGGATTACTTGAAATTATTGGAAATAAATATAACAAAGTATTGTGAAAATATTTAATAAGATTTGTTGAACATGAAAATACCACTTGATGCAATTTTCAATTGCTTCATAACACTAACTTGTTAATAATAAAAAATAGTAATTTCAAAAAAAATTCATCAAACTCTTCAAGTAGAAAATTTTACTGTTGCTATTTGCCAACGATAAAAGCGCTTTTGTGTACAAATGATTAACTGTTCCAGTGTTACTCAATTTTTATAGAGAACATAATTTTTTAATTATGTAGCTGTTTTGATTCGAAAGGTAGCGTCGATGCAATAAAGAAATCAGCACCGATAATAAAGGAACATATAATTGTTAACTTGTCGCACCTGAACTTGTCAGTTCGATAAGATTTGACTCGATAACATGTGAAGAAGTATGATATCGAGAATGAACGAGGTAAACATGAATAAGTATTTCGTCAATTATTTCAATCTATAATCGTGTGTCGTTTGATCTCAGACCGCAACATATCTTTTTTAAGCATTCATTAAACCTGGCAATGCTTTTTCAGAAAAAGCACGAATAAAATTATAATAACCAAGTTAAGAATATTAACCCAAAGCAATTACAGGAATCATTAACCTAATCAAATGTATGTAAAGCTAATTAAGTAGTTACTATTAAAATTCAGCGCAAAATTAATCGTACAAAACGTTTTGATTATGCGCATCTAATAATTGTTACATCTTTGAATGAAATTATAATACTCAGATTAACAACATTCATTTGCCCAAAGCAATTATAAAAATCGTTGACCCAATCAAATGTATGTAAAGCCAATTAAGTAGTTACTATTAAAATTCAGCGCAATATTCATCGAACAAAACGTTTTGATTATGCGCATCTAATAATTGTTACATCTTTGAATGAAATTATAATACTGAGATTAACAACATTCATTTGCCTAAAGCAATTATAAAAATCGTAGACCCAATCAAATGTATGTAAAGCTAATTAAGTAGTTACTATTAAAATTCAGCGCAAAATTCATCGTACAAAACGTTTCGATTATGCGAACCTAATAATTGTTACATCTGTAAAGGAAGCAGCTAGAAAATAGCCGCGTCGTTCTTTCATACGATCACGTCATAGTGTGGAATAGAAACCCGTATGAATTTAATTAACCGAGATTATTCGGAATCGGGTTTCATGCAAGACATATTCGATCCGCGTAGCGTTAAGATCGTGCTTTTAATTCGACGCGAATAAGATCGTTTAACAGTTGTTTACGATCGGCTTACACGCTCGAGACAAACGTTCCTGTTTCGAGACACGCTGCATCGAGAGAACAGATGCTGCGAAAATTGGTGATGCGCTCAATTAAATCGGTCGATGCAACCAGTACATCTAGCTGGCTGCGGAGGAAGCATAGGTCATTGATATGCCAACGAAGCGGAGACCTTGGCTACGTCTCGTCACGAGCATTCTATTTCCTATGAATCTTAATCGCGCGTTGCACGTTTCTTCAACGGAACCTCTGTTTTTATTCTTCAACTTTGAATAAGCGACTCCTCGTGAATATATGGTGTCCAGAAGTTTTACTGTCTCGCGTTTGAGTATATTTTTCGTGAATTTGATGCTGGGGATGAGGTTATATTACCACGCGTTATAGTGCCACATAAGGTGGCCACACTAGATTCCACGCATGGGGTTCTACATGTTGAATTTCCACTCGCTACATTTTTCTCCCTGCTAGATTTCTACGCGTTGGATTTCTACCCGCCAGATTTCTACGCGTTGGATTTCTCACACATGAGATTTCTGCGCGATGGATTTCTCACACATGAGATTTCTGCGCGATGGATTTCTCACATATGAGATTACTATGCGATGGATTTGTCACACATGAGGTTTCTACGCATTGGATGTCTCAGACATGAGATTTCTAAGCATTCGATTTCTCACATATGAGATTTCTTAGCATTGGATTTCTCACACATGTGATTTCAAAACGTAGGGTTTTCCTCGCTTTATGTCGCCACCCGTTAGAAGTCTACGCGTTGCATTTCCACGCGTTAGATTTAGACACGTTTTATCGCCGCCCATTAGTATTCTACGCGTTGTATGACCACGTGTCGAATTTCCACACATATAGTACTCCACATGTATTCTCCATGCGTTCTATCACTACGTGTAATTACACCGCGGATGATACTTTCCACGCGTTGTACCATCACACGTAGTACTGTCCAAGCGTTGTACTTCCCACGCATTATATAGCCAGCCACTAGAATTCTACATGTTGTATTGCCATATGTTAGATACACCTCGCATTATATAGCCAGCCACTAGAATTGTACATGATGTATCGTCATATGTTAGACACACCTCGCATTATATAGCCAGCCACTAGAATTCTACGTGTTGTATCGCCATACGCTCGACTTACCACGCGTTATATCGCCGTTTGTTACTATTATCCGCATAGTACAATCACACACAATTATAAACAAAGAATCCAAAGAACAATTATCCCTCCTTTCATTTTTCCAATTCCTCAAAAGTGCAGAATCTTACAAATGCAGTAACATTTCTGATCCTCAACAAAATTGATGACCGAAATAAAATAAGTGAACGAATCGTTTCAACGTGTACGAGTCTGTTATATGTTAACGATTAACCAATGTTTCTCTGCGTTTTTGTTACAGGCTGAGTCCGAAGTAGCCGCTCTGAATCGTCGTATCCAATTGTTGGAGGAGGATCTGGAGAGATCCGAGGAACGTCTTGCTACCGCCACTGCTAAATTAGCAGAGGCGTCGCAGGCCGCGGATGAGAGCGAACGGTAAACGATGCACCACATTTTTTTTATGCGTTTCCTGCCTATGACGAGCACCGTACGGCCACGCGAATCTTATTATAAATATCCGTCGGACGATACTGGAACATAAAGGAACGTCCAAGTGCGTCGTTTCACGGATATTTATAAAGAAGCGTGGCTCTTTGAACGTGGCTACTGTTTTACTGAATGGGTAGATAATAGCCGCCGTTGTGTACGACTTTATCGATTCAGTGAAAGTTTGATTCATAATGAACGGCTCGGGTTAAAATTGACGAAGGTTGTATGCTCTTACTATGAATGAAAGGGGATTTAATGGAGGAAAGTATGCCATTTCTCTGTGGATGGTAGCTGTTATCTAGACTATTTGATGAAACGGATGAATTTATTGAGGAGGAAATTAAATCGATAATCTGTGCTGTGATTTATGTGGTTGAGGATTTTTTGGCAAATTTGAAAATTGAATTATATGGGATAAATTAGAAAGGAGTCTTATTTCGTTTTGATTGTAGATATATGTGGGGTTAAAATAGGTTTTGTTTTGTTATAAAGATTCTGTTTCGTATAATTATGATGGGTTAACGGTGACCCATATATCACAGGACATGTCAGTGATGGTTTGTTCTTATGTCAAACATATACTGCCTACAACCGATCAATATTATACGTGATCTATCTATCCTAGGCAACAAACCATTAGTGTTTCATAAATATTGCTGCGGGTGTGCATAATATTTTTAAATTCCTCGACAATAATCGATTGTTACTTAACAATAAAGTCGTACGGTGCTCAGATAATAACAATTAACATTGATATTTATAGCGATATAATCGAAAGAGCGAGCAAGTTCTATTTATAAAACGTTCGTACAATATTCCATTGTAGTCTTTCGCGATTAATATTATTCCAAATGCAAGACCGATCGAATTCTAGTTATCTAATCGTCGAACATACTCGCGGGCGTAATTGCAGGTATCGCTACGAGGTTGCCGACAGAGTTGTTATTATAGTAATTTTATGATGTGGGTGTTTAATCGTTAACACGTATTAGAAAATGCTGCATTCGATGTGTTCCCTCGTGGTGATACCTATAAATGCTAGTTTCAATTATGTAAATTTTATGGACGCACCAATCCACAAGTTAAAGAATTTTGAAATCCGACAATTTTCAATCGTCAAAGTTCCAAAATTATATAATTCCAAAACTCGAAAATTAAAAATTGTAGAAATTACAAAGTTCAACAATTTTCAAGATTTCAAATTTCTATAAAAATTTTTATGGGATAAAAATTTCTGTAAAAATATTGAAATTTTTCAATTTTCCAAATTTCAGAATCACGAAATGCCAACTCGAAGGTCAAAAATTTCAAAGTTGTAAATTCACGAAGTTTCAAAATTCCAAAATCCCCGAACAGTCGAAGTCCCAAAACCGCAAAGTTCAAAAATTTCAAAATCTCAAAATCCCCAAGTTCTCACAATCTCAAAACCCCAGAGTACCAAAATCGAAAAGTTCCAAATTCCCAAAGTCTCTAAATCCCAAATTCCCCAAATGCTCAAAGCACAAAAATTCCAAAGTTTCCAAATTCTCAAAGTCTCAGGACCTTAAAGTTCAGAAATCGAAAAGTTCCAAATTCCCAAAATCCCTGTCTCCAAATTCCAAAAACTCCCAAAATCTCGAAATCGCAAATTCCCCAAATTCGCCAAACTCTCAAAGCACCAAAACCCGAAACTCCCAATGTTCCCAAATTCTCGACGTCTCAAAACCGAAAAATTCCAAATCCTCGAAACCCCGAATTACCAGAAACTCCACCGTCCGAAAGTTTCGAAACGAGGCTCCCTAAGCGTTCCGGTATCTATCCTAATTTATCGATTGCGGCGAACCATAAGATTTATCTCTAGAAAAAAGCAACGCATAATTGATTATGTTGCTCGCTCTTTCTATCGGCCATCAATTGACGTTTTCCAACACCGTGATACCGATAGGACTAACCTTTCGACGTTGAAAGAACATCAAAGATTACTTTCCCGGAATTCTCCGCTCGATTGTTGTTTGCGTCAATAACGATTTATCGATCGTCGAAGTTGTCACTTTCAACTTTCGGTGCGAACGAGTCTTTATTTCGCGCTGTATCGAGTCGCGAACACATTAAAATGACTAATAGATTGTATCGCGGTTGATAAGACGATAACGCGTTTGCGGTTACTTTGTCGCGGTACGAGTCTGATAAACGGCGGAGAATTCGCACATTTTGCACGAGTTAAATACTCTTCAACGATTATTAAGCATTTTATACATATTGCTTAGAAACCAATTTCTTATGTCGTAGTTTAAACGATATCGATTCAAGTTGATTGTATTAATATACACAGAATAAATTATTGAAGATCAGAATCATTTTAGGTTATTCTAAAAATTCGTGCTATATTTCGTATCGATAGTTACGCGACAATGTTTAACGTATTTTTAAATGTTACTTAAGAAACTGTTTATTCAGGACATACCAGCATGGAGTCTTACCACTCACATCATTAGTTTGATTTTTCTGTTAAAATATTTTTCGACGCTCGGTCACTCAACACCGATGATTCAATATTTTATTGTCACTTAAGTATAGCTGTAACGAGTGAAAAAATGTATACATATGATACAGCATCTACATCAATTTTACTTTATTTTAAAAGTTGAATTAATTGTATGAACATTATGTTCTCGAATCTCGTGTACATAAAACTTTAAACCATTCATGATCAATCAATCTACATTACTTGATAAATAAATGTCTTAATTTCTACTTTATTTAAAAACATACACGATTAAGAACATTTACACGAACATAGCACGAACTTTTCGAATGCCTAAGACAAAAATGGAAAGTCAATCGTATTTGATCGCGGGATACTTTCGTTTGGTATGTCGACGATTTTTCTTTCAACGGCGATCAAATCGAAGCTAAAAATCGAATGATAATCGATCGCTAGGATACGCAAGGCACTTGAAAACCGTACCAACATGGAGGATGACCGGGTATCCTTGTTGGAGCAGCAACTAGCACAGGCTAAACTGATCGCCGAGGAGGCGGACAAAAAATACGAGGAGGTGGGTCATGTACCAGTGAACTAAAAAGGTTCTTTTGTCCCTTCGACAGCGAAATTGTGCCCTTTCTGACGAACCGGGCCTTCTTTCACAAATTTTCCAGATAACCTCACCTCATTTTTTTTTCCGTTGTTCACACAGACGGGTCTTTGTTCGTTTCCCTGGTCGAAAACCGTGTTTTTGTCTTGGAAACTCTTACACGAAGTAAAATAAATATTTCAACTAGTTGGCGGTATATAGACTCAAACATCAGGCTCGATTGCGACAAATCAAACAAGCGATATCGGAGAATATGAAAGCAAACGTTTCGCAAGAACTTTACCGTAGCAAATCGTCTGTAATTTACGGGAATAAGGAAATGACCCCATTTCGTACATATCTAAATGTCCAAACTTTGAATATATTTAAAAAGATTTCACTTCCAATGTATTCAAATGCTTTGAATGTATCTAAATGGGCATTGAAGACTGATCAGACTTCGAGTATATCCAAATGACCAAACATCACATATATTCAAATGACCAAACTTCGTATACATCTGAATGACCAAACTTCTTATATGTTTAAACGATCATTGAAATCTGGTCAGACTTCGAATATATGCAAAAGACATCACATATATCCAAATGATCAAACTTCGAATGCATATATCCAAATGTCTCAACTTTAAATATATCTAAATGGCCAAACTTCTTATATGTCTAAATGGTCATTGAAGTCTGGTCAGACTTCGAATATATCCAAATGCCCAAACTTCGAGTATAAGTCATAAAATAAAAGTTTCCAAGACCCGTATATCCCTAAATTGCCCAACAAAATGTTGGAAATGCTTCAAAACGATCACGGTTCGTCAGGATCGGTCGGAAATTCGCGGTCGCAGGTAAATCCTTCCAGGAATCAGGTTTCTAGCAGGTAGCGGGTGAGCAGAGCAGAATCCAGCTATGTTCGGTCTCGTCCTTTTTCTGGACGGTACTGAAATTCGTCTTCACTGATCGATTATTTAGCGACAATTTGTGTTAATCCGGATTGTTTGTGGTAATTATTAAAGAGCCCGCAAGATTCTCGAGAATCGCAGCTTGGCCGATGAAGAGCGTATGGACGCCCTCGAAAATCAGCTGAAGGAGGCCAGGTTCCTCGCTGAAGAAGCTGACAAGAAATACGATGAGGTTCGCGAGCCCACGACTGTCAAGCGTGATGGCTGCAGTGACGATGATCATGATCGAAATAACGATGATAATAACGATGACGATGGTTCCTAGTTGATAGTCGAGATAGTGCCTAACCCCGTAACTCTCTGTCTTCTCTTTGTGTGCTCGATAAACCACCGTGACACCCGGTACACCATGTCCGTTTCGGGTTCGATCGTAATTAGCTCTCGAAAATCGATCGATTTCAGAAATTCCCGTTGATCAATCCGTTCGAATTTTTATCGCATCTTTCGGACCAAGTAATTTCGACGCAGGGCATAATTTCAGTCCCGTAAAAGTGTTTCGCGAAGGGGGAAAAATGGTAATTCGTGAATATCGATCTGTGATTACATCGAGCTACAAGTGATCAACGGGCAAGAGAAGTGCAGTGCTCGTACACCGATTTTTTTCTCGCGGTTTTTTACGGAAAAAGGAGAAGTTCGGGAATAATGATCTAAGAAAAGGAAGTAAATAGTGGTGATACGCGTGCAATCAGTGTCACGCGCTCTTGGGCGCCATCGAGTTGCGTAAAAAAAAAAAAAAACCCTCGTATATCTGTGATTTCCAAAAAGAGAAGTGCTTGTTGGAGTAAAAAAAAAAGGAAAAAAAAAGACGACAAATAAGTTTCAAGTGCCAGTTTCTAAAATAAGGAGATTTAGTTTAGCAAAAATCGTGTCGCGATTCTGGGTGGTGGTGGTTGTTGGGTCCGCGTGTTGTTTCGGTTCGTGAGACCGGAAACTGGCTCCGCAATTATAACGTTTATGGTTTTACACTCTGTGTTGTGATACGAACGAGGGTTTCGTTCGAGTCTCGTCGCGATGAAATGGTGCTGCTTTCGTCCAAAGACCTCCCATTTTCGTTCTCTGTCGTCTTACATACGGAATTCGGAACGTAATCGTAGCTCTGAAATGTCCGAACTATAATCCATCCATCTGTTATGGTAGGTGGTGTCGCGTGGTTACGTGGAAGTTACAAGGATCATTTTTGTAAAACGAGAACAGATGTACACTCGGGTGCAAACTTTTAAATTTCCACGTTTTCGAATTGGTTTTCACGTATGTCTAAACTCGCGAATTCCCTATTATTATGCAGTATGAAAATTCATTGTAGCGTGGAAAAACGGAATTCGTTATCTGAGTATCTCTCGGAATGAAATATTCTAAAAATAAGGAAAATGTTGCGAAACGCGGAACGAGTAGCACGAACGGGTTAATATAATTGGTAGCAGTGGACGGTGAAAAAAGAAAGTTCTACAGTCTGTCAGAAAAGTGTTTGTCGTGCGTTTCAACTTTGAATAACTTCAATAGTTCTAGTTTTTATTCATCGAAAAAATTGTTCAGATATTGTAGACTCTCTCTACTAGTCAATAAAATATAATACAGTTAACAATTGCGATTATTAGATGTTAACATATTCCTGATGATCAGTTACATCGACATAAAATCACCAAAGTGTTCATATAGTCAAAAGTTCATATAGTTTTTAAAATTTCCTATTTCAAATGAACAAAATTTGTTAGGGTGATTTTCTTGGAATCCGTGCTGATTCTAGTTAAGATAAAGAATTAATATATATATATATATATCAATTCATGTTTCATCGTTTGTTCATTTACTTTCCAACTTCATTTTCAAGTTCAATGTGATTATGCATTATACGTTGATACTTTCAGTGTTAACGACTGAATTTGTTTAAACAAATCGATCTTTCGTTCGATGAATAGAAATAAGTTTAAAGAGGTAAACAATTTTTCTAACAGACTGTATATTCAAACAAGGAAGACATTTCACCCGGTCGTTACAAAAGTTTCACTTTCGTGGTAATCGATGTTACAATTTTCTGACGCTCGAGCGAACATTAGCATCGTTGTAACTTCCACGTGACAACGTGTCCTGACCCTTCAACAAATACGAGCAAAGTTTTACGAAAAAAAAAAAAATATCACAAGGAATCACGTTAACACACAAAGCATCGAGACTAACCATTGTTTGCAGTTTGTTTAACATTTGATTGCGGTGAGACGGCGTTAAGAGTGTTCTACGATTCTGACAGAGACTCGCTTATCGTAACACGATCTAACCACATCCTAACGATTATTACAGAAGCACGGGAGTAACGAGAGGCGAGGCTAACCGACCGTGACGATTATTCGTTCTTTCCGTTTTCTCTTAACGGCAGTAATCGCTTATCGTTGACCCTAACTGTTCTTGAAATGTATAAGCGTTACGCAAATCCCTTGTCAAACGACGAATTCTGTTTGCGTTTACGTCACTTTGTCTATGTTGGCTCAAATGTTTTCCTCTTTTTCATCGTCGAATATTCGACGAGAGACAAGGAACGTCTTATGAACGATATATCGACCGCTACATCCTAATGATTCATTGGTAGTATTCAGTTTTTAGTTTGGAGCGAGATCTAAATTAAAACTCTCTTTCGGATTTTAATTACTTTTGGATTACGAGATTTGATCTTTGGATCCGTACTTCAGTTTTTCCATATTCTCGTTCGATCACTTTAGATTTGATCTTCGGATTCCAGGATTTGATGAATCCTTAGATGGAATCATCAGACACTAGCATTCGTTTGGATCTAGAGACTCAATCATCGGACTCTAGCATTTGATTAGATCCTTAGATGGAAACATCAGATTCTAGCATTCGATTGGATCCTTAGACTTGATCAACAGACTCTAGCATTTGATTAGATCCTTGTACTTGATCATGAAATTATAGCATTCGACTGGATCCTTACATTTGATCTTTGGATTCCAGCAATCGCTCTTTGAACTTTGACAGTTGATCCTTCAATCTTCAGATGTTAAAATCCACGTTTCCGATCTTACCATTAGATTTTTGTGATCCTTTCATCCTGAGATCCCAATAGTTGATCCTTCAATCTTATCCTTCGCTTCTAGAATCCTAATTAAGTGTCAGGTCGCAATATTCAATTTCCATACCTTTCTAATGGCATGAGATATTACAATTCTAATTGAATTATGTCTCGTACCATTCGATCCACTTGTGAAAGTCGCTCGATATATCGATCTTCCAACTGTCCAGGACCAAAAGGGTTATATAAAATATATCTTGCGTGTTCGATAACGTTTACGAAAGGGTTGCGTCACGTTTACACACTATAGAGAGCGGTTGCATGCGTTCTAAGTTAAAGGTCGCCGTAGAGACGAACGAAAGGGACATTCCAGCATAGATCTGCTCGTCCAGCATTTATTTTACCTTCGATCTCGTGTTCTCTACGGTGGCCCGTATGGCTCGTGTGTGTCTTTGCATCGATTCGTGCCTGCAAGATCAGCGACTGTAAGAACGAGCCGAGCATTTCTCGCTTCCGTTCTTATCTGTTCGCGTCTTTTTTCTTCGCTGAACGCGTTCTACGACTGGAAGTTTGCTCGATGGAGATTGTCCGAACGTGCTCGGGAACCGGTCACGAACAGTATTGTTTCGGTGTCGTTCACGAAACTATCGATGTACGGCGGATCTAACCCTTTCGCCGCGTAGAGGAAGTCCAATAAATCATCGAAATACGTTCATTGTATTCGAGAACGCTAAAAACTTCGTTCTCTTCAAATCGTAAGCGCTTAACCCTTTACACTCGTATGGAATTTGTTTTTGTTACTGGCAAGTGGCATTTCGAAAACTTTCTGGAAAGTTTCACACGTTGACCAACATGAATTTTTTTTATTATGAAATGCATATTCTATTGAAATATTATTTAGCACAGACGAGTTGTACAATCGTGTTTAATGCATTTATCGTGGTAACATATTAGAGTAACATATATTTAGTATAATTATATAATTTTTCTATCGTCACATCGTCGGTCATTGGTGACCCCATGGCACTACAAAAATTGGTATTTTTTTTTTTTTATTAATCGTTATTGTTGTCCATTTTTCGACGTTTAAATATCCCGACTAAAATGCTACACATTCAGCCAAAAATTATTTGTTCAAATTATTTTATTATACCAAAAGGCGAATGCGAGTCGCCGTTCGAGCGCAAAGGGTTAAAGCGGAAGCGACACAAAGCTCGTTTCGCCGTTTCAATATTTGCTATTCCATCGCGAACGGTACGCAGATAGAACGCGGAATATTATTGACCCCTTAACCGAGCGAGACGAGATGCCAGAAGATATTTGCGAAGGAATAAACACGATTAAGTAGTTTCGTTCCATCTTTCTGGCTCCTACGAATCCGTTTCACTTGGTCAGGGATACGTTTCTCGTTTGAAATAATAATATTCCAACTTCCAGAGTACTTCTTGCCAGATTCCTTTTAATGTTCGACATCGTGGGTAAGATCTCGTAAAACCTCGTCGCGTTGAAGTTTATATTTCTAATACGGTTGCATGTTCGATTTGAGTATAACTGTTATTCGTACATCGCGAAATACATGATAGTTTTGACGTTCCATATTTCTATAGTCACTTTAATTTTGTAGCAGTAAATAGTTAGTAACGTTTGACGCATTTACCGAACGAACAGCAGTGCAAGGGGTTAATCAGTGTTTCCCGGTACACTAAGTTACGTCGAATCATCCGCGAGCATTACTCCTATCCAAATTTGTTTCTAATTAATCTTGCTCGGCTTCGAGCGTGGCAAAAACCGTGAAAAAGACCGGTTGATCGAGTCACGTCGATGGAAAAGGAAGCTGGCCAGACTCAAAAGGAGTTAGAACTTCTTCCAGAAGCAAACATTTCCAGTCGTGGAACGAAGTCATCGCGAAGTCGCCGATCTTGGCCGTGGATCGACGAGAGATCGTCGATCTTGGCCCAGATGTCGGCGAACCGGAGAAACAAAAGAGTTTCAGGTATACAGGGTGTCTCGCAACGGGTGAGAAGCGCTATAGCAACGGATTTGGTGCTTATGAAACAGTGTGAGAAGTTTGTGTAACTGTAGACCATCTTACTACTTTCTTTATTTATACTTGTTATTCATTTTTTTAGTCAGATCACAGATTGCACGTTTCACTGATTATTCGAGTAATATTCTTTATCTGAAATATTAGTCTCTAGAAGTTCTATTTAACACGTTGACTACCATACCGAAACACTTGAAAATTGCATTAGGTAGTATTTTCATTTCTCATCAAATATTTTCACAATACTTTGTTGCATTAACTTCCCATAGTTTGAAATTTGAGATTTAAGGGTCATCCGTATATGGGTGACGCGGTAGTCAGAGTGTTAAAATAATTTTTAGTCAAGTTCACTGGCAACTTGTATATACTTGTCTTCACGAATTGTTTGAACTTGCCAAAAAGCCTCGCACATATTCTTTTTACATTCACCCTTGAAAACTTGGCTCAACAAGAATTAAATAATTTTCATAAAAAAAAGAATTTACAGTAATTTAATAAATTTCAAAAGCATTCAATAGATTCGTATACCTACACAAATTACCTGCACGGTTTTGTAGCGCCGAAACCGTGTCGAAAGTTGCTTTTGACACGTTATGGGACACCGCGTGTATAAATTAGGGAGGGTTGACAGATACAAAAATGGAATATAAGGTGAAACCGTGTGTATGTATGGTTTATACAGGTTGCCCGTAAATTGGCCATGGTTGAGGCCGATCTAGAACGTGCC